>CM046454.1:38755873-39285873 GCA_025506515.1 Flaveria trinervia | reverse complement strand
GTTGGATATTAACGATTTCATTCTGAAGCTGAGAGAGGAACAGTTGAGGATGAAGTATAGGTCTCAAAAAGGTTCATATGATCAGAACCCATCACTGTAAACTTATCCCCAAATCCAAAAAGTTTCAGGAGCACCACTTCAAACGACATGCGTGTCCAGTTCAGCCTCACCTTCTCAAGCCACTACTTTAGATTCTGACACATCAGGGTCATCTTGCCCCCCATATATAGCACCTAAAGCAAATACTACGAAATTGAAGATCGAGAATCTCGGTAATGTTACTGTAGAGGTGGCAAAGGAGCATATGGATCTCGTAGCAGCTGTAGTTCACTCCTGTGATGGTCTAGTTGCGGGGAAGATTGGGAACTGCCATCTCATCAATGAAACTACGAGCAGGTAGATGAAACTGAACTAGAAAGAATGGATATCATGTGGCCATTGGCTAGTGTTTTCTGGAGGGCGAAGAAATTTGTGAAAAAGACCGGACAGAACTTGATAGCCACAAAAGACACTACCTTTGGTGTCGATAAAACCAAAGTTACATGTTTTAACTGTGGAGAAAAGGGGCATTTTAAGCCCAAGAAAACAGGTAATGGTAATCCGTTCTCCACCTTCAATCATCAAGACAAACCCACCAATTTTGCTACATTGTTAAGCAAGGATCTTAAGGCCTTGACTGCACAAGACGACGAAGGGCAAGATTGGACCTGTCGTTTTGTATCTCCGGGTGAATCCAACATTGCTTGTGTTGAGGGTTTGGATGACGACTCGGCAAGCGAAGGTGAAATAGAAATGGAACTAGTGATGTATAATAATCAAGAAACTGCAAATGTGGTCAGTCACCTGAATAAAGAAAGTCTCAGAACAACATGTTCAGAATCACTAGCACCCGAACAGTCAAACTCTGCTATGATGGCTGATTCAACCGAATCTTTTCAGGTAAGTTACGAAGACCAACTTTTTGAAAGTCTTGCTTGTAATGAATGTAATAAATTTAGAGAAATCATAGATTCAAAATTTTCTAGGTTATTAGATCACAATGATAGCTTAGTAAATGACTTACAACTATGCATAGAAGCTAACTGGATTTTAAAACAAAATGATCACAGCTATAAACAAAAGATTGAACTTTTAAACAAACAACTACGGAAACTGAGGTTGTTGCTTTTAACCAAGAAAATGACATAAAGTTCTACTTAAACTCCCTAGAAGAAACTAAGAAAGAAAAAGCTGTTTTGGAAGTCGAAGTAAATTCATTAAGACAAAAACTGCATAGTTGGACCAGTTCTTCTCACATAGTCCAGCACTTAGTGAAAGAACACAACAACAGGGAGGGTTTGGGTAACAAAGTGGTTCCACCACCACATGAGACCTTGTTGAATGCTAAATGTAAACCAATTAATAACAACCCAATCAAGGATCATATCCTGTCCACTCCTCTAGTTAGTGATCCAGATTCCACGAGTAAATCGGTGGAATCTGTCGCTAAATAGAAGGAGGCCATTTTAAAACCTAAAGGAAAAATGCCTATTGTTAATTTGGATGAAAAATTTGAAATGGTTAAGGTAAAGTAAGTTTCAAACATGTCTAATTCTGAACCCAAAAAGACCAAACAAGTTAACCAACCTCGTGCACCATGTCTTAGTCCAAATAAACAACAAGGTAAAGATGTTAAAAATGTTCAAACTATGAATTTTGTTCAAGAAGCTAAAACATCTAAACAAGAAGTGTCAAAACCCAAACAGACTAAAGTTACACATGTGTCATACACTTCCCCACAGAAACAGTTCCACCAACATGTCGAATGTAGATCATGCTACAATTATGGAAAGTATGGACATATTGCTTCTAACTGTTCTTATTATTAGACACCAAGAAAGAAAATTGAACTTTCTAACACTAAACCAAGTTCTTCTAAAAGGAGTTCTATCACTCCACCAAGAAGAATTAGTGAACATAAAGTTCAAACTGTTAGCCAGTCGTCTGTTTATCACAAAACAGGCCTTACACAAAACTGGCTTATGGAAAGAAAAATCAAGTCCAATGTCTGATAATGAGCACAAGAAGAAGAATGATCTGCCCTCTCCCTCAAATGGACAGTGGGTAGAATTTATGATGTGTGATGCCTCTAGGTCACCCAAGCCAGTTAAGGCTTGGGTACCTAACCTAAACTAATCATTTCCTTTACATGTGCAGGGTGTCCGCTATAGTTCTTCTAAAAATACCTGGATCATTGATAGTGGGGCATCAAGGCACATGACTGGGAACCTGTCTCTCTTGTCAAGTCAAACAAATTAAAGGAGGGAACGTTTTGTTTGCTGGAAATAAAGGAGGTTATATCACTGCACAAGGGGAAGTGGGAAACCAGAAAGTGAAATTTGATAAGGTAAACTATGTTCAACAACTTCAAAATAATTTACTTTTTGTATCCCAGATTTGTGACAAAGGATTCAAGGTAATCTTTGACAACAACAAGTGCTATGTGTTGAAGAAGGAGTATATGATACCGGAGGACCAAGTTAATGATTTATATGTCTTGGACCTATCAAAGGCCTCCACAACTGATCATCAAGTACAATGCTTCTTGTCAAAGGCAACTGAGAAAGACTCCATCTCTTGTCATAGGAGAATGGGACACATTAATCCACGTAAGATGGATCACTTGATCCAAAATGATCTAATGCGTGGAGTAAATGTCAAGAACTTCCAATTACCAGATTTTTATGTCGCATCTAAGAAAGGCAAACAGACAAAGAAGTCTTATAAGGCAAAGAAAATTGTTAGGATCTCAGCCTCTTGGTTTAATCGATTGAACAGATATAGCAGCGGAATAGCTCAAAATTAGACAAATTCAAGCAAGAACATTCGATATAAAGCGATAAAAGAATTTTGTTATAGAGAGAGAAATATCTGACAAAAGGAATATTGCATTTAGATTGTCGGCCTTAATGGCACGATTACAGGTGAGTCATCCTTCCTTATAAAGGAAAGAATGACGTAGGCTGATGTCACTTGAAAGTGACATGTAACCGTTTTATAACTACTGATGTTTAACAACTACTGAAGATGTCAACAACTGACATCTTCTTACAAATGTTCCTAAGTGTTAAACATCTTATTTACAACTACTGAAAAACATAAAACTACTGATACTACAACAACTGAAGAACAACCTCTTCAGTTGTTTACAAGTACTGAAAAGGAAACAAAACTACAGAAAAGTAAACAAACTACTGAAAGGAAAAGAAAACTACTGATGAAGAAAAACCATCACAACAACTGAAGAAGCCCTCTTCAGCTGTTGTCGTCAGCTGTTAGCATCAGCTGATGTCTTCAGTACTTGAACATCAGACTTTGTCTTTCAGCTGTTGATCTTCAGTCTTTGTCTTCAGTACTTGTTGAAGTCTTCAGACTTTAGATCTTCAGCTGTTGTCTCAGTCTTTGTCTTCAGTGCTTCAGAAATACTTCAGCAGTTGTATTCTTCAGACTTGTAGAACAGCTGATCAGGTCTTCTTCAGCTGTTGTGATGTCCTGTGGGACTTAGAGGTTTCTCTGATCAGGCTCATTGGTTCTTTTGGTCCAACAAACTCCCCCTGAACCAATGCAGCCAAAACCTCTAAGTTATTGACGAGTCCCACTTATTTTGGCAGATATATTGGTCTTTTTATCCTCTTGATCAGATGAGAAGTGACCCTTTTTCAGCACCGGCCTGGGAAGAAGTCTCTGATGATCTGTTTTGCATGATATGGTTGGGAGCTCTGTATTGGGGACTTGGACACTGAGCTGTTACCCCAACCATGAGATCTACTTCCCGTGTATCAGCCTATAGGATTCCCTGTGTAAGCCCTTAGAAACATGATCTGCTCATCCATTGTCAGCACCTCGGGCACACCATCAAACAATCCTTCTCGGCCATACACTTCAGAGATGTACTTGGCCTGTTTTCCATTCTTGAGCTCAACCGTGGTTATTTTTCTGTAAGCAAACTCATCTGGATGAGTCCCTTCTAAGAGCAGGTTGAGCTCATCTTGTTTGAAGTTTTCAAGTCTTTTGTAAACCAATCCCTTCTTTATGATTTTATTCTCCAACATCTTTTGGGGTGGTTGTTTGGCTTCATAAGCTTTCTTGAACTCTTCTACAATTTCCCAGGGGGACACTACAAGAACCACAGTGATGTCTTCGTTGACAACCCTCTTCACTCGGCCCTTGTATTTTGAAGGAATTTCTTTCTTGACAATACTGTGTGCCACCCTAGGATCAGGCCATATCCTAACTTTTTCCCTTTGGTATTGAAAGGTATTAGCAAGGGTGTACAATCTTAAGACTTCTTTCTTCATGCTAATCATTGAAGAGGATGTGGCATATGCTTTGTCAATGCTTTTCAGCATTTCCTCATCATGTCTTTGCATCTGTTCCTCTTCAATCTTTATCATCACAGCATGCATTTGAGAAGCAGGAGTGATGGACATTGGATTAGCTTTAGGCAAAGTGATAACTGCAGAGAGTGGCAGTCTGTCTTCATCCTCCTCTTCTTCTTCATCAGCCCTCAGTACCTTTCTTTTCTTTTGTCTAGGTACATCACTGGCAGTGGGTTTTGGGGGTAAAGGATTTGGTTTTGTGGTTTGATGGTTGGTTTAGAGGGTAAAGGGGTTGTTTTAGTGGGTTGTGGAGGTAGTGATTTTGAGGATAGAGGCTTTTCAGACTGTTTTAGCATTTTGGCTGTAAGGGAGGCTTTAGTAATTTTGTCAGTTCTTTTCGGTTCCCAACCCCAGCTTCATTTATGCCTCAATCACTAAACCCTTGGAGTATGCTTCAGACGAACAAATCTTGGTGGTTATTGCCAAGATGTTGTCCCTGGTCCAGGCCCTTATTTCTATCAGAGATCTTCCCAGTATTTTGGCTACAAATCTAATCATTATCACCAGCCTTTCTCTTTCTAAGGCATCATAACTAGCCCATCTTGAGTTGATCTCCTCTGTCTCCAACCTTCTGATCTGGAGTCTAGTTGTTGGATGTCAAAACTCTGCCTATATAACTGATCAATGATTTTATCCATTGAACGGTTATGGTTGGCATCAGCTTCTTTCACCATATCATTCAGCTCCTTCTCCTTCTCAGACTCTCCTCTTTCCTCTTTTGATATGTGACATGAAAGTCTTTTTGACTTTCATTCACTTCAGCTCTCTTCTCACTCTCCTTCTCCTTCTCATGATCAAACTCAGTCTCCTCCACACTTATAACAGCCAATCCTTCTCATTTACCTTCTCTGATTCTTTCTCCTTCTCCCCATCTGTCCTCTTCCTTTTTCCTTTAACTGACTGACTCTCCCCCTTTTTGGTTGCATTGGGTGCAAGGGTTTGAGCAGTAGAAAGTGATTTGGTCACCAACTCCTCCACCAGGGGTTGTATTATTGTAGGAAGCCTCTCATCAATGGCTTTGATCACTATATCTGTGATCATGGGAGTGATGAGAGGTAGGGATTTTTGAAGGTTAGCAACTGATTGATCAGGATGGTTCTGTTCCTGAGAATCAGTGCCAAAAGCAGAGGCTGGTGGCTTGGAAGTATGTATTGGCTCAGTGTTTAGGGGACCTTCAGAAGAAGGTGCCATCTGTGGGTGTATTGTGGTGGCAGATGGACTTTCATCCTGAGACATCTTGGCCAGCAGCTCTTTGAGTCTGCTAACCTCATCCTCTAGGATGGTGTTTTGAGCAACTACATCATAGAAGAAGCTCAGGTCATCATCAGTTGATACTGAATCACCTGACCTCCTGACAGAGTCAGGATTAACATGCCTTGAGTGTAGATCAATTATAGCATGTGCCCCTTGTTCTTGGTTCTGGGGACTTCCAGCCTCAGGACTATGTCCTTCATCAGCTGTTGCCGCTGGTGAGGTCTTAGAGATGTTACCAACTGCATCCTGGTCATTTGCTGAGTCAGAGGCAGTGGCAGCCTCACCAGAAGGTCGCACCTCCTTGTCTACACCAGGAGATGGAACATGATAACCCCTGTGCTGTGGGTTGACAGAAGCATTGTGATCCTCCCCCTCAGGTGTTGAGGTTATCCCAGTAGTGATTGGTGTCTGGGTGGGGGGTGAGGAATGCAACTGCGTCAGCACTTTTGCAACAATTATTGTAGGGCTTTGAGGGGCGGTTGCATCAGGAGAGGGTGTGGAAGCAGTGTGCACCCGGGTGAGTGGTGCTCTTCAATGGTAATCCCCTCAAGTGAGGAGGATCCCAGCAGTGTGGCTTCCCTTTGAGTGGTTGCATCAGGTTCCTTTTGAGAGGAAACCTGAGCGGCTTCGGTTGGTGGAGTCATAGTCTCTACTGGGGGGTTATTTCCAGTAGAGATAACCTGCTTTGGTGCAGCAGGAGCATCCTCAGGGGACTCAACTCCCTGAGTAGCCTTCTTAGGCTTCTTCTTTGTGGGTTTGGAGGGGACTTTGGATGTGGAAGTGGAGGCTGTGGGTTCCAGCTGCGTGGGTTTGCGCAGCTTGGCAGCCTGTTTAAGAGTTTGGTCAGTGTTGTGTCGGGAGTATACCTCCGGCAATACAGCCAAAGCAGGGACTCCCAGACCAACTAGTCCCTCAACAGAAAGCTGATTCTCTATTATGGCCATTATAAACCGAGGATATAGTATCCACGGTTCGAAAGTGGTTTTGTGGCCATATCCTTGATTTCAAGAAAAATTATTTCAGAAAGTTTAGTGGTTCTTGTTCAAGGATAGAGAACAGTACCTGTTGCCATCTGGAAGATAGTTGATCCCAAGAAGAAGTCTTCGAGGCCAGGCAAACATTACCATATGAAATATCAATCGTTCAGCATCTGGAAAATGTTTCTTCAGGATGGTCGAAGCACTAATCGCCTTGATATCCATGTTGTCCAAATGAAAGATCAATTTGGCGCTTAGGATATCCAACAGGGTAGGCAGCATCATCTAATAGTAATATCTGGCGGATGGTAGCAGTAGAGATGACCACCTTATGAGAGTGATGGACGAATGGATAGATTCTCCATTAACAGTTGCATTCGTCCAAAACTGATGTAGCGAATCAGCATAAATGATTGGATTAGGAGGAAGGCCGTTTTCAGTGGTGATTGGACCATAAGATCTATAGCATTATCGAATTTGGTCCAGAAGGGCGATTTAGTGAGGTACGCACACAGTTGTGCGAGGCTTGAGTTCATGGTCGCCATTAATGAAGGTGAAAGATTTTTAGAGCTTTTGAAATTTTAGGTCGTGAAAGAATGAAAAACTCTGAAAGAGGGATCAGAAATATATAGGGTACGGGTTATGAAACGACTGAAGGTTTGGGTTAGTCATCAGTATTTGAAACAACCGATGACGTGGTATTAACTTTCAGAGGTTTGAAACGACTGATGGTATTGGTGTGGTCAGCAGTTATAAAACCTGAAGACATGGTGTTTACAATCAGACGTTGAAACAACTGAAGTCTCTGATTTAGGCATCAGTAGTTTTAAAAAAACACTGAAGACAAGTTGGACTTCAGATGTTGAAACAACTGAGGACTTGGTATTAGTCATCAGTAGTTGTGAAACTACTGAAGACCCTGGTTGTGCCATCAGTTGTTGTAAACAACTGAAGACTTGGTGTTAGTCATCAGTAGTTGTGAAACTACTGAAGACACGGTATTGCTTCAGTTGTTTATGAAGAAACAGCAGTTTGAACTACTGAAGAGAGAGTACTCATCAGTAGTTGTCGTCAATTCATAGCCTTTCAGCTGTTTCATACTGTCCTCAACACGTACTCATCAGCCTTTTTGCTGTTTTAAGTTGTTTCATAGGACATCAGTACTTATCTGTTTCTACTGATGTCAGTAGTTGCAAGTGCATCAGTAGTTTCTACATCAGTAGTTTAGAACAGATAAAGTACAGTACTTAAAGCATTTAGCCTTCAGTAGTTATAAAAACTACTGAGGGTAAAATAACTCATCGGTACTATATATGTGACATGGTTACCAATGATCATCAGTAATTACTGAGATCATCAGTAGTTGTCACTTATTCTAGCTGCAGCATACAAGCCTTAACACCAGGTTGTGGAAAGTTGAACTATCCAAAGGCTTAGTAAAAATGTCTGCAAGCTCATCAGTACTAGGCACAAACATAGGATTAATTAGACCCTTTTCAAACAATCTCTTATAAAATAATGTCTAATTTCTATATGTTTGGTCTTAGAGTGCTGGACTGGATTTTTGACAATGCAAAGAGCTGAAGCACTATCCATTAATAATGGAGTCTTAGTCTCTGTAATGCCATAATCCAAAAGTTGATTCTGAAGCCAGAGTACTTGGGATGTACAACTTGCAGCAGCAATGTACTCGGCTTCAGCAGTGGATGTAGCACAGATGTTTGTTTCTTACTCTGCCAAGAAATCAAACAGTTGCCTAGGAATTGACATCCACCAGAAGTTGATTTCCTGGTCAACTTACACCCTGCATAGTCACTATCAGAGAAAGCAACTAATTTGCAAGAATGTCCAGTGGAATACCATAAGCCTAGAGATTGTGTACCTTGCAGATATCTAAAGATCCTCTTGACTGCAATCAGATGAGACTCCCTAGGTGCAGCCTGAAATCTAGCACAAACACATGTAGCAACATAATATCTGGTCTAGAAGCTGTTAAATACATCAAGGAACCAATCATACATCTGTAAAGAGTTTCATCAACATCTTTACCTTTCTGATCAACATCCAATTGTGTGGTGTTGCACATGGGAGTAGAACAGGGTTTACAGTTTTGTAAATCAAACTTATTCAAAAGATCTTTTGTGTATTTAGACTGATGAATGAAAATTCCATCAGCTTTTGTTTGATTTGCAAACCTAGAAAGAACTGTAATTCTCCCATTGCACTCATTTCAAACTTCTGTTGCATTAGTTTTGGAAATCCTCACACAATTTGGGATCAGAGGATGCAAATATAATATCATCAACATAAATTTGAACAAGTAGCTTATGCTGATCCACCTTCTTAATAAATAAAGTTTTATCTATGGAGCCTCTAGTGAAATTATTCTGTAGAAGAAAGTTTGATAAGGTCTCATACCAGGCTCTAGGTGCTTGTTTCAACCCATAAAGAGCTTTATCAATCTTATATACCCATTCTGGGTGCTTATTATCCTCAAAGCCTGGTGGTTGACACACATAAACTTCTTCTTTTATGTTACCATATAGAAAAGTACTTTTGACATCCATTTGAAAAACTTTAAGATGTGGAGTGCAGCATAGGCTAAAACAATCTAATGCCTCCAGTCTGGCTACAGGGGCAAAGGTTTCATCATAATCAATACCTTCTTCTTGTGCAAACCCCTGCACAACCAGTCTGGCCTTGTTCTTAACAATTAGCCCATTTTCATCAGTTTTATTCCTAAACACCCATTTAGTGCCTATTGCACACTTACCTGGGGGTAGAGGAACAAGCTCCCACACTTGCTGTTTTTTGAACTGAAGAAGCTCAAGCTGCATGGCTTCAACCCATCCATTGTCTCTCAAAGCTACATGATAGTTCTTTGGCTCTAGCTGACTGATGAAGAGAGCATAGAAGCAGAAATTGGACAACTGGCTTCTGGTTGAAACACCAGCATTGATATCACCAAGGATTTGAGACATTGGGTGATTTTTCAGCTCTTGGTAAACAATCAAATCTGTGCAAGTGTTTGTAGGACCTTCAGCAGCAGCAGATGTTGATGCAGATTCTTGAAACCATGAAGATGGTGGCAACTCAAATGAAGTTGAGGATGCAGAAATCTCATCGCATTGTTGTGGATGGTGCTGCTGGAGCTACAGGAGCATCAGGTTTAGAGGACTCAGGCAGTTGGTCACTAAACCTGAAGAGGTGATTACTACTATCATCATCATCTTCAGCAGTAACACCAGGTGGTGAACTGTTGACAGGAGCAACAGCAGGAGATTGATAAGGAACATATTGCAGTATGTCCAAATCAAAGAGCTCCACAGGGCTTTGTGGAATCTTGTCCTTTGGAGATTCATTGAACTTGACATGTAGAGTCTCTTCAACCATCTTTGTTCTGCAGTTGAAGACTCTGTATGCCTTGCAAGTTGATGAATAACCAACAAAGTACCCTGCATCCACCTTAGGATCAAATTTCTGGAGCTGATCCTTTGTGTTGAGAATGAAACAGGGACACCCAAATGCTCTAAAGAATGAAATGAGAGGGGCCAAATGATGTAGAACTTCATATGGAGTCTTCATCAACCTCTGATTTATTAGCACTCTATTCTGCACATAGCATGCTGTGTTGACAGCTTCAGCCAAAAGGTCAATGGCAGTCCAGAATCAGCCAACATAGACCTTGCAGCTTCAATGAGGGTCCTGTTCTTTCTCTCCACAACTCCATTCTGTTCAGGAGTTCTTGGAATACTAAACTGCCTCTTTATTCCCTGGAAAGGTAGAACTCATCAAGTGTATTGTTCCTGAATTCTGTTCCATTGTCACTTCTAATACACTTGACTGAGAGAGAATACTGCTTCTCAGCATACAACACAAAGTTTATGATCTTCTGTGCAGCTTCATCCTTTGAATGTAGAAAGAAAGTCCATACAAATCTGGAGTAATCATCCACAATTACCAGATAGTATTTCTTCTGTGCCATGCTCATCACTCTCATAGGACCAAAGAGATCCATGTGAAGAAGTTGTAAGCAGGCAGTGGACTTTGGTTCTTCAATAGGTGGGAATGAAACCTTGTGCTGTTTCCTTTCAAACAAGCAGTTGTTTTCACACTTGAACTCCTTCATAGGCATTCCCCTTACTAAACTATGGTGTATCAGCTGATTCATGTTCTTGAAGTTAACATGTCCCAGCCTTCTATGCCATAGATTAGATTCTTGAGGAGAGGCCTTGGAAAATAGGCAAGGATAGCCTTTGAGATCTATTTTCTTGGAAAGATCTAAGGCATACACTCTTCCTGTCCTGTTGGCCTTCAGGAGAGTGTGAGCATCCATACCTTGTCAATCAAACTCAGAACTTTGGATGACAGAATCCTGCAGTTCTGGCTTGTGAAAAGGGCAACATGGCCTTTGTCACACAATTGACTGACACTCAAGAGGTTATACTTGAGATTTTCCACATGATTGACATCATCAAACCTTATTTCCCCATTGGAAACAAAGCCCTTCCCGATGATGTAACCTCTTGCATCATTGCCAAGGAAACAAAACCCTTCCTTCCTGGAGAGTAGTCATTAAGAAGTGAGTTGTTCCCAGTCATATGCAAAGATCCCCCACTGTCTACATACCAGATGCTACTTTGGCATGTTGAAGAAACCTGCATTAATAAACAATCAGTTAGTTTTAGACCCAAACCTTTTTGGTTTTGGGCCTGGTCTCATCAATAGATGGTAACTAACAGTTTATTGGGCACAATAGCTTGAGGTGAAGGAGATGGTGTAGAAGAGGAATCCTTTGGCTTGGATCTCCTTTTCTGGGGTTTCAACACAGGGCCATCAAGTTGGTTAACTCTTCCCAACAGATGTTGAACCATCATTACCAGCTGTGTCTGATTCTGGGAAAGAGCTTTCAGCTCTTCAGACACATAGGTATTGGTGTTTGATGATGAGTTCTTGTGTTGCACCATCTTCTTTTGAGCAACCTCAGCTGTTGCCTGTTGCACTCCTTCCCTTTTAGATTTCTTTTTGGACATAGGAGTAACAGGATTTGATGCTGCTGGTACAAACTTGGACTCAAACTCAGTTTTCATTTTAGCCAAGTTTTCTTTAATTTTCTCCTTTTGTTTGAGTTTGGATCCCTTTTGTACCAACAATCATCTGTGAGATGATTGAATAGACCACATATTTCACATGGTTTCTTCTCATCTTCTGTTGATCATCAACTGAAGAAGATGAAACTACTGAAGACTTGCTCTTCAGCAGTTTAGAAGCACTTTTTGCCTCTTGTCAACTCCCTAGTAGGCTTCAAATCCTTCCTACTGACAGTTTTCTTCTCTTTAGTGCTGTCAGTTATTGGGATTTGAACTCCAGATGTTATCCCCTGCTCTCCAGTACCCTCAGTACTTCTAGGGATAACACTTGGGTTGATCAACTCATTGATCATGTGAGTGTCAGCAGTGAACCATCAATATCAGCTGATAGGTTCACAGATGGATTACTACTGACTTCAACTACTGATGGTGCTTTATCAAGTAGTGAATCACATGATGAGGTGGATTGGTCATTACTTTCTCCATCAGATTCTACTCCTGCTCTTGAAGCAAAATCTGTAGGAGGAGCAGTGTGATTATAACCAATTCCAAACTTCACATTGGAAGCTGTTTGCTTACTAAGAAGCATTTCAAAGCCCTTGCAAGATTGTACCCATCAATCACACTCTACTTGGGTGACAGCAAGAGTATCTTTGAGGTCTTTGTACTTCTCTAAGAGTACATCCTCCCTAGCCTTATCATCAGAGATTTGGCATTTTAGTTTATAAATCTCATCAGTTTTCTCTTTCAGCACAGACTCAAACTCAGCTTTATTTTGGAAATTATTTGTTCTAGCTCTACATTTTATTGATTAAAGCCACATTTGCTTCTCTAATAGAGGCAAATGCTGCTATGCAAGTTTCAGAACATAATTTGGCCTTAGCCTCAGAGGATACCTGTGATACCTGTGTTGAAGAGGTACTTGAGGATGATCCATCAGAGGATTCCAAAGTCATGAGAGCTAGATTTCCAAAAGGATGCTCACCACCATGTTGACCAGCACCTGAGAACAGTTGTTCATTACCAGACACATCATCTGGTAAGCTGCTCCAGTCAACAACTCCTGGTGTGAAGAAGCTGTGTTGTTGAAGTTGATTAGGTTGATGAGATTGGGATGGTTGAGGCTCAGGGAGTGCATGTGGTTGCTGAGCAGTGGGTGCTTGAACCTGGCCTGGTTGTGGCATGTAATAGCAGGGGTATGGATATGGCATTGGCCCCTGTGGAACAAAATATGCAGGAGATTGTGGTTGATGATGATAACCAGAATTGACAGGTTGTTGCCCTTGTTTTGTTGACTATTGCCAGGGAAAGTCACAAAAGGTGCAGGAGAGTTAGATCCAGATGATCTACATTCTCTTGCAAAATGCCCAAGCCTGTGGCATTTATGGCACTTCAACTTACTCTTGTCAAAACCAACTTTGGTTTTGCCAGAGAGTCCTGGGAATTTCCTTCCAGTTCTTTTGTAGAACTTCTGAGATCTGATATTTATCAAGGCCATTTGGCTCAAAATATCATCTCTTCTAATTCATCATCAGCAATCCCCTTGAGATCATCCATGATGAAACATAGATTGTCACTATTACTACCAGCAGAATAACTATCAACACTCACAAAGGCAGGCTCAGAAGTGTTTGTAGAGAAATCAATATGCTCATCATACTGGCTTTCAGATGACGCATATTCTGACTCTTGATGTCCAATCAGGGCAGTGTTCCCTTGGACAAAATCCTCAGTAAGCTTGCCAGATGAAGCCAATTTCCTTTTCTGCTCTATCTCTCTCTCGAATGTAAGCAGTTCCCATGAAGTTGGGTGAGAGATAGGCAATCAACATCAGCATTTGAGCGTAGAACAATGGTATATGTGTTCCATCTCTCAGGCAGTGATCTTAGGAATCTATGGTTCATCTGACTCCTGGTATATTCATGTTAACCATTTTCAATTCAGAGATTAAACATGAAAACCGCTCAAATTGTTGAGTCAGAGTCTCACCCTTTCTATGAGAGAAAGTCTCATATTGTTGGGCGAGGATTTCCTGTTGTTTGCTAAAACCTCATCAGTACCACCAATTGTTCTTTGATGGCTTTCCAGAGGTCATGAGCAGACTCACAATGCAGAAGCCCAGAGTAAATCTCATTAGGAATAGCCATAGCCAAAATTCCATGGGCTTTTGCATCGATTTCAAACAACTTCTTGTCCTCATCGGAGTATTGCTCCTTCTTCTTTGGAACCAACTGGTTTGTTTCCGGATCATTCACCATTGGCTTATGTGGTCCATGTACCACAGATGTCCAACAACCTGAGCTATTGACAGACAGGTGATGGAGCAATCTTCTCTGCCAAATGTTATACTCATTCCTCACCAAGATCGGAGGCTTGGTAGAGGATCCAGTATTGAAAGGATCATTCGAAGAAGTAGTCATTGTGGAAAATCAGACAGATTCAAGTAAAATCACAATAAATTTAGCTCAGAACCACACAGAACCTCAAATAAAACGACCAGAAGCGATACACTCTCAATCTCTATAACAGATCTTTGCGAATTGCTAATTCGATCAAACTTAGAGCGATTGAACAGTTTCAATGATCAATTGTTAGATCGATCAATGATTAACCTGCTCTGATACCATTTTTTAGGATCTCAGCCTCTGGTTTAATCGATTGAACAAATATAGCAGCGGAATAGCTCAGAATTAGACAAATTCAAGCAAGAACATTCGATATAAAGCGATAAAAGAATTTTGTTATAGAGAGAGAAATATCTGACAAAAGGAATATTGCATTAAGATTGTCGGCCTTAATGGCACGATTACAGGTGAGTCATCCTTCCTTATAAAGGAAAGAATGACGTAGGCTGATGTCACTTGAAAGTGACATGTAACCGTTTTATAAACTGATGTTTAACAACTACTGAAGATGTCAACAACTGACATCTTCTTACAAATGTTCCTAAGTGTTAAACATCTTATTTACAACTACTGAAAAACATAAAACTACTGATACTACAACAACTGAAGAACAACCTCTTCAGTTGTTTACAAGTACTGAAAAGGAAACAAAACTACAGAAAAGTAAACAAACTGCTGAAAGGAAAAGAAAACTACTGATGAAGAAAAACCATCACAACAACTGAAGAAGCCCTCTTCAGCTGTTGTCGTCAGCTGTTAGCATCAGCCGATGTCTTCAGTACTTGAACATCAGACTTTGTCTTTCAGCTGTTGATCTTCAGTCTTTGTCTTCAGTACTTGTTGAAGTCTTCAGACTTTAGATCTTCAGCTGTTGTCTCAGTCTTTGTCTTCAATGCTTCAGAAATACTTCAGCAGTTGTATTCTTCAGACTTTGTAGAACAGCTGATCAGGTCTTCTTCAGCTGTTGTGATGTCCTGTGGGACTTAGAGGTTTCTCTGATCAGGCTCATTGGTTCTTTTGGTCCAACAAAAATTCACTCAATTGACCTGCTTCTTAAGCTCCTTCACATGGATCTGTTTGGCCCAGTTAGTACAAAGAGCATTGCCAGCGATTGTACTGCTATGTAGTTACGGATGATTACTCAAGATTTTCTTGGGTGATGTTCTGAAATCCAAATCAGAGACATTTGAATCATTCAGGAGCTGGTAACTACACTAGAGTCATTCTACAAGCTTAAGGTAAGGCAAGTTCGCTCAGAAAACGGTACCGAGTTCAAGAACCAGTGGATAGAGGCATTCAGCAAAGAAAAAGGAATTGTTCACCGGTTCACATCTGCCTACACTCCTCAATGAACGGAGTTGCTGAGAGAAAGAATCGAAGCTTGATTGAGACAGCCCGGATGATGCTCGCCGACTCGAAACTGCCTATCCAATTTTGGAACGAGTAGTAGCTAACGCATGTTATACCCTCAATCGAGTCTTAGTGGTCAAACGTCATGGTAAAACGTGCTATGAGTTACTCTAATGACGTAAACCAAATTGGAGTACCTTGAGCCATTTGGCGCACGATGTACACTGCTGAAGAAAACCCAGTCAGGAAAGTTCAACGAGAAGGCCGAAGTAGGAATTTTCTTAGGATACAACATACCGAATAAGAGAGTTTACAACAACTTAACAGGTCTAGTAGAAGTGTGGTGCAACGTTGATGTACAGAGATACACCACTCCCTTGCTGGAAAAGAACCCTCTTTCTTTTTCGACTATGATGTATTCTTTAAGTCATCTAACATCCCTCTCTCCCCTCCTAAGGATGAGTTATCAACTAAAATGACGTACGATGTGTTAAATACACCATCACTGGACCGACGACCTCAGCGTCACAAGGTGAGTCTCTAGTTCTTCAGGGGGAGCACTTGAGGTAAGTGACTCCTCCTCTAATGACGAGGACGTGGCAAATGATCAGGTGGATCAGGAGGAACAGGTTCCTACTACTGCAAGTACACAAGCATCTGATGTTGATGCCTCTAACACTTCGGAACCTCACACTCCCACTGCTTCAGATATCGAACTTGCTCTTCACAATCTGGATAATAAGGTATTTGTACTCACCTCTTCTGGATTATGACTAAACGTGTATCATCCTTTGGACAATGTCATTGGAGAAGTTCGATCAGAAGTACATACAAGAAATCAACTATACTCCTCTGATTATGCCTCATTGATGGAAAAGGGATATCATCACGATGGTGCATATCGATGTTTTGTGTCTTAATTTGAGCCAAAATGTTAGTGAAGCCCTAAACGATGAGGCATGGGTGAGTGCCATGCAAGAAAAACTTCTTCAATTCAAGAAGTTAGGAGTATGGACACCGGTGGATATACCTAAAGGTGCTAAGGTCATTCGCATAAAATGGGTCTTGAAATGCAAGAAAGGTGACCAAGGAGTCATAATAAGAAACAAGGCTTGACTTGTAGTTCAAGTATTTCGACAAGTCAAGGGTATTGATTACAATGAAGTGTTTGCACCTGTGGCTAGAATGGAAGCAATCCGTATCTTCCTAGCCTGTGCATCTTACATAAAGATCAAAGTTTATCAATTAGATATAAAGAGTGCATTCTTTCATGGTGAAATCTGGGAGACAGTGTACGTCAGTCAACCCAAAGGATTTGAGGATCCGTATCATCGGTATAGAGTTTACAAACTAGATAAGGCTCTCTACGTGCTCCATCAAGCCCCAAGAGCATAGTATGAAAAGCTCTCGACTCATCTTGTGAAACACGGCTTTCGCAGAGGAGTGATTCACTGTACACTGTTCATCAAAGAAAAGGATGGAGACTTACTGCTAGTTCAGATCTATATTGGTGACATAATTTTCGGTTCCAAAAACGAAGCATTATGCAAAGAATTTGAAGCAGTAATGAAAGCTGAATTTGTAATGAGTGCCATGGGAGAGATGAAGTTCTTTCTCGGGCTACAAGTGGATCAAACACCCAAGGGGATATTTCTACATCACACCAAGAATGTAGGAGATATTCTCAGTCGGTTCGATATGAAGAATGCTTCGGCAGTTGGGACTCCACTGGCTACAAACCACGATGTGGCACCTGATGAAAATAGTGATCTGGTGGATGCCACCATGTACCAAGGCATGATCGGATCTCTCATGTACCTCACTGCCTCACGACCTGATATCATGTATGCGACGTGTCTCTGCTCTAGATATCAGAAGAAATCGAAAGTCAACCATCTCATAGGCGTCAAAAGGATATTTTGTTATCTGAAGGGTACTCCAACACTTGGGTTGTGGTATCTTCATGATGATGACTTTGAGCTTACAGCATATAGCGATTCGGATTATGGTGGCTGCAAAATGAACTACAAGTCAACTTCAACAGGATGTCAATTCTTTGGGAGAAGATTAGTCACGTGGCAGTGTAAGAAGCATCGATTGCTCTGTCAACTTGTGAAGCTGAGTATGTTGCTGCTGCAAGCTACTGTTTGCAAATCATCTGGATTCAACAGCAAATGTGGGACTACGGTTTGAAATTCTCTAACTCTCCTATATTTGTTGATAATTCTGCTTTTATAGCCGTAACTAAAAATCCAGTCCAACATGCTAAGACCAAACACATCGGAATTAAATATCACCTTATACGTGATTGTTTTGAAAAGAATTTAATCGATGTTGTTAAAATTAATACGGACTTTCAATGCGCTGACCTCTACACAAAAGCTTTCGATAACCAAGATTCTTATATCTGTTAGAGGTCGTGATTGTTTTGAAAAGAATTTAATCGATGTTGTTAAAATTAATATGGACTTTCAATGCGCTGACCTCTACACAAAAGCTTTCGATAACCAAGATTCTTATATCTGTTAGAGGTCAACGGGGAGAAAAAAAATGTGAAGTGATTCCAGAAGACGACAGTACCTAGTCCGACGAGTAGAGTCCATTTTCATTTCATTTTATTTTACTTTAGTTTATTTTATTTTATTTCTTCACCTATTAAAATCCAAAAACTCAAAAAAATATTTTCGGTTTTAGAATTTTAGAGGGAGAATAGGTTTTAGTATTAACTTAGTTGTTTTTATTTCAGTATTTAAAAAAATGAGGGAGGAGAAAAGTGTCTAGCTAATAAAAATAAGATCGTATCTGTGATACTGAATTCAATGTTTATGCAAAATGATAGTACACAGGAACAAAGAGTTTAGGACTTTAAAAGAATTTAACTGATTAAGATGCAAAATTCAAAGTATAAGTCTGAGAAGTCTAAGCAAAATAAAAGGAAAGATGATAGGTAAACTAGTATGCTACTATGGTAGATTCAACACAATAGATGATTAGACCTAATTGGTGATCTAAATTCAAACTAAGTCGTTCAACTAGCTATGGGTTCCCTCCTTATCACTAGTTAAAACAATCAATGTATTTCCAATAGGGGTGACGAGCAAATAAACGCCACAAATGTGTGCGGATGACCACAAAAAGAGCAAAGCATGAAAAAAAATAAGCATGATCAAGCTAATAACAAATGTTGTTAGTGCGTTATGTGCAAAAAGAAAAAATTGTATATGCTCTAACAAGAAGATAGGTTGTGTTACTCTCTGCTGTGCGGTGGCACTGACCTGAGGATAAACATACCTAAATATTCTAGAATTCATTGTTGTTTGCGCCTCTCTGCTGTGCGTGGCACTGACCTGAGGCTTGGCATCTCTTTGAAAGCTCTTAGAATAGTTTCTTCTTGTCAAAATACGCGTAGACCGCTCAAAAATCTCCTGAGGAATGTTGATTACCATATAAGTGTGGGATCCACAAATGTTTGTTGAAATAACTAAACCTAACATATCACCAATCTATGTCAAAAATCTGTGTATGGATTTAAGTGGACAAGTATACTGGCAATCATTGTGGCTGTAATTCTTGAAAGTCCAAATCATTGTGTGTATCTTACAGCACTAGTATGATTTCCTAAACTTGCTAATGACTCTCGATGAAAACTAGAATCTAGCATCAAAAGGCTTTGGTAAAATGTCCCAAATGATTTGATAAACCTGTATGATTCCATAATGAATCGTTCCAGTTATGATCAAAGTAACTTGACGTTATACTGTCCAGGAAGAAAAATCTAGTAGATACTTATCTTAGGATTTCAACCTCGCACAGAAATACAAAAATATGTTTTAGCTTTGTTTTGTCTAGTTGTTTAATTTAGTTAATTTCAGTTAATTTAGTAGTTAAATGTCAGGCTACGCATCAGAAGTCAATCTGGGATTCACTCACTAAAAGGGTCACTTCTGAGGTGACCAATGGGGTTTTCAAATGTAAAAGGGTCACGTCTGAGGTGACCAATGGGATTCACTCATTAGCATGAAGTATTCATGCGTAGGGTCCATTAGCATGGTCCATTCGCATGAGAACTTCACACCATTAAGTGTAAGCACGTTTCTCAATCATTAATGACTAAGAACTATGTAAACAACCACAAACCTATATAGTTAGTTCAATATGCGTTATCACATAATAATCAATGACATATTAAACATTATAAGCTTCATCAACACATTACATTTCATTCATACCCATTCTGTTACATATACGTAAGACCTGAAAGACATTTTACATTTGAGCTCCTGAAATAGGTACACATGTATCTACAAACTCCCCCTTGGACCTAGTTAACTCTATTGTCTAATATTCTTCATCAGCTCTTCAAACTTCTTACTTCTCCTCTCTTGTAGCTCCAACATGCATCTCAAATATGAAATAGAGCCTTATAACATTTTGGAATTGGAGGGCTTGTACAATGTCTTGCGAATCATAAAACAATGGCCACTTGTACAATATGTATACATCATCAGCAGACAAGTTAGTTAGCCACATTGGCTCAAATACCTGAATAGTATCCATTTGGCCCTCTTTTTGCAAGACTATAACAACTTCACCTGTCTCGAATCATAGTACCACCACTTAAAGTGTCGAGTGAAGTCCTGTGGCATTTCCCTTAGAGGGATTCTTGACATTGTGCACGGAGGACTCCACTTCAACACTATCTTTGGCTTTCCAGTACTAGTATCAACTTTAGACCGTCTGATATACCTCGTCAGTTGTTAAGGTTTAAAGTTGACCCACCTGGTGTGGTACTCTTTTTGCAATGCAACCTCAAACCAGCCTGACATTTGCTTTAGGTTAGCATATAGCAACTTCAGTTTGGCTAGCTGGTTGAGCTCAAAACTAGGGAGAGTCTTCAGATCATGTGGGAATCTGAAGTACTCTATTCCCTTCTCCTATTGATAGCCTAAACATTTAGGTCCTCAAAATATGCCCACACTATAATCTTGCTTGACACCTTTAGATGCTTCTTCACTTTGTAGAGCTTGGTGTAGCCACTAGGCTTTGGAGCAGTGCGTTGGGCTCGGATCTCTGCAAAACAAGCCGCCCATTCATCCTTTATGATGTTGACATCAGGATCTGAGGCTTGGGCTTGATCCTTGTTCTTCTCGGACTCTTGCTCCATCTGATCCAGTTTTTCAAACGTATCACTGACAAGAGTATCACCCAGATTGGGGTCTACTTTTCCCTCTTTGTTAGCATACTCTTGATAGTGCTCCGCTGTGACGTCCTTGATCTCGACCACATCATCTGCCCCTTGTTAGGACCGTTTTGGTATGGTGTACCAACTAATTTACGTGTATACCAAAAAAATAGTGTAGAATCCTATTTTATTGGCGATCCAATCAGTGAGAACGCAAGTATAATCGATCTAAGAATGAATCTAAATGTTAAGAACGATTGAAAGATGATTTACTGTGATCTATGAACTTGGAATAGGTTTTCTTGGGTCTTTGGATGGCTCGGGTACGATTTAGTGCGTAGGGATTCAAATTGTTACGTTTTTCCACGAATTAAATGGTATTTATAGGTTAGGGTTTTCCATTCGTGCAACTGAACCATTTGCATGGTTTAGTCTTGCGACTGAAGCATGCGGTTGATCCTTTCACACGACTGAAGATTCAGTCATGCGACTGAGTCAATCTCATGTTACAATCGTGTGACTGATCCAGTCTCCTGGTTCAGTCGTGCGACTGGTTCATTAGCATGAAGTATTCATGCGTATGGTCCATTAGCATGGTCCATTCGCATGAGAGCTTCACATGATTAATGTAAGCATGTCTCTCAATCATTATTGACTAAGAACTATGTAAACAACCACAAATGTATACAGTTAGTTCAATATGCATTATCACACAATAACATTATACGTATCACCAACACATCATATTTCATTCATACCCATTCTGTTACATATACGTAAGACACGAAAGACATTTTACATTAGAGCTCCTAAACTAGGTACACATGTATCTACAAACTCCCCCTTGGACCTAGTTACTCTATTGTCTAACATTCTTCATTAGCTCTTCAAACTTCTTGTACTTCTCCTCTCTTGTAGCTCCAGCATGTATCTCAAATACGAAACAGAGCCTTATAACATTTAGGAATCGGAGGGCATGTACAATGTCTTGCGAATCATAAAACGATGGCCACTTGTACAATGTGTATACATCATCAGCAGACAAGTTAGTTAGCCACATTGGATCAAATACCCAAATAGTATCCATTTTGCCCTCTTTTTGCAAGCCTATAATAGCTTCACTTGTTCTCCAATGATAGTACCACCACTTAAAGTGTGGAGTGAAGTCCTGTGGCATTTCCCTTAGAGGGATTCTTGACATTGTGCGTGGAGGACTCCACTTTAGCACTATCTTTGGCTTTCCAGTAATGGCATCAACTTCAGATCGTCTAATGCACCTCGTCGGTTGTTGAGGTTTGAAGTTGACCCACCTGGTGTGGTACTCTTTCTGCAATGCAGCCTCAAACCAGCCTGACATTTGCTTTGGGTTAGCATATAGCAACTTCAGTTTTGCCAGCTGGCTGAGCTCAAAACCAAGGAGAGTCTTCAGATCATGTGGAAATCTGAAGTACTCTATTCCCTTCTCCCTCTTGACAGCATATACATTTATATCCTTAAAATATGCCCACGCTATAATCTTTCCTGATTCCTTCAGATGCTTCTTCACTTTGTAGAGCTTAGTGTAGGCACTCGCTCTGGAGCAGTGTATTGGGCTCGGATCTCTGCAAAACATGCCGCCCATTCAGCCTTTTTGATGTCGACATCAGCATCTGAGGCTTGGGCTTGATCTTTATTCTTCTTTGACTCTTGCGCCATCTGATCCATTTTTCAAACGTATCACTGACGAGAGTGTCACCTAGATTGGGGACGGTATTTCCCTCTTTGTCAGCATACTCTAGATAGTGCTGGGTTGTGACGTCTTTAATCTCTATCTCGTCCACATCATTAAGCTCGTCGTCACTTGCCACATCAACGGTAGGGGCATCCTTGACAATTTCATCTGGATTTAGCTGGAACATCTCCACAAGTTGATCACCATTAAGGTCACGAATTATCTCTCCTCTTCAGGAGTATAACTCACAGACCTCCTGACAATCCTTTGCAAATCAAGTATCATAGTGAATTGAGACTTGATTTGCTGTAAGGGAGCAACATAATACTGGTCTTGCTGAGATGGTTGATTTGCTTGATTTAAACATTTAACACAACAATCATTTGTCAATAATCAAGATAGTTAAATAGCAAATATATATACAAACATTAAGTACATAAGTTTAATACATTATTCAGTTACACAAGATTTAAAATTACATAAACATCTAAACATTACTTTTATCTTGAATCATGTGATCTTCTTCAGCCGGGGCCGAGGACGAGGCTCCTGGTCCTGTGACTTCTTGGAGCGTCTTTCTATGCTTTGTGGCAGCCGATGCAGCCGCGTCATCTCCTTCCTCATCATCTCCTCCCTCTTCCTCTCCTGCTCCATCTTCACCACCTTCTTCTGTCTCATCCTCATCATCATCCTCATCATCCTCATCCTCATCATCATCATCTCCTCTCTGATCTTGAGAGGCTCATCTTTAGTGCCTTTGAGTCTGAGCATGATGGACTTGGTTGTAGTCTCCAACTCCTCATCCTTTTAGTTGATTGGTCATTTAGCTCCTTGAGTTGGGCAATCTGCTGGGCCTGCTGGGATATCTGCTGAGCTTGGGTAGCATTAAGCTCCACAAACTGGCGTAGTTGTGCAGCTCTCTCCTCATCAGCTGCCAACAGCTTTAGCACCATTCTGTTGAGTGTCGACAGCTGTTCCTCTACCCTAATGGGGGGGGGGCAGAGATGATTCTGTAGTGAAGGATGGGTGGGATGATGGTCCGGCTTGGTGGCTGGTGGTGGTAGTGGTGGCAGTGGTGAATATGGGTGGTGGTATGTGAGTGGGTGAGTGGTAGTGGTGTGGTGGCTGAGGTAGTGGTAGGTGGAGGTGGGTAGTAATGGTGGGTGGTGTGGTAGTAGTGGTGGTGGGAGATGTAGTGGTGGTGGTTGAGGTAGTGGTGGTGGTGGTAGCTGTGGTGGCAGTGGGAGAAGAGGCTGTGATCAACGTGTACCTCCGTCTCTTGGGCTTCATCTGGTGGGGTTGAGTCATCCTTTTTTTCCTTGAACCCCTCGAGGAGGATGCTAGACCGAGCTGGGGGGTAGGTAAGATCAGTCATAGTCTCCCAAGACTCACCCGGGCATCCACCAACCGCCTGAATCCCTCGTTCGGTGGCAACCACCTTGCTGCCCACCGTCCGAGTCAACGGCTCCTCATCCTCCTCCTCTTCCTCAGGAGGACAGAAATCCTGATGGAAACCAGCTGTATCAGCTTCGCCATAAGTGGGTGGTGGAGGTATAACATCGGTAGTGGTGGCCCAAGATGGAGTGGGGCCAGTGTCTCCACCATCACCACTGTCATCATCATCAGAAGCATCAGCAGGGAGCACAATCTGCTCCGTGTCAGAGTTGCTGTCATCGTGGCGCCATTTCCTTCGTGATGGCGCCATATATCCTCACGGGCTAGATGCCCGAACAACCGCCTGACAAGGGGTTTCACTTGCTTTCCCCTGTACACCTTCATCCTGCCCAAGGTGGTATCGTCAATCACCTCGAGCACCATGTCATCCTCCTTCTCCATTGGCAGCGAAGGGAGCTTTTGGTCAATGATCATCTGCATAAAGCAAGGGTACATGCAAAAGCCCTCCATACCCTTCGCCTCGATATTCTCCACCAGGTAGGTGAAGATCATCCTGGAGAAGCTAAATGGATAGTTCAGCACCAACCCCACATAGGCATTCTGAATCTTGTCCGACAGCTAGTCGAAGCCTCTCTTACTTGAGGTAATGCTCTTAAGCAGCACATGGGCCAAGTACTTAAATTGGGGGCATCGGTTGCTCTTCTTGGGCACACCTGCGGTGATATCCCCCGAGTACTTCGCTCGCAGAAAACATCCTCGTACCGTTAGTGGGTGTAGTCGTGTTGGGCAGTCAGCATCGTCCCCAACTCTAACTGTCTTGAGATCGTCCTCAGTGATCTCTATATCCTGACCGAAAATGGAGCTCCTGATACAGTGGGGCTCTAAGGATCTGTCGAAAACTACGCTTTCCCAGAAAGCCTGCTGAACTGACCGTTACGGCGTACATGGTGTCGATATAGCACGGAAGATCCTCAATCTCCGTAGGAATGTAATAATGCCCAAGAAATCAGCCACATTCTGTGAGGTCAGATCCAGATGTGAACAAATTTGTGCTTAGTGCTCATGGGCCAACGACTCGTCATCTGTTACACAATGCAAATAAATGTTATTGTGTCAATGAGTGACAATTTTATTCATTTGACTTGATATCTTCTGTTCTGTCGTGCGAATGAACTGTGCGACTGAGATCTAGTCGTGCGTTTGAGCTCATACGTATGACTGAGCATGCGACTGGGATTAGTCGTATGCTATCCCATGCGTTTACACCAGTCGTGTGACTGACCTCATACTCATGGTTTAGTCGTGCGATCGAGCCATTCGCCCAGCTCAGTCGTGCGATTGAAGTTCATTAGGGTGTCCATTCGCATGACAAACTGTTTGTTCAATTCAAATTCAAATTTTCAGAAAAACTTAATGTTTGACGTCGTGGTTTGGCTCATTAGTCTCGCAAATGACCGATATAACACCTAATAACCTTTAATTGAACAACTTAGTTTATTGGTTCCTTAGGCAAACTAAGTCTCGGTTCTGTTTAGGGCTTAAATTCGATCATTAGGGCACAAATTGATGGACATTTGAGAGGATTACATCGTGCATTACCTGTATAATCATAGGTAATAGTCAGTACACAAACAATCTGGTCTAGAATGGACAAATGAAAATCGGCAGAGTAACGGTAGAGTCGTGCGATTTGGGGGTGATTTGGGAGTGATGAATGACTGCGACCGCCTCCCCCTCCTTTTATACTAGGGTTTCCTCCAGTCGTGTGACTGAGCCAGTCGCATACTTGATTCGTGCGACTGAGGATCAGTCGTGCGACTGGCATAGTCGGTCACCTTCAGTCGTGCGACTAGATGTTAGTCGTGCGACTGTGTCATCGGTCAACTCCATTCATGCGATTGAAGTTCATTTTGTGAACCAATCATGTGAGTTTACTCATGCTGATGGTCCAATCGCATGTGTGGGCCTTGTGTGTGGTTTAGTTGTGCAATTGGGCTCATACATATGGTCCAATTGTACAGTTGGTCCATACTCATGGTCCAGTCGTGCGAATGGCCTCATACTTATGATTTTGACTTTATGACCATTTGACACTTAACCCTTTTAACTATAGATAACATTTCGAGCATTCGATCATCACAAACATGACTATTTTAACTTTGAGAACTTTTGATCACCTCAGACGTGATCCTTTTAACATTAGAAACCGTTTGGTCACCTCAGACGTGACCCTTTTTAGTGATTAAATTTCCGACAGTAATTCAAATGCACAGTCCGACATTTAACAGCTAAACTAACAAAATTAAACAAATGAAACAACTAGAACTAAAAGACAAAATTAAAACATATTTTTTTGTAATTTTGTGTGAGGTGGAAATCCTAAGATAGATATCTAACAAATTTATTTCTCGAACAGACAGCTTCAAGTTATTTTGACCATAAGTGGAACGATTCATTATGGAATCATCCAAGTAAATCAAATCATTCGGGACATGTTACCAAAACCCTTTGATGATAGATTATTGTTTTCATTGAGAGTCATTAGCAAGCCTAGGATATCATACTAGTGCCACAAGATGCACACAGTGGTGTTGACTTTCAAGAGTTGCAACCACGATGATTGTCAGTATACTTGTCCACTTAAATCCATACACAGACTTTTGACATAGATTGGTGATGATTTAAGGTTTAATTATTTCAACAAGCATTTGTGGATCCCACGCTTATATGGTAATCAACATTCCTCAGGAGATTTTTGAGCGGTCTTCAGGTAGTATTCAAGAAGAACATATTCTAGAGCTTTCAAAGAGATGCTAAGCCTCAGGTCAGTGCCACCACATAGCGGAGAGGCGCAAACAACAATGAATTCTAGAATTTTTAGGTTGTGCTTATCCTCAGGTTAGTGCCACCGCATAGCAGAGAGGCACACAACCTATCTTCTATTGAGCAATTTATTCTTTTTGCACAGATCGCACCAACAACATAGGTTATTAGCTTGATTGCTTTTGCATTTATCATGTGCTTTGCTCATTTTATGGTCATCCGACACATTTCTGGCATTTATTTTGCTCATCACCCCTTATTGGAACTTTGTTGATTGTAGTAGCTAGTTTTACTATCATTTTTCCTTTTATTGTTGCTTAGACTTCTCATACTTATACTTCGAATTTTGCATTTTAGACAATTTCTTCTTTTAAAGTCCCAAACTCTTTGTTCCTGTGTACTATCATTTTCCATAGTCATTGAATCAGTATCATAGATACGATCTCATTTCTTTTAGTTAGACTGTCCTCATCCCTCGTTTTTTTATGTACTGAAATTAAAACAACTAAAATTAATACTACCTTAACTTATTATCCCCCTAAAATTCTAAAATCAAAAAGTTTTGCGTTTAGAATTTTAATAGGCGAAAAATAACATAAAATAAAATAAAGGTAAAAATGAAATCTACTTGTTGGACTAAGTACTTTCATCGTCGAAAATCACACATCACTTTTCTTTTTATTGCCGTTGACCTCAAACAGATATAGCAAAACTGGTTTATCAAAGGCTTTTGTGTAGAGATTAGCGCGTTGAAAATCCGTATTTATTTAACAACATTGATCAAATGCTTTTCAAAACAATCACGTATAAAGTGATACTTAATTCCGATGTGTTTGGTTTTAGGGTGTTGGACTGGATTTTAGTGATGGCAATAGCAGCAGAGTTATCTGAAGGGTTTGTAAGAACATAAAATCACAGTTTACACTCTTAACTTTTTGAAAACGCAGCGGATTACAACTTTATAAACTTGTTTATAGGCTGAAAATGTTCATTAGGTGACCATATTAATGTATAAAACAAACCCATATATCAAAGGATCATTATAGTGAATATACATGCTATGTAAACATAAAACACATAGTATGACAGCCACAAAGGGCTGCCATAACTACCTTCTAAATCAGCCTTCAAAAGTCGACAGAAAAGGTGGGAAGATGCGGAAAAAATCGGCCAAAACTTCAAGATTAGAAGTCCTAAAGCTTGTATACCCCAAGCCTCCTTGCAAACACCTTCTTGTTAGGAAGGTTCACCACCAAAAAGGCTTCAAAAACCTCTAAAACAAGCTGCTAGAACCGTGGGGTTTTTGAGAGAGAGGAGAGAGCCTTTTTTTGCATGTAATGAGAATGGTGGAGAAAAAGAGCCCCAGACAAGTTAATGTGTGTACATTTCAAAGTAAAATGGTCCAATAAGAAAAGGGGGGGTGGCCGAATTTCAAATCAAAAAGGGGTTTTCTCCCCTTTTAAACATAGCACATACACACGTTAAAATGGTCTTCTAACTAGACATACAATTAACCATTTAATTGTATGTACAAGTTATAATTTCTCATTATTATTTGGTGTTTTCTAACTTATTTAAAAAAACACTTCAAATAATATTATGAACAAAATATTCAAATAAGTAGTTCCATCTCATATGCAACTTATTTAGAAAACTCATTTTCTAAATTGGTGTAAATATTAATTGCATGTTCATATCATTAATTAAATATTAATTGGTGTTTGCGAAGCTTGTTATTGGGTATAACCCGACTTGGATCATAACGTACTAACCGCATCAGTATTCTATGTGTCTTGGGCATATAGAATCCTTCATTGTCAACACAATAGGAGTGTTAGAAATTGGAAATCGTAATCCCGCATTTGCTATTGAATCCAGATGATCTGTGAACAGCAACTTGTAGCAGCAACATATCAGCTTCACAGGTTGACAAAGCAACCGATGTCTGCTTCTTACACTGCCATGTAACTATCTTCTCCCAAAGAATTGACATCCCGCTGATGTTGACTTGTAGTTCATTTTGCAACCGCCGTAATCCGAGTCACTATACGCTGTAAGCTCGAAATCATCATCATGATGATACCACAACCTGAGTGTTAGGGTACCTTTCAGATAACGAAAGATCCATTTAACGCCGATGAGATGGTTGACTTTCGGTTTCGCCTGATATCTGGAGCAGAGACACGTCGCGTACATGATATCAGGTCGTGAGGCTGTGAGGTACATGAGGGATCCGATGATTCCTCGATACATGGTGGCATTAACCAGATCGCCACTTTAGTTGGGTGCCACATTGTGGTTTGTAGCAAGTGGATTCCCAGCTGTGGAAGCATTCTCCATATCGAACCGACTGAGATATCGCCTACATACTTGGTCTGATGTAGAAATATCCATGTGGTGTCTGATCCACCTGTAACCAAGAAAGAATTTTATCTCTCCCATGGCCCTCATTTCAAATTCAGCCTTCATTACTGCTTCAAATTCTTTACATTAGTCTTCATTCTTGGACCCGAAGATTATGTCATCAACATAAATTTGAAAAAGTAGAAAATCACCATCCTTTTCTTTAATGAACAGTGTACAGTCAATCACTCCTCTGCAAAATCCGTGTTTCACAAGATGAGTTGAGAGTTTTTCATACCATGCTCTCAAGGCTTGGTGGAGTCCGTAGAGAGCCTTATCCAGTTTGTAAACTCTGTCCTGATGATATGGATCCTCAAATCCTTCGGGTTGATTGACACACACTATTTTCCAGATTTCACCATGAAGGAATGCACTCTTTACATCCAGTTGGTAAACTTTAATCTTCATGGAAGCGGCATAGGCTAGGAAGATACGGATTGCTTCCATTCTCGCCACAGGTGCAAAGACTTCATTGTAATCAATTCCCTCGACTTGTCGAAATCCTTGAGCTACAAGTCGAGTGTTGTTCATGATTATAACCCCTTGGTCATCCTTCTTGCATTTTAAAACCTATTTAGTGCCAATGACCTTAGCACCCTTAGGTCTATCCACCAGAGTCCACACTTCTAACTTCTTGAATTGAAGAAGTTCTTCTTGCATGGCACTCACCCAAGCCTCGTCATTTAAGGAGTCACTTACATATTTTGGCTCAAATTGAGACACAAAATATAGATAAGCATCCTTGTGAAGGTATCCTTTTTCCATGACTGAGGCATAATCAGCTCAGTATAGCTAATTTCTTGTCTGTACTCCCGATTGTACATCCCCTATGACATTGTCCAGAGGATGATAAACATTTAGTCAAGATCCACAAGTGGTGGGTACAACTACCTCATTATCCAGATTATGAACCACAGGTTAAGTATTTGAGGCAGTGGAAGTATGGGGTTCCGAAGTGTCAGAGGCATCAACATGTGATGCATGTGTACTTCTAGTAGTAGGAACTTGTTCCTCCTAATCCACCTGAACATTTTCCACTTCTTCATTGTTAGAGGAGGAGTCACTTATCTCCAGTGCTCCCCCTGAGTTACTAGAAGGCTGGCCTTGTGAATCAAATGTTGTTGAGTCTAGGGGTGGTATGTTTAAGACATCATACATCATTTTGGTTGCTAACTCATCTTCAGGAGTGGAGAGAGGGATGTTGAAGGACTTAAAGAATCCATCATAATCGAAAAAGAATGCGGGTCCTTTTCCAGCTGGGGGGGTGGTGTATCTCTGAACATCCACGTTACACCACACTTCTACTTGACTAGTTGGGTTGTTGTAAACTCTCTTATTCGGTATGTTGTATCCTAGGAAAATTCCTTCTTTAGCCTTCTCGTTGAACTTACCTTCCTGAGTTTTCTTCAAAAGGGTGCAAGGTGAGCCAAACGGTTCGAGGCACTCTAGATTTGGTTTACGTCATTGAAGTAACTCGTAACACGTCTTAACATGACGTTTTACCACCAGGACTCGATTTAAAGTGTAGCATGCATTTGATACTACCTCGTTCCAGAATTGGATAGGCAGTTTCGAGTCTGCTAGCATTGTCTTGGCTGTCTCTATCAAGCTTCTATTCTTCCGTTTAGCAACTCCGTTCATCTGTGGAGTGTAGACAGATGTGAATTGATGTACAATTCCTTTTCTTTGCAGAATACCTCCATCCACTGATTCTTGAACTCAGTACCATTGTCTGAGCGTACTTGTCTTACCTTCAGCTTGTAAAGAGACTCTAAAGTAGTTACTAACTCTTTGAATGATTCAAATGTTTTAGAGTTGGATTTTAGAAGCATTACCCAAGAGAATGTTGAGTAGTCATCTGTAACTACATAATAGTATAAGTCGCCGACGATGCTCCTTGTACTGACTGGACCAAACAGATCCATGTGAAGAAGCTCAAGAGGTAGTTCTGTGGAATGAAATTTCTTTTCCTTATGAGACTTCTTAGTCTGTTTGCCTTTCTTGCAAGCAACACAAAAATCTGGTAATTGGAAGTTTTTGATGTTTACTCCTCGCACTAGATCATTCTGGATCAAGTGTTTCATCTTCCGTGGATTGATGTGTCCCATTCTCCTATGCCAGGAGATGGAATCCTCTTTGTAGCCTTTGACAGGAAGCACTACACTTGATGATCTATTGTGGAGGCCTTTGATAGATCCAAGACATAAAGATCGTTATATCTTGAAGATGACATTAAGACTTGGTCCCCCGGGATCACATAGTCCTTTTTCAGAACATAGCACTTCTTGTTGTCGAATACTACCTTAAAGCCTTTGTCACAGATTTGGGATACAGAAAGCAAATTATTTTAAATTTGTTGAACATAGTTTACCTTATCAAACTTCACTTTCTGGTTTCCCACTTCCCCTGAGCGGTAATATAACATCCTTTGTTTCCAGCAAATGAAACATGACCTCCTTTAATTTTTTGACGTTTGACAGGAGTGCTAGGTTCCCAGTCATGTGCCTAGATGCTCCGCTATCTACGATCCAGGTATTTGTGGCAGCACTGTAGCGAACACCCTGCACATTCAAAGGAAATCATTAGTTGAGGTTAGGGACCTAAGCCTTAACCGGCTTGTGTGTCCCAGAGGCATCACACATCATAAATTCCACCCATTGTCCATTTGAGGGTGAGGGAAGATCATTCGTCTTCTTGTTCTCATTATAAGACATTGAACTAGATTTTTCTTTCCATAAGCCAGTTTTGTGTAAGGCCTGTTTGTGATACACAGACGATTGGCTTATGGTTTGAACTTTATGTTCACTAATTCTTCTAGGTGGAGTCATAGAACTCCTTTTAGAAGAACTGGATTTAGGATCATGAAGTTCAACTTTCTTCCTTGGTGTCTAATAGTAAGGACACTTAGATGCGATGTGTCCATAATTTCCACAGTTGTAGCATGATTTACTTTCGACATGTTGGTATAACTGTTTTTGTGGAGAAGTGTGTGCGCTCGTGTGACTTTAATTTGTTTGGGTTTTAACACTTCTTGTTTAGATGTTTTATCTTGTTTAACAAATTTACTTGTTTGAACCTTTTTAACATCTTTAGTCTTTTGTTTATTTAGACTTAGACATGTTACACGTGTTTGGTTAATTTGTTTGGTCTTTTTGGTTTCAGAATTAGACGTATTTGAACCAGACTTTACCCTAACCTTCTCAATTTGTTCATCCAGATTAACGATAGGCATTTTACCTTTTGAATTTAAAGTGGTCTCCTTTTGTTTAGTCACAGATTCATTGGAATTACCTGTGGAATCTGGATCACTTACAAGAGGAGTGGACACCACATGATCCTTGATTGGGTTGTTATTTATTGGTTGCATTTAACATTCAACAAGGTCTCATATGATGGTGGAACCACTTTGTAACCCAAACCCTCCCCGTTGTTGCGTTCTCTCACTAAGTGCTGGACTATATGAGAAGAACTAGTCCAACTGTGCAGTTTTTGTTTAATGAGTTTACTTCGACTTCCAAAACTGCTTTTTGTTTCATAGTTTCTTCTAGGGAGTTTAAATAGAACTTAATATCATTTGCTTGGTTAAAGGTCACAACTTCGGTTTCCTTTAGTTGTTTATTCAACAGTTCAATTTTCTCTTTATAACTGTGCTCATTTTGTTTTAAAATCCTGTTTGCTTCTGTGCACAGTTGTAAATCATTTACTAAGCTGTAATTGTGATCTAATAACCTAGAAAATTTTGAGTCTATGCTTTCTCTAAATTTATTACATTCAATCAGTGATACCACTTGTTAGTACCGTTTAGGTACGGAGTACTAACTGATTTACGTGTATACCAAACCAAATAGTGTGGAATCAAATTTGATTGGCGATCCAATCAGTGAGAATGCAAGAATAATTGATCTAAGAATGTATCTAAAAGTTAAGAATGATTGTAAGATGATTTACTGTCCTTGGGTCTTTGGACGGCTAGGGTACGATTTAGTGCGTAGGGATTTGAATTGTTACCTTTTTTCCACGAATTAAGTGGTATTTATAGGTTAGGGTTTTCTATTCGTGCGACTGAACCATTTGCATGGTTCAATCGTGCGACTGAAGCATGCGGTTGATTCATCCGCACGACTAAATATTCAGTCGTGTGACTAAGCCAATCTCATGTTACAATTGTATAACTGATCCAGTCTCCTGGTTCAGTCGTGCGACTGGTTCATTAGCATGAAGTATTCATACGTATGGTCCATTAGCATAGTTCATTCGCATGAGAACTTCACACGATTAAGTTTAAGAACGTTTCACAATCATTACTGACTAAGAACTATGTAAACAACCACAAAACTATATAGTTAGTTCAATATGCGTTATCACACAATAATCAATGACATATTAAACATCATAAGCATCATCAACACATTACATTTCATTCATACCCATTCAGTTACATATACGTAAGACATGAAAGACATTTTACATTTGAGCTCCTAAACTAAGTACACATGTATCTACGAACTCCACCTTGGACCTAGTTTACTCTATTGTATAATATTCTTCATCAGCTCTTCAAACTTCTTGTACTTCTCCTCTCTTGTAGCTCCAGCATGCATCTCAAATGTGAAATAGAGCCTTATAACATTTTGGAATTGGAGGGCTTGTACAATGTCTTGCGAATCATAAAACAATGGCCACTTGTACAATGTGTATACATCATCAACAGACAAGTTAGTTAGCCACATTGGGTCAAATACCCGAATAGTATCCATTTGGCCCTTTTCTTGCAAGACTATAACAACTTCACCTGTTCTCCAATCATAGGACCACCACTTAATGTGTGGAGTGAAGTCATGTGGAATTTCCCTTAGAGGGATTCTTGACATTGTGCACGGAGGACTCCACTTCAGCACTGTCTTTGGCTTTCCAGTAATGGCATCAACTTCAGACCATCTGATATACCTCATCGGTTGTTGAGGTTTGAAGTTGACCCACTAGGTGTGGTACTCTTTCTGCAATGCAGCCTCAAACCAGCCTGACATTTGCTTTGGGTTAGCATATAGCAACTTCAGTTTGGCCAGCTGGTTGAGCTCAAAACGAGGGATAGTCTTCAGATCATGTGGGAATCTAAAGTACTCTATTCCCTTCTCCCTCTTGACAGCATAAATATTTAGGTCCTCAAAATATGCGCACGCTATAATCTTACCTGACACCCTTAGATGCTTCTTCACTTTGTAGAGCTTGGTGTAGGCACTTGGCTTTGGAGCAGTGCGTTGGGCTCGGATCTCTGCAAAACAAGCCACCCATTCAGCCTTTCTGATGTTGACATCAGCATCTGAGGCTTGGGCTTGATTCTTATTCTTCTCGGACTCTTGCTCCATCTGATCCAGTTTTTCAAACGTATCACTGACAAAAGTATCACCCCGATTGGGGACTACTTTTCCATCTTTGTCAGCATACTCTGGATAGTGCTCCGCTGTGACGACCTCGATCTCGACCTCATTATCTGCCCCTTGTAAGGACCGTTTTGGTATGGAGTACTAACTGATTTACGCGTATACCAAACAAAATAGTGCGGAATCCTATTTGATTGGTGACCCATCAGTCAGTGAGAACGCAAGTATAATCGATCTAAGAATGAATCTAAACGTTAAGAATGATTGAAAGATGATTTACTGCGATCTATGAACTTGGAACAGGTTTTCTTGGGTCTTTGAATGGCTAGGGTACGATTTAGTACGTAGAGATTCAAATTGTTACGTTTTTCCACGAATTAATGGTATTTATAGGTTAGGGTTTTCCATTCGTGGGACTGAACCATTTTGCATGGTTCAGTCATGCGACTGAAGCATGCTGTTGATCCATTCACACGACTGAAGATTCAGTCGTGTGACTGAGTCAATCTCATGTTACAATCGTGCGACTGATCCAGTCTCCTAGTTCAGTCGTGTGACTGGTTCATTAGCATGAAGTATTCATGCGTATGGTCCATTAGCATGGTCCATTCGCATGAGAACTTCACACGATTAAATTTAAGCACGTTTCTCAATCATTATTTACTAAGAACTATGTAAACAACCACAAACCTATATAGTTAGTTCAATATGCATAATCACACAACAAATATGATATGTTAAACATTATAAGCATCACCAACACATTATATTTCATTCATACCCATTCTGTTACATATACATAAGACACGAAAGACATTTTACATTTGAGCTCCTAAATTAGGTACACATGTATCTACAAACTCCCCCTTGGACCTAGTTTACTCTATTGTCAACATTCTTTATTAGTTCTTCAAACTTCTTGTACTTCTCCTCTCTTGTAGCTCCAGCATGTATCTCAAATGCGAAACAGAGCCTTATAACATTTTGGAATTGGAGGGCTTGTACAATGTCTTGCGAATCATAAAACATGGCCACTTGTACAATGTGTATACATCATCAGCAGACAAGTTAGTTAGCCACATTGGGTCAAATACCGAATAGTATCCATTGGCCCTCTTTTCGCAAGACCATAATAGCTTCACCTGTTCTTCAATCATAGTACTACCACTTAAAGAGTGGAGTGAAGTCTTGTGGCATTTTCCTTAGAAAGATTCTTGACATTGTGCGCTAAGGAGTCCACTTCAGCACTACCTTTGGCTTTCCAGTAATGGCATCAACTTCAGACCATCAGATATACATCGTTGGTTGTTGAGGTTTGAAGTTGACCCACCTGGTGTGGTACTCTTTCTGCAATGCAGCTTCAAACAAGCCTGCCATTTGCAATGGGTTAGCATGTAGCAACTTCATTTTGGCCAGCTAGTTGAGCTCAAAACCAGGGAGAGTCTTCAGATCCTATGGGAATCTAAAGTACTCTATTCCATTGTCCCTCTTGACAGCATAAACATTTAGGTCCTCAAAATATGCCCACGCTAGAATCTTGCCTGACACCTTTAGACGCTTCTTCACTTTGTAGAGCTTGGTGTAGGCACTCGGCTTTCGAGCGGTGCGTTGGGCTCGGATCTCTGCAAAACAAGCTGCCCATTCAGCCTTTTTGGTGTTGACATCAGCGTCTGAGGCTTGGGCTTGATCCTTATTCTTCTTGGGCTCTTGCTCCATCTGATCCAGTTTTTCAAATGTATCACTGATAAGAGTATCACCCAGATTGGGGACTACATTCCCCTCTTTGTCAGTATACTCTGGATAGTGCTCCATTGTGACATCCTCGATCTCAATCTCATGAATGTCATTTAGCTTATCATCACTGGTAACTTCAAAAGTTGGAGCGTTCTTGACAATCTCGTCCGGATTGAGCCGAAACATCTCAGCAAGTTGCTCATCAGTAAGGTCATGAATTATTTCTCCTTCTTCGGGAGTATAACTCACAGACCTCCACAATCCCTTGCAAATCAAGAATCATTGTAAGTTGAGACTTGATTTGTTGAAGGGGAGTAATATCATACTCATCTTGCTAAGATGATTGATCTGCTTGATTTAAACATGTAACACAACACTTTTTAGTAATTAATGAAGACAATCAAACATTTGATAAAGATATATAAACATTCATTACACAATATTAATACAATGTTTAATTATAAAAGTTTTTTAGGTACATAAATGTCTAATCATTAATTTTGCCTTGAATAGCAGGCGCGTCAGTAGGTGGGGCAGATGATGACGCTCCTTGGTCTTGACTTCTGTTGGTGCGTCTCTCTTGACCCTGAGCTGAGGTAGATGCAGCTACACCTCCTTCTTCATCATTATCATCATACTGCTTTTCCTTAGTTTCTTCATCATCACTACCCTCGTCATCATCATTATCACCATCTTCATCACCATCATCATCATCTCTGACCTTCAGAGGCTCATCTTTGATCCCTTTAGCTTGAGCATGACAGACCTATTAGATGTCTCCAACTCCTCAATCTTCTTTGCTAATTGGACTTTATGCTCCTTGAGTTGGGCAATTTCCTGAGCCTGCTGGGAGATTTGCTGTGCTTGGGTAGCAGTTAGCTCCACTAGCTGTCATAGCTAAGCAGTCTTCTCATCATCAGCAGCCAACAGCTTCACCACTATACGATTCAGTGCTGACAGCTGTTCCTCTACCCCACCGGAAGCTAGAGATGATCCTGTGGGGAATGATAGGTGTAATGATGGTCCCGCTTGGTGGCTGGTGGTGGTAGTGGTGGCTGTGGTGAATATGGGTGGTGAAGGGTAGGCTGTGGTGGTGGTTGTGGTGCATGTGGATGATGGTACATGAGTGGGTGGTGGTTGGTAGGATGTAGTGGTGGTGGATGGGAGTGTGGTAGTGGTAGGTGGTGTGGTAGTGGTGGTGGTGGTGGTAGCAGTAATGGATGAGGTGGTGGATGTGGCAGTAGTAGAGGTCAATGTAAACATTAGCCTCTTCTCCTTCTTGTTGTAGGGGTGAGCCATTCTCTTCCTCCTCGTGCCTTTAGGCACTGTGGCTCCCCCTTGGCTGTTGGGCGGGTCCGGGGTATATGATGGATCTGTATCAGCAGCAACAGCATCCCCGAACTCCCCTTGGCATCCACCAACCGCCCTAATACCTCTCTCTATGGCTACGACCCGGCTCCCCACCGTTCACACTAGAGACTCTTCATTAGACTCCTCCTCTTCCATCTGGAAGTCAGGGTGAATAGGAGTTGGTTCGGTTCCACCTTGACCATCCCCTCCTTGATCAGCATCATGATCATCACCATCAAAGTCATCAGAGGGTAGAGCAATCTGCTCAACGTCAGAGCCATTATCATCGTGACGCCACTTTCGTCGAGCTGGCTCCACATAGTCTTCTCTGGCCAAGTGCCCAAACAACCTTTTTACAAGGGGCTTTACCTGCTTGCCCCTGTAAACCCTAATTTTCCAAGAGTTGTGTCATCCATGATCTTGAGTGAGACGACATCATGACTCTCCTTAGGCAGTGAAGGAAGCTTCTCATCATTGATCATCTACAAGAATCTCAGGTACATGCAGAAGCCTTCCTTGCCTTGGCCTCTAAGTTCTCGATCAAGTAGGAGAAAATCATGTTAGAGAAGCTGAAGGGGTGATTCAGCACCAGTGCCATGTAGGCATTCTGGATTTGGTCTGATAGATCATCAAATCCACCCCTTCGTGAAGCAATGCACTTCAGAATGACATGAGATAGGTACTTGAACTTGGGACACTGGTTGCTTTTATTTAGGACACCTGCGTTGATGTCCCCAGAGTACCTCATCCGTAGAAAGCATCCCCTTACGGTAAGAATATGTAGCATGGTTGGGTAGGTAGCATCATCTCCCAAATCCAGTACGTGTCTAAGGTCGGCTGCTGTGACCTCAATCTCCTGGCCAAAAATGGTGCTACGTATACACTAGGGCTCAGTCGATCAGTCAACGGATGCACCTTCCCAGAAGGCCTACTATATAGACCGATATGGTGTGCACGGTGCAGATATCGCTCTATAGATCCTCGAACTCCTCGGAAAAGCGATAATACCAGCAAACTCGGCAGCATTACGAGTGGTGGCATCTATGTGAGCACTAATGTTGTGCTTGGTGTTGATGATATACCTATCTGCCATGATTCTATAACACAAGACACATACACATTAGATCTACACATAACAGAAATCATTTCAACTTAAACTGTTTGAGATCAGTCTGGTTCAATGGTGCGATTGAACCATACGACTGAGTTCTGTCGGTGGTTTAGTATGCGACTGAGTTCAATCGGGCGATTTAGTATGCGACTGAGTTCAGTCGGGCAATTTACGTGATACCACTTAGTTTCTTCTATGTGATACCACTTGTTAGGACCATTTAGGTATGGAGTACTAACTGATTTACCTGTATACCAAACCAAATAGTGCGGAATCTTATTTGATTGGCGATCCAATCAGTGAGAACGCAAGTATAATCGATCTAAGAATGTATCTAGACGTTAAGAATGATTGTAAGATGATTTACTGTGATCTATGAACTTGGAACAGGTTTTCTTGGGTCTCTGGACAACTACGGTACGATTTAGGGCGTAGGGATTCTAATTGTTTGGTTTTTCCACAAATTAAGTGGTATTTATAGGTTAGGGTTTTCTATTTGCGTGACTGAACCATTTGCATGGTTCAGTCGTGCGACTGAAGCATGTGGTTGATCCATTCGCACGACTGAAGATTCAGTTGTGTGACTGAGTCAATCTCATGTTACAATCATGCGATTGGTTCATTAGCATGAAGTATTTATGTGTATGGTCCATTAGCATGGTCCATTTACATAAGAACTTCACATGATTAAATTTAAGCACGTTTCTCAATCATTATTGACCAAGAAGTATGTAAACAACCACAAACCCATATAGTTAGTTCAATATGCGTTACCACACAATAATCAATGAAATATTAAACATTATAAGCATCATCAATACATTACATTTCTTTCATACCCATTCTGTTACATATACGTAAGACATGAAAGTCATTTTAAATTTGAGCTCCTAAACTAGGTACACATGTATCTACGGACTTAAAGAAACCCTAGTATAAATAAGGGGGAGTCAGTCGCAGACACTCATCACCCCCCCCCCTTCAATTGCTCTCTCCTTGCACGGTTGTACTATTACGCTGCAAAAATTTTGATTGAGTGTTCTAGACTGATTATTATTGCTTCTAACGATTTTTCTTAATTATACAGGTAATGTGCGACGTTATCCACTCAAATGTTCATCAAAACATGCCCTAAATCGACTTAATTTGAGCCCTAACAAGAACCGACACTTAGTTCACAGAATAAACCTGTAAAACTAAGTAAATTGCTAACTTAAAATGTGTTAGATGTTAGTTTGAACGATTGCGAGTCTAATGAGCCAAACCATAACGTCTGACATCAAGTTTTGCTCAAGATTTGAATTTGAATGGAAAAATAGACTGTCATGCGAGTGGACATACTGATGAACTTCAATCGCACGACTGAGCTGGGCGAATGGCACAACAGCATGACTGAACTATGCGTATGAGTTCAGTCGCACGACTGGTTCAACTGCATGGGATAGCATACCACTAAGCCTAGTCACATGCTCAATCACACGAATGAGCTTAATCGCACGACTCGGACTTAGTCGCACTATCCATTCACATGACAGAACAGAATGATTCAAGTCCAATAAATTCAAATCTCATTCATTTACACACACTCTAACGTTTATCTATCTTGTGTTACATCAGCATGGACAGTCGGTGGATGATGAGCAGAAAGCACAACATATGTGCTCATCTAGACATTACGTCTCGGAATGTGTCTGAGTTCGCGGGCATTATTACATTTCTACGGAGATCGAGGATTTTCAGAGCTATCTCCACTCCATGCACACCATATAGATCGATACAACAGGCTTTTTGGGTAAGCGTTGTTGTAGATAGGTCCTCAGAGCCTCACCGTATTAGGAGTTCCATCTTTGGTCAGGACATTGAGATCAGTGAGGAGGATCTGAGGACAGTCTTAGAGTTAGGAGATGATGGTGACTGGCCTATTAGACTGCATCCATTGACTATTCGAGGTTGCTTGCTTTGGGCTAAGTATTCGGCGGACATTAACGCAGGTGTGCTCAACAAGAGCAACTTGTGCCCCCAATTCAAGTACTTAGCCCATGTGCTGCTGAAGTGTATTGACTCGAGGAAGGGAGGTTTTGATGAGCTGTCTAATCAGATCCAGAATGCCTATGTGGCTTTGGTACTGAATCATCCTTTCAGCTTCTCAAGGATGATCTTTAACTACTGGGTCGAGAACCTAGAGCCAAGGGCAAGGAGGGATTCTCTATGTACCCTCGGTTCCTCCAGATGATCATTGACCAAAAGCTGTCCTCGTTGCCCAAAGAGAGTGATGATGCAGTGACACTAGAGGTCATGGATGACACTACACTTGGGAGGATGAAAGTTTACTAAGGCAAGCAGGTGAAGCCCCCGGTAAGGAGGCTGTTTGGGCATCTGGCTCGGGATGACTATGTGGCGCCAACAAGGAGGAAGTGGCTCCATGACGATAGTGACTCAGATGTTGAGCAGATTGCTCTACCCTCCGATGACTTCGACGGTGATGAGCACGATGATGATCAGGGAGGTGAGGTTCAGGGTGGACCCGAGCCTGCTCCTATTCACCCTAATTTCCAGATGGAGGAGGAGGAGGAGTCTGATGAAGAACATCTGGTGTGAACGGCGGGGAGCCGGGTCGTAGCCATGGGAGAGATCTTAGGGCGGTTGGTGGACGCCACAAGGCGTCCGGGGATGCTGTTATTGTTGATGCAGATCTATCATATACCTTGGACCCGCCCAACATCCAAGGGGAAGCCACTGTGTCTAAGGTCTCGAGGAGAAAGAGAGTGGCTCAAACCTATGGCAAGAAGAGTACGAGACGGAGATTCACTTTGATCACCACCTCTACCGCCACCACCACCATAGCTACCACCACCACTACCACACCCTCCACCACTACTACCACACCACCTAACATTACTACCACACCTCCACCCTCTAGTACTACAACCATACGTCCACCAATTATACCTATACCACCACCCATCTTTACCACAACTACCACCACTATCACCACCCATCGAGCCGGGACATCATCTTAGGTCCCACTGAGCTTTGGATCCTCTTTGCCGTCCATTGGGTTAGAGGAGCAGCTGGCATTCTAAACCGAATTGTGCTTAAGCTGCTTGCTACTGATGAGCAACGAGCTACACAGCTAAACTAGCTGATGGAGCTCAATGCTGCTCAGGCTTAGCAGATAGCAGCTCAGAGTCAGGAGATTGCTGAGCTTCGTTAGCTGCAGACTTCTTCAGAACAGAGGATAGATTATCTTGAGGCAAAGTACAAGAAGTTGATATTACGACTCAAAGGCTCCAAAGATGAGCCCCTCAAGATCAAAGAAGGAGATGATGATGGTGATGATGACGATGATGAGGATGATGAGGATGATGAGGATGATGAGGATGATGATGAGGATTATGAGGATGATGATGATGAGATTGATAAAGAAGGTGATGAAGATGAAGGAGAGCAGAAGGGAGGATATGAGGATGAAGGAGATGATGCTGCTGCATCAGCATCCACATAGGCTAGAGAGCGACGGTCAAAGAAGGCTCAGGATCAGGGAGCCTCACCCTCATCCCCTCCGGCTGATGAGCCTGCTATTCAGGGCAAAAGTAATGATTAGATATTTATGTATTTGAAAGCTTTTGTACTTGAATCATGTATTTAAATTTTGTATTTAATGTTTATATATATTTAATGTTTAACTATCTTGATTATTAACTAATGATTGATGTGTTACATGTTTAAATCAAGCAGATCAAACATCTTAGCAAGATGAATACGATGTTGCTCCCCTTTAGCAAATCAAGTCTCAACTCACGATGATTCTTGATTTGCAAGGGATTTTCAGACGACATAGATGAAATCGAGATAAAGGATGTCAAGGATGATCCTACTTTTGAGGTAACAAGTGACGATGAGCTCAACGACATAGATGAAATTGAGATAGAGGATGTCACTGCTAACCACTATCCAGAGTACACTGACCAAGAGGGAAATGTAGTCCCTAACTTGGGTGATACTCTCAGCAGTGATACATTTAACAAGCTGGATCAGATGGAGAAAGAGACTGAGAAGAACGAGAGTCAAGCCCAAGCCTCAGACGCCGACGTTGACATCAAAAAGGCTAAATGGGTGGTATGTTCTGCTGAGATCCGAGCCATGCGCACTTCACAAAAGCCCAATGTCTACACCATGATATACAAAGTCAAGAAGCACCTAAAGGTGTCAGGCAAGATCATTCCATGGGCATATGTTGAGGATCTGAATGTGTATGAAGTGAAGAGAGAAAAGGGCATAGAGTACTTTAGATTCCCACACGATCTAAAGACTCTCCCTGGTTTTGATCTCAACCAGCTGGCATGCCTGAAGTTGTTGTATGCTGACCCAAGAAAAATGTCAGGCTGGTTTAAGGCTGCTTTAAGGAAAGAATACCATACCAGGTGGGTAAACTTCAGACCTCAACAACCGAAGAGGTACATCAGAAGGTTTGAAGTGGTACTATGATTAGAGAACAGGTGAAGCAGTCATAGTCTTATAAAAGGTGCGACAAATGGATACTATCCGGGTGTTTGACCCTATGAGGCTGACCAACTTGTCTGCTGATGATGTATATACCTTATACAAATGGCCGCTATTCTATGACTCGCAGGATATCGTACAAGCCCTCTAGTTTCAGAATGTGATAAGACTCTGTTTTGCAATCGAGATACATGCCGGAGTTACAAGAGAGGAAACGTACAAGAAATTCGAAGAGCTAATGAAGAATGTTAGCCAATGATCTAAACTAGGTCCAAGGGGGAGTTTGTTGATACATATGTACCTAGTTTAGGAACTTAATGTAAAATGTCTATCATGTCTTACATATATGTAATTGAATCGGTATGAATGAAATACAATGTGTGGTTGATGCTTATAATGTTTAATATTTCATTATCTATTGTGTAATAAAGTATATTGAACTGACAATATAGGTTTGAGAATATTGTACATAGTTCTTAGTCAATAATGATTAAGAAATATGTTCAAACTTAATCACGTGAAGTTCTCATGTGAATGGACCATGCTAATGGGCCATACACAAGAATACTTCATGCTAATGCTCTCCAATACGCATGAAATATGTTCAAACTTAATCTCATTTTTTTGTTTATTGTTTTTCTTTGTTTTATTTGTGTGTTGGTCATTATCAGGCGATTAAGTTTTTCTTGAAAGCTTCCATTAGTAGTTAATCCTTTGATTAAAGAAATTTCGCTTGGTGAATCTATAGATTCTCCGACACAGTCGCTCTGTTCAGAGTCTCTTGATTTGACTTTTCATGTCGAGCGAAACTATAGTTTCATTGCTAGCGAAACAAGGCACTATATATTGGGCAAAGCGAATTATCCTGTCACTTTCGCAAAATGTATATGTGCCCTAGATTTTCTCTTTTCACTTTTGATCTTATCCATTGCCGATTTTCGGTGTGATTGTCTGTTGATTAGTGTGTAGGTGTGTGTTTCGAACCGTGTTCTACATGTTAATTGATTTTTAACCACTAATTTTTGGTATTAAATCTGATTGTCCATTGGTGATTTCGCTAATTCATTGAGAAAAACTATGGATGCTTTAGCGAAACTGAACGATAGTTCATTGATTCTAGCGAAACTGTCTTGTTACGTTGTGTGTGCGAAGTTGTCAGTTTCCTAGGATAGTTTTAGCAAAACTATAGATTGAATAGGTATGAATGAAATACAATGTGTGGTTGATGCTTATAATGTTTAATATTTCATTGTCTATTGTGTAATAAAGTATACTAAACTAACTATATAGGTTTGAGGTTATTGTACATAGTTCTTAGTCAATAATGATTGAGAAATGTGTTCAAACTTAATCGTGTGAGGTTCTCATGCGAATGGACCATGCTAATGGACCATACGCATGAATACTTCATGCTAATGGACCAGTCGCACCACTGAACTAGGAGTCTGGATAAGTCGCACGATTGAGACATGCGATTGGTTCAGTCGCACGACTGAATCTTCAGTCGTGCGTATGAATCAATCGCATGATTCAGTCGCAAGACTGGACCATGCTAATGGTTTAGTCGTACGATTGACAAACCCTAACCTATAAATACCACCTAATTCGTGGAAAAACAAAACAATTCGAATACCTACGCACATAATCATACCCTAGCTATCCTAAGACTCAAGAAAACCTGTTCCAAGTTCATAGATCGCAGTTGATCGTTCTCTAATCATTCTTAACGTTTCATTTAACGTTAGATTGATCTAAATTGTGTTCTCTCTGATTGGATCACCAATAAAATAGAATTCCACACTATTTGAGTTGGTATACGTGCAAAATCATTTAGTACTCTGTACGTAAACGGTCCTAACAACAATGATGACGATGACGACGATGACGATGATGATGATGATGATGGTGATGATGATGATAATGATGATGATGATGATGATAATGACGATGATGATGATGATGACGATGATGATGAGGATGATGATGATGATGATGATGATGATGATGACGATGATGATGATGATGATGATGATGATGACGACGACGATGATGACGATGACGATGACGATGACGATGATGATGATGATGATGATGATGATGATGATGATGATGATGATGATGCTGTTGACAATGATGATGATGATGATGATGATGATGATGATCATGATGACGATGATCATGATGACGATGATGATGATGATGATGATGATGATGATGATGATGATGATGACGATGATGATGATGATGATGACGACGACGATGATGACAATGATGATAATGATGATGAAGAAACGTATATATATATATATATATATATATATATATATATATATCCTTTTTATTCTTAATTTCAACTTATTTCTAATCTCATTTCTTTTTTTATTGTTTTTCTTCGTTTTATTTGTGTGTTGGTCATTATTGGGCGATAAAGTTTTTCTTGAAAGCTTCCATTAATAGTTAATCCTTTGATTAAAGAAATTTCGCTCATTGAATCTATAGATTCGCCAGCACAATCGCTCTATTCAGAGTCTCTTGATTTGAATTTTCATGCCAAGCGAAACTATAGTTTCGTTGCTAGTGAAACTATGCACTATATATTGGGCAAAGAGAATTATCCTGTCACTTTCACAAAATGTGTCTGTGCCCTAGATTTTCTTTTTTCACTTTTGATCTTATCCATTGTCGATATTCGATGTGATTGTCTGTTGATTAGTGTGTAGGTGTGTGTTTCGAACCGTGTTCTACACATTAATTGATTTTTAACCACTAATTTTTGGTATTAAATCCGATTGTCGTCGGTGATTTCGCTGATTCATTGAACGCAACTATGGATGCTTTAGTGAAACTAAATGAAAGTTCATTGATTCTAGTGAAACTGTCTTGTTACGTTGTCTGTGCGAAGTTGACAGTTTCCTAGAATAGTTTTAGCAAAATTATAGATTTGCTCAGGCACATGTTCTTGTGTCCGGGTCACGGTGAATCTAAAATTTTGCTTGTGCAAAATTACAGTTTTGTCAGCAATGAAACTGTCGAAATTTCCATTTTTTAATTATTTAATTATATGTTATTTTTTAGTGATTCATATATTATTTGTTTCTATATTATTTTTTCAACTAATCCACTTCTGTTTAATTTTCAGTTTATATGGCAAACTTGAAGTTTGATGAAAATAATAACATTACTACTCTTCTAGATGATGGTAATCCAAAAGCCATGAGATTTAATGACTGTATCAGATGGCTGAAAGAATCTCCCATATTGTATGCCATATCTCACATGCCTACAATCCACGATTTACATATTAGAGACTTCTGAAGAACTGCTGAGTATGACCTTGGATCTAATCCTCATGGGATTGTTACTAGAGTTTTTGAGAATGATATAGTCATTACAGTTAAGATAATAGCCAAGGTGTTAAGGCAGGAATATGACTGTGGAGAAAAAGTAGTGCTATCTGAAGCACAAGTTTTGGATGCTTTTAGAAGCATTGGTTATGAAGGACCTCCCTTTGGCATAAGAAAAAAGATCAAGAAGTCAGTTCTCTCTAAGGAATGGAGATACATTGCCCATGTCTTTATTATGTGTCTGGATCATAGAAAGGGAGGATCTGATGGGTTGAACTTTAATTGGGCCAGAGCCATGATAGTATTTTGCAGAGGTCGGAAGGCTAATATTGCCAAACTTATTTTTGAGCGCATGACTGAGAATATTATGGCATTAAGAAAGATAAATGGATATTATACCCCAGATTTATTCAGATGTTGTTAGATAATCTGATCCCAAATATCCCTCGACCAGGAGATATGAAAAGACGGGTTCAGATGAATACTAGAATTTTTGCAAATTGCTCTACCATAAGGCATGACCATAGTGGAAAGATTACACATCTATGGGAAAATATGTATCTAGTTAAGAGATGGAGTTACATTAGAAGGCTGATTGAAAATTAGAACAAAAATGCTAAGGAAAATAGAGAAATATAAGCTAAAGCGATCAAGGAATGGAAGAGATATGACAAAGACAAATATTACAGTTTAGAAGAAGATATTGATGAAATGGAGGAGGAATTGAGGGCACAAATGAAGAAGAGATCAAAGAAGATGGTAGATCAGGGAGAGCATGCTAATGTAACTAAAAGGAGATCTAAGCACAAACAACATGCCTTTTTTGAAACTCTAGAAAGAAGATATGCCAAATCTAAATTAGACCAAGATGTGAATAGAAATCTAAATACATCTTTGGCAAATGAGTTAGGAATGACAAAGACAAAATTGATTAACCAAGAAATAAGAGAAAATGAGAAGGATAAGATGTTGGATGGCATGAAGAGAATGTTGATAGATCAACAAAAGTTGATTAAGAGATTGCTCAATTAAGTGAATGAGTTGAATGCAAATGCCAGCCTGCCAAATTAGTTCATTCAAACTGAGTTAGATGATCTTACTAATACATCAAAATACTAAATTCTAAAATTGGGTAGTTCAGCTAGGATAGGAGAAGGCTTAAGTGGAGCAGAAGTTGGTGCTGATGTTGCTTATGTAGGTGGAGCTGGTTTTTGTGGTGCTGATATTGGTGGTACTGGTATTGGTAGTGCTGGTGTTAGTGGTGCGAATATTGGTAAATTTGGTGATGGTGGTTCTGTAGTAGGTGGATCAGGTGGCGTTGAGAAAGAAAGGAGTGTTGGATCTGTTGATGAGGTTGTAGAGGTTGGATTCATTAATTTGGAGTTTGATATGGATAAAGATCTAACTGGTGCTGAAGTGTTTAGAAAGCAAGGTAACGATGCTGGAAGCAAAGCGGTTGAGATGAATTTGATTGATGAAAAAGAGGAGATAGAAGAACAATTGGTCGATTATGATTATGAACCTGAATTTTATGAAGTAGATGAACGTCCTTTGACGTATGTGGCTTAGAATAGCTCAGTTGAAGGAGATATAATTGAGATGGACAAGGAAAAGTGATTTGCAAAAGAGAAGGAACAAGAACAACTACCTCCTTTGTTTTAAAACATTCAAAAGCAAAACCAGATGCAATCTGACAAAATAATCATGTGAATCCAAGGATCACAATCAGGAATTATCAGTGTTAAAGGAAATCAAATTAATGTTTGTAGAATCAACATTAACCTTGTTTAATTGTTTGATTAATAAATAATGATTATGACGAACACAATATTATGAACACAATTAATAACCAAACAAGATTTGACTAAAATGTATTTAAACTGTTCAATGATTACAAATGAATAATCAATGAATGACATAAACAATAAATGCTTTGGTCGTGTTGATGTTGATGTGACAACTGCTAGGGTTTATGTTTGTGTGAATTAATGTGATGTTTTTGTTTTGATCGTCTAATTTTCGTCACCGTCTATTGTGTCCATGATGTGAAACCTAGGATCCATATTTGTAGGCATGTGTGTTTCAGTTAAGGAAACACCTGATCTCTTGGGATTTGCACAACTGTCTTGTTGATTTGTTGACTTGTTGACTTGTAACACTTGTATTATTTGCATACAAGTGTTTGGACCCCGTAGCTGCATGGTCTTCCATAGATGATTGTTAATCCGCAACAATCTTGTTCTTTCGAAGGTACTTTGTTCTTCCGAAGCAATATTGTTCTTCAGAAGATACTTTGTTCTTCCGAAGGTATCTTCACTTCAACTTCAGAGCTAGTTGTTCATCCGCAGAGGATCTTTGGATATATTTTACTTGTAAGAAACATATCTATGGAAGAACAAAATGTTCATTCGTAGATGTTTCTAACACTTGGTCACCAATTATAATAGTTGTACCTACACTCATACACAAATCAACACACATATGGGTTAACCGATAGACATAATGCATGCATCAAAATGATGAATTATAATCATTCATTACAAGTATTGATTAAATTTCAAAGCCTATACAAAATGATCTAGATCTATTGTTCCTAGATCTAACAATACTCCCCTATAGGCTTAGACACTTCTAATCAGGTCTTCAAAACTAAAAGCTCCTTCAATCTTTTCACCATCTTCTTGTTGAAATAAGTTATTGCATCATTTTGATCATCGTATTTGTACTTGATCTCCATTCTGCATATCCTTTGAAGTGTCTCAAAACATTGCCCTAAGATGTCTCTTCAGTTGTTGTGTTTCCACCACACTTTGATGATGAACTATTTTAAGCTCATCTTCTTCTAAGACTCTTAGTTCTGATACTTCTTTAATGTTAGCTCCTTTCAAAAGCCTAGCGTTATACCTTCTTCTCTTGTATGCTTTTGCATGCAGTTTATCAACCACTTGTATCATATGAACATATAAGCATAGATCATTCTGTGCTCTTTCATTAAAGAGTTTTGGGAAGAATTTTTCATGTAAGTAATGTGTAGCTTGGGTGGAGCAATTTGATCTCTACTAGGTCAAAGATTCTTATCTAGTCACCTTTTTTCCCATCAGCATTCTTCAGTAGCACCATTTCTTTTGTTTTCTCAACATATCCCCACATAGTTATGGGAATAGTGTATTGATTTCCTGTTATGACTTTGATGGCTGTTGTTTTCCTATTAGTATAACCAATCCTCCTTAAGAATTCATCATCAACTATCGTGGAGGAGTTAGTGTTTGACCTTATTTCCTTTTGAAGCATTTTCTTATGTTCAGCATCTTCTCTCATAGCCTCCTTCATCACATCATCTATAAATCTTGTTTTCAGTCTACCTACAGACATAGAGAAATCTCTTCCCCTTGGATGAATTGGATAGTTTGAGATTATTAGGCTTTTCAAATCTTTAATGTCTCTCTCAGGAAGACTCAGTAAAGCTCCTACATCATGGAAGTATTCAATTCTTCCAGATGATCTCTTGATGATTGCATAATCCCACTCTTGATCATACTTCCATGCCATGATCTTGTTGTCTTCAATAGAGTTAGGACTTGTGATGTGATCAAATTGCTCTATCAATGTAGACTTCTGCTATGTAATTTCTCTGACTATTGTATCCAAAGGCCACACTTTGTCACGTATAACTACTCTTGGCTCTCTAATTAGTTTTTCTTTCCCTTTGTGCTGATCTTTAGGTTTAACAGTTATAGGATCAGTAGCGAGTTTGCTTTGTTGCTCATATGATGGATTGGAGCTTCTGTTCTGAGTCTTACTCTTGTGTCAAACTCAATCGCCATTACATGTTCTATCATTCTCCTAAGCTCACCAACATTTCTTCCCTTAAGCTCATATGCCTTGTAGTTGTGACCCTATAGCCAACAGATCATATTCTACTTGCTAAGTTTTGTTGTATCACAGTGGCCTAGTTCTTTCTTGATCTTCTAAATGGCTTGGAATGTAGTGAATGCTTCATAGTCCCAATTTGGGATCATGAATCTAACAAGTTCAAATTCTTTCAGAAGATCCTTCATCTTAGTCACATTCATCCTTTCAGCCATATCAAAAGGAAAACCATGGTTCGTAAGGGTCATAAACATGTTTGACTTAGGCCTTTCTTCTAATATGTCTTTGGTGGTTAGTAGTTCCTGAACTAGTGATTCTTTTTGTTCTTTGGGAGACTCATCTTTAGTGAGCTTAATCCATTCAGCATCACTTTCTAGTTCAGAGGGAGAAATAGGCTTTAAGGTTGAAGATTCGGTAGATTCTGATCTCTTAGGTGAATCTTGTACTTCAATTACTTCCTTCTTTATAGGACCCAGTTACTTCCTTTTCTTTGAATATTGAATAATAAGCATTGAAACTTCAACAAATTCATTTATTGGTTTTGTAGCAGGAGCATTAGTTTCAATGTCCTTCATCTTCTTTTTCAATTTTTCAATCTCCTCATCCTTCTTTTCTACTGATCAAGTTGTTCTTGCAGAGTCTTGTTTGCTTTGTTGCTCTCCAACACAAGTTTTTCCCTTTCAGCCTTCTCACATGCAATTGACTCTTCTTGTTATTTGACAAGCTCATGCAAAGCATCAATGACTTTGTTGTTTTCATGTAAGCTTTCTCTTAATCTTTTTAGACTAGATTCTTGCTTCACCAGCTGAACATCTTTTTCATTCATTATCCCCTTCAACTCTTAAGTTCTTTGCCTTCTATTGTTTGACTTGACAACAAGCTTGTTATATTCAACAACCAAATAACTCTTGCTGACTAGGATATGATCATCACTGAGATCTATTTCATTGTAAGCAATCACATCAACAAAGTTGGCTTCTTCTTCTTCATCTTGATGTTAAGCAGCAATCTCATCATCATTCACATCTTCAGATGATATACTAGCTGAGCTTGAATAAGACTCAACAGCTTGCTCTGCTTGTTCTTGATTTGGTTATTGTTGTTGTTGTTGGTCAGTGACAGGAGAGACAGGTTCAGTATCATTTGAATGGACAACGGATTCAGTCTTGGTTAGTGACAGTTGAACTGTAATAGCTTGTGAAGCTAAGACTATCTCCCTAGTGTAAAAGCTCTCAGTGGATTTCTTTATAGGAGTTGGAGAAAGACTTGGTGAAAGAGGGTGAATTGGAGAGATTGGTTGAGTGTTTTGGATGGCTGGTGATTATTATTGGGGTGTTTGAGGTTGATTTGGTGACAGTGGGTGGATTGGAGAAATTGGTTGAGTGTTTTCGTTGGTTGGTGATTGTTATTGAGGTGTTTGAGGTTGTTGGTGAATGGGTGATTAAGGAGGTAAAGATGAGGCTTCCACAGAGTAAGTAGATGAACTCTCTTGAGCATTTTCACATATTAGTTCTTTTGGAATGTTGGCATTGGGGTTAGCTAAATACACAAACATAAGCATGTCTTCTCCTTCATACCTTCCACTTATTTTATTCAGAACAGATCTCCCTAGGTGTGCTTGAACAAACACATCACCATCTACAATAATACCAAGCAGATCAGCATTGATGATTAATTGCAAGAACCTGGGAACATATACATCTTGTTGTCCTTCTGTTGGAGATACACTTCAGATAAGTGTGACATAAGAATCTATATGCCTTACATAATCTCCATTTCTTGATCTCACCCTTGTTAAAATCACGATCATACCCCATCAAGTAGAACACTTTCACTATGTATTCATTCTCGAATACAGCAGGGTGACCAACTTCTTGTTCTCCATACTCCAGTACCCTTCTTATGGTCTGCTCATCTATCTTTAGTCTCTCATTCTTAATCTCAGCACAATCACTTGTGATTCTCCATCTTCCACAATTTGTGTTGAGTTCTAGAAATCGATTATATGATCTTGATGAATCACAGGTTCTGTTGAGAAAGCATAGAATAGCCTGGATCATCATAAGTATCTTATTATGTCTTTGCATCCTTCTGACATAGGGTCGTCTGGATTTAAGAACGCACACACATCGTGCTCCCTTGCAAATCAATTAGCCATCTATTCATAAGAATGAAGACGAGTATGTTAGAACTAAGTCGTCATGTTTTAAGAATACGAAGTGTTTAAATGAAAATGATGAATCAGTCGGTTTATTACTGATGTTTATGATATAATTTACCTTGAGATTAAGACTAGAACTCAGATTTAAAACAGTGTTTGATGTTTAAGATTTGAGTAATTTTGAAATTAGATGAGGGAGGGATGAGTTTTTTACTAACGAACTTCTACGTCAAAAACGGTTCTGTAAAAGTGAATAATGAATTTCAAGTCAGAAACATCATTTATACTCCCTCGGACACATTTATTTCATTTATTTAATGAACTGTGTCCCACTTTCTTATTATTCTTATCTTATTATTTTTCCGTAAAAATTATTTGTTTCGTAGATTTCAGTGCATAATTCATCCGTATGATATCTGCGGATGCCTAACTTAAAACTGAAAGTTTGAATTGAAGTATAACTTGATTTTCCATAGGTTACCAATCTATGGAAATGAATTATACTTGTAAAATATTAACTCATTCGTAGGTTACCAATCTACGGATAGTCATATTTTACTCCCCCTTAAGTTTTGCACTATAGTTTCTGCTGATGTTTACAATACACTATAGCTTCTGCTGATGCTAAGCATGCACTATAGTTTTTCCTGATGTTTATAAACCCATGATTGAAACTTATTCTGATGTATGGTTCTAATCAAATGGTAGAACCATTTATTTCTATTGGACCTTGTTGACTTTGTATTCATGACAATTGTGCACAAGAAGATTTATATTTAAAAAACCCTTCATGTATCCAAAAGCCAAGTTAATGCTCATGTTCCAATTCATTTATATTAACAATCATTTAACAATTTTGTTGTTATATTTTTTCATGATTCTACTCCCCCTAATTTTTTATCAATGATGAATAAAAGCATTATCATAAATTTATAAGAAGAATATCATGAAAGACATATGTCTGTCGAAACATGCCAAATAAAAAAAGAAATCAAGTTAAAATAAATAATAGTGAAATAAGTACAATGTACAAGAATATATACACACAGAATGGGATCATACGGTAAGACTAAGCATCTTCCTGATTGATTTGTTTGATAAATTAATACTTGAGTTTAGTTCAAATTGCAAGTATGTTTGTCCACTTAAATCCATACAAGAGTATTGTGTCAACTAGGCATGTTGTTTATCATGTTTTCATGTTTATTAAAAGGTAACTGTTATGGGCTTCACATTCAATTGACTTAGAGTTTGTCCTCCCTTTGAGTCAAATCATCACCTTTTCACACTTAAAAACTATGTACTTTAAGTTATGAGTTCTATATTAAGATGAATTTGACATCTTATTAATGCATTAATGTAGAAGCTCTAAATTTAATATACAGTTAATCATAGAGGATTCTTTTGAGAGCTTAGATATGATCATCATTAGGTCACCAGGTTTTTACTTCCGTAAAACAGAGGTGCCATTAACCCAAGTCTTTGTTTACACATAATAGAGGGATGATGAGGATCATGATCTTTTCATACACCCAGGTCTTTGTTTACACAAAACAGAGGGAATATGATTTGCAAAAATAGACATTATAAAGTGTTAGTTCATAGTGTGCTTAGATGCCTAATTTAGTCACATCAGAATAAGACTTACATGTTATTTCCTCTAAATGAAGTCTCCCATAAATAGTCACTTTGTATTATGTTTGGCATGCACTTAGTGTAGTTTCCACTCAAGATAAACCTACTCACATATCAAGAAACTTGATCAGATTTTAATGATACTTGAGAAGTCAGGAAAAAGAAAAGGCATAGTGTACTATCATTTCCCATACATATGTCATGTTGAGTTAAAAGACACAGAAAGAAAGACAATATTTTTTTATTCTAAGCTTCGAAAGATGTTTCAGAAGTTTCTTCTGAAGGTAATTGTAAATATTCCGAAGGATAATTTTTTTTATTATAATTAGTATTTACAAGTACAGACACATGCTTTTCTTATTTATAATGATTAATCTAAGTTAATCATACCCAGAGACTCAATTAGAAAATTAAATCTAACTGAATCAAAGGCTTTAGTGAATAAATCAGTAAGCTGAATAAACTTTTTTCAAAGCAATCTCTCAGAAAATGGTATCTTATTTCAATATGTTTTGTTTTACTATGTTGCACTGGCTTAGTGGTAAAAAACATAGCAGTTGAGTTGTCAATGTACATTGGAGTATGAAGAAAATTGTAACTATAATCAAGTAATTGGTTTTGCAACCAAAGCACTTGAGAGCAACCAGCTGAAGTAGCTATGCACTCAGCCTCAGCTGTGGATACAGATACATTTATTTGCTTCTTACACTGCCATGAAACTACTCTTGGTCCTATGAATTGACATCCACCAGTTATGGATTTTCTGTTATTGTTGCAACCTCCAAAGTCACTATCTGAATATGAGTAAAGATTAAAATCACCATCCTTTGGATACCAAAGTCCAAGAGCAGGTTTTCCTTTCACATATCTGAAAATCCTCTTCACAACATCTAGATGAGACTCTTTTTGATGTGATTGGTACCTAGCACAAACACACACAACAAACATAATGTCAGGTCTACTAGTAGTTAAATACATAAGTGATCCTATCATTTATCTATATAATCTTTGATCAACAAATTTTCCTGTAGGATCAGGTACAATCTTATCAATTGTCAAGGCTGGTGTTTTGCATGAAGATGTATCAACAATGTTGTACTTCTTCAATATTTGATGTATGTACTTCTCTTGATTAATGAAAATGTCATCTGTTTGCTAATGCACTTATAGACCAAGGAGGAAAGTTAATTATCCCATTGAACTTATCTAAAACTCAGATTTCATCAACCCTTCAAAGCTTACACATAATCTCTTATTATTTGAGCCAAATATAATGCATCAACATAATTTTAAACAACTAAGAGATCTTGATGTTCTTGTTTGAGAAAGAGAGTCTGATCAATGGTTCCCCTTTTGTATCCATGCTTGAGCAAGAAAGAAGATAATGTTTCATACCACTTTCTTGGTGCTTGATGAACACCATACAAAGCTTTGTCAAGCTTATATACCATGTGTGGGTAATGTGGATCTTCAAATCCAGGTGTTATGATACATAGACTTCTTTATCAATTTTTCCATATAAGAAAGCACATTTAACATCCATTTGATACACGGTGAACTTCTTATACGATGCATATGCTAGGAATACTCTTGTGGATTCAATTCTTGCAACTGGTGCAAAAACTTCATCATAGTCTATTCCTTCTTCTTGTGTGTACCTTGTGCAATCAAACTGCTTTGTTTCTCACAATAATACCTCTGTCATCTAGTTTATTTTTGAAAAGCCATCTTGTTCCAATTGGATGTTGGCCTTCTAGTAAATCAACTAGATTACAGACTTTCTGCTTTCTAAATGTTGAAGCTATTCTTGCATAGCTTTAATCTAGCTATTGTCCTTTAGAGCAGCTATGATGTTTGGAGAAACTACTTGTGAAAGAAAACAAGTGAAAAGACAGATGTTTGCATCTCCACCTTGACCTCTTGTTGTTCTTTTATCAAGATCACCAATAATGTTGTGTATTAGAAGTGTCTTATGAATTCTTGTTAGTAGATGATTCCAAGTTAGACATATTCATTGATGCAGATGGATCCAATCCAGCAGATGAATTTAGGAAGTAATCAAAGTGTTCCTCTTGTTCAACATTGGGTATATGGAATGATCTTCCAAAGTCTGATCATTAGGTGCATCATTAATATCTTCCACAGGAACTTCTCTGTAAGCAATTTGTTCTTCTGTAGGAGTTAAAGGAACTTCAACTGATGATGTATGGGGATTCGCTGAATCATCTACAATGTCTGTTATATCTTCTTGAGAGCATCGAACACCTGTTCAGACATTATTCTCTCCGGTTGCAAGACACTCATATGCGGATGCAGAGGTAGCAGCGGCGGATGAAGTGTTTTCATCTGAAGATGTAGGTCCATGAGGCTGGACTTGTGCAACATCATCGTTGTTATGTTCAGCATCTTCTCTCTTAGCCTCTTTTAGCATATCATCTATAAATCTTGTTTTCAGTCTACCCACAGACATAGAGAAATATCTCCCCTTGGATGAATTGGATAGTTTCAGATGATTACCATTTGCAAATCTTTAATGTATCTCTCATGAAGACTCAGTAAAGCTTCTACATCATGGACGTATTCAATTCTTCCCGATGATCTCTTGATGATTGCACAATCCCACTCTTGATCATACTTCCATGCCATGATCCTGGTGTCTTCAATTGAGTTGGGACTTGTGATATGATCAAACAGCTCTGTCAATGTAGACTTCTGCTCTATAACTTGTCTGATTGTTGTACCCAAAGGCCATACTTTGCTAGGTATAACTGCTCTTGGCTCTCTGATTAATTTTTCTTTCCCTTTGTGTTATTCTTTAGATTCAACAGTTATAGGATGAGCAGCGAGTTTGCTTTGTTGCTCATATGATGGATTTAGGGCTTCTGTTCTGAATCTCACTCTTGTGTCAAGCTCAACCGCCATTACATGTTCCAGCATTCTCCTAAGCTCACCAACATTTCTTACCTTAAGCTCATGTGCCTTGTAGTTATAACCCTATAGCCAACAGATCATATTGTACATGCTAAGCTTTGTTGTATCACAGTAACCTAGTTCTTTCTTGATCTTCTGAATGTCTTAGAATTTAGTGAATGCTTCATAGTCACAATTTAGGATCATGAATCTAGCAAGTTCAAATTCTTTCAAAAGATCCTTCATCTCAGTCACATTCATCCTTTCAACCATATCAAAAGGAAACCCATGGTTAATAAGGGTCATAAACATGTTTGACTCAGGCCTTTCTTCTAATATGTCTTTGGTGGTCAGTAGTTCCTCAACTTGTGATTCTTTTTGTTCTTTGGGAAACTGTTGATACATGTATGTCCCTAGATCATGAGATGAAATGTAATAGATCTTGTTTATCTGATTCTGGTGTAATTTGATATGATTAATGAAATGATATTGGTTGTTTGTGATTTGTAATGACTAATATTTCATTAATGAGTTGATATTAAATTGGTTAATTAGGTTTGTGGTTGTTAGAACTGTTACACATAATGTTTATTAATTAATACATTCAAACTTAATGAAGTTCTCATGCGAATGGCCCATGCGAATGAACCATAAGCATGAATAACTTCATACGAATGATTCAGTCGCACGATTGAATAATACCAACCTATAAATACAACCCAATTCGTGAAAAATAAAAGCTTTTTGATTGATTACGATTCCAGACGTACCCTAGTCGTCCAGAAGCCTCCTAATTCGTTCTCCAAGTTCATAGAACACATTAGATCGATTCCCAATCGATTTCTAATGTTAGTTTCAATTCTTCATTGATTCTTCATGTGTTCTCACTGATTGGATCGCCAATCAAATAGGATTCCGCACTATTTGATCTGGTTTACACACTAATCTCTAGGTATTTCGTTCAAATACCAGGTCCTAACAAGTGGTATCAGAGCTTTGGCTCTTGATTACGTGTGATTCAATCAAGATTGATAAAAACTTTGTGTTTTTGCACTAAAAACGCAATTTTTTGTGTCAAAAGTGATCTTGGACGTTCCCTGCTCATCAAAGTTTGGTTTCTACGGACATAGGCGATTAGACCTTGCAAAATTTCGAATTTTTCCGGCTGAAACACGTTTAACCTAGAAATTTTTGCAAAACAACAGCTTCAGTCGCACGAGTGAGCCATTCGCACGACTGGACCTCATTCGCATTGCTCAGACACACGATTGGACATAGTCGCATCTCCATTCGTACGATTGAACCTTTCGGGCGTACTGTTCATACGCATCAGATTCATTCGCACGACTGAGCTAATCGCTTAGTTCAGCCGCACGATTGAACCAGTTGTAGAGTTCATACGCACGACTAGACCATTCGCATCCTTCAGTCGCCCCAGTGACAATTTTTTTTATTGGACTTAAAGTTATTAGACTTAAAGTTATTCGCAATGGAAGATCAAATGTCACCCTTTACTGCTGGAAAGGACTCTAGGATACAGAACCTGCTGTTGCTTGAGAGTGAGGTGGGTAATCATAATAAACCACCAAAGCTCTTGACGTTAGATGACTTTCCCCACTGGAAACAACGTTTTGAGATCTACCTCAACGGAGTGGATCCGAATCTGTGGGAAGCCATCGAGATTGGATAGAGTACATCGGTGGGAGCTGATGGAGTTAAGCTAATGTTAGGAGGAATGACGGACATGCAGAAAGTCAAATACAATGCAGAAAAAAGAGTTTATGCATTGATTACACAATCTATTCCTAAAGACATATTCCACCAGTACTCAGAAAATAAGCAGTCCAAGAAACTTTGGGATGAGCTAGAAAAGAGGTACGACGGGAATGCTTCGTTGAAGGCGATCAAGGCTAAGGAGTTAAAGAAGGAATTCGATAACTTCTCATCAATGGGAAATGAGAGTTTGGACAATGTTATAGATAGATTCTACCATCTGATGAGTGAACTGCATACACATGGGGTGGCTACTACCATGGAAGAGAAAGTTACTAATTTTGCAGACGGATTGCCTGAAAATGGGCTTCATTCGTGTCTAATCTTAGACAGAATGGAATGCTGGCAAAACTGGATATTAATGACTTCATTCTTAAGTTGCGAGAAGAGTCACTTAGGATGAAGTACAGAGCTTAGAAGTTTTCATACAATCAAAATCCAGCTTTATACAATGCCACGCCTCAAGCTAAGACATCTGGAGCACCACTCCAGACTGCATTTGTGTCTAGCTCATCGGGTCCTTCACATGCATCTCCTTCAGGATCAGACACATCGGGACTTTCTTGTTCCCACTATATTGGATCCGAAGCAAGTGCTACTAAACTGAAGACCGAGAATCTCGGAAATGTGACAGTGGAAGTAGCTCGAGAACACATGGATCTTTTGGCCGCAATGGTCCATTCTTATGATGAACTCGTTGCTGGGAAGATTGGAAACTGCCATTTGGCAGACGAGGACTACGAGCAGGTGGACGAAATGGAGCTTAAGAGGATGGACATAATGTGGGCTTTAGCTAGTGCTGTCCGGAGGGCAAAGAAGTTTGTAAAACAAACCAGACAGAACTTGGTAGCTACTAAGGATACCACATTTGGCTTTGACAAGAGCAAAGTTACCTGCTTCAACTGTGGAGAGAAGGGGCACTTCAAAAGAGAATGTGTCAAGTCTAAGAAGACGGGTAACAGGAACCCATTCTCGTCCTTCACTCGTCAAGACAAGCAAGCTACCAGTTCTACTTCATCAAGCAAGGATCCAAAAGCTTGACTGCTCATGATGATGAAGGACAGGATTGGAGCTTTAGGTTTGTCTCAACAGGGGAATCAAACATTGCAAGTGTAGAAGATATTAACAGTGATTCTGCTAGTGAAGGAGATCTAGCAGTTGAGATAGCGATGTCACATAGTGAAGAAGAAACTGCAACCGAGGTAAGTTACCAGCCTAAAGAGGAGACTACCACGTCAGAGACAGCAAAGACTGAATCACCAGAACTAGAGACATCTGATGCTGCGTTGATGGCTAACTCTATTGAATCAACTCAGGTAAGTACTACTGACCAAATGTTTGATAATCATGCTTGTTCTGATTGTGATACTTTTAGGAATAGCATAGATGAAAATTTTGCTAGGTTATTAGATCATAATGATAACTTAGAAAAAGATTTGCAACTATGCGCTGAGGCTAATAGGATATTAAAACAAAATGAGCATAGTTATAAACAAAAGATAGACCTTTTGACTAAACAGCTTAGGGAACCGAAGTAGTTGCCTTTAACCAAGCTAATGACATTAGGTATTATCTAAACTCCCTAGAAGACACTAAGAAGAAAAAGGCAGTTCAAGAAATAGAAGTAAATTCATTAAAACAGAAACTGCACAGTTGGACTAGTTCTTCACACATAGTCCAACACTTAGTGAGAGAAAGGAACAACGGGGAGGGATTGGGTTATAAAGTGGTTCCACCACCACCTGAGACTTTGATGAACACTAAGACTAGACCAATAAATATTAATCCCATCAAGGATCATGTGGTTTCTACTCCTCTTGTTAGTGATCCAGATTCCTTATGTTCATCTATTGACTCTGGAAACAAACAAAAGGAGGTCACTTCTAAGGCAAAGGATAAATTGTCTTGTGTTAATCTGGAAAAGGAATTTGAAAAGGTTAACTTAAAGTCAGGATCAAACAGAGTCAAATCAGAACCTAAAAGGACTTCTAAGGTTAATCTTTCACATACGTCAAGTAAAAAACCTATTAACCAAAAAGAAAAGGAGGTTAAACAGGTGAAAACAGTTAACTTTGTTAAACCAGAGAAAACAACCAAAGAACCAGAGTCAAAACCTAGGGTGAGTAATGTTACTAGAGTGTCACACACTTCTCCACAAAGAAAGTTTAATCATAAAGTGGATAGCAGGTCGTGCTACAACTATGGTGAATATGGACACATTGCTTCGTATTGTCACTTCTATCAGACACCCCGTAAGAAGATTGAACTTCGGTTTCAATGCCTAGGTCTTCTAAGAGGATCTCACTGACTCCGCCTAGAAGAACTAGTGAACCTAAAATTCAACCTTTAAGTCAGTCGACTATTTATCACAAACAGGCATTGCACAAATCTGGATTATGGAAGGAGAAGACATCCTCAGTGTCTGATACTAATGACAAAAAGGAACCTGAGCTACCCTCATCCTCTAAGGGTCAATGGGTAGAATTTATGATGTGTGATGCCTCTGGGAAACCCAAGCCAGTAAAGGCTTGGGTTCCTAACCCAAACTAATCCTTTACTTTGTATGTGCAGGGTGTTCGATACAGTGCTGAAACTAACATGTGGATAGTAGACAACGGAGCATCCAGGCACATGACAGGAAACAGGGCTCTTTTATCAAACGTCAAGCAAATAAAAGGAGGGCATGTTTCGTTTGCTGGAAACAAGGGTGGCTATATAACAGCACAGGGAGAAGTGGGGAATCAGAAAGTTAAGTTTGATAAAGTGAACTACGTTCAACAACTACAAAATAACTTACTCTCAGTTTCCCAAATATGTGATAAGGGATTTAAAGTCATCTTCGACAACAAGAAGTGTTACGTACTAAAGAAAGACTACGTGATCCCAGAGGACCAAGTTTTGATGACTGCTTCAAGATATAAAGATCTTTATGTCATGGATCTGTCAACAGCTTCTACAATGGATCATGAGGTTCAGTGTTTTCTATCTAAAGCTACTGAAAAGGATTCCATCTCCTGGCATAGGAGAATGGGACACATTAGTCAAAGGAAGATGAATCACTTGATTCAGAAGGATCTGGTGAGAGGAGTTAATGTCAAGAACTTCCAGCTTCCTGACTTTTGTGTAGCTTGCAAGAAAGGCAAACATACAAAGAAGTCTCATACAAAAAAGAAAGTTCATTCAATAGAACTTCTCTTGAACTTCTTCACATGGATCTGTTTGGTCCAGTAGTACAAAGAGCATTGCAGGCGACTTGTACTGTTTTGTGGTCACTGATGACTACTCAAGGTTCACTTGGGTAATGTTTCTGAAATCCAAATCAGAAACATTTGAATCATTCAAGGAGTTGGTAACCACACTGGAATCTCTCTATAAGCTGAAAGTTAGACAAGTACGCTCAGACAACGGAACGGAATCCAAGAACCAGTGGATGGAGGCATACTGCAAGGAAAAGGGAATTGTGCATCAATTCACTTCTACCTACACACCTCAGATGAATGGCGTTGCTGAGAGAAAGAACAGAAGCTTGATAGAGACAGCATGGACTATGCTGGCAGACTCAAAACTGCCTATCCAATTCTGGAATGAGGCAGTGGCGAATGCATGTTATACACTGAATCGAGTCCTGATAGTCAAACGCCACGGAAAGACATGTTACGAGCTACTACAAAGACGCAAACCGAACTTGGAGTATCTCGAACCATTTGGTGCACCGTGCACACTTCTGAAGAAGACACAAGAGGGTAAATTCAGCGAGAAGGCAGATGAAGGAATCTTTCTAGGATACAACATACCGAACAAGCGAGTTTACAACAACTCAACGGGTCTAGTAGAAGTGTGGTGTAATGTTGACGTTCAGCGATATATCACACCACCTACTGGCAAAGACCTGCTTACTTTTTTGACTATGATGGATTCTTCAAGTCCTTCAAATCTCTCTCTCTCCCTCGGATCATGAATTAGCTACACGAATGATGTATGATATCTTGAATACACCAACATCTAGCTCACAGGGAGAATCATCTACTCAGTCAGGGGGAGTAGTCGACGACAGTGACTCCTCCTCTGAAGATGAAGCAGAAGAAGATAACCAGAACAGTTAGGAGGAACAGGTTCCAGTTCCTGAAAGTCCACAAGCATCTATCAGTGATGCACCTTCGACTTCAGAGCCTCAAACTCCAACTACCTCAGAGGCAGAACCAAATGTTCATAATCTTGGCTCTGAGGTAGCTGTTCCTACCACTCCAGGATCACGACTAAATGTCTATCATCCCCTAAACAATGTCATTGGGGATGTCTATTCGGGAGTGCAAACCCGAAATCAGCTATACTCGGTTGATTACGCCTCAATTATGGAAAAGGGATATATTCATGATGGTGCTTATCGGTGTTTTGTCTCACAGTTTGAGCCAAAATACGTCAGTGATGCACTAAATGATGAGGCGTGGGTGAGTGCCATGCAAGAAGAACTTCTTCAGTTCAAGAAGTTAGGTGTATGGACTCTAGTTGATAGACCTAAAGGTGCTAAGGTCATTGACACCAAATGGGTTTTAAAATGCAAGAAGAAAGATGACCAAGGGGTCATTATCAGGAACAAAGCTCGATTGGTAGTACAGGTTTTCACCAAGTCGAGGGAATTGACTACAATGAGGTGTTTGCACCTGTGGCAAGGATGGAAGCCATTCGTATCTTCCTTGCCTATGCATCGTACATGAAGATTAAAGTCTATCAATTAGATGTGAAGAGTGCATTCCTTCATGGGGAAATCAGAGAAACAGTCTATGTCAGTCAACCCGTGGGATTTGAAGATCCTTATCATCGGGATAGAGTCAACAAGCTCGACAAGGCTTTATACGGGCTTCATCAAGCTCCAAGAGCTTGGTATGAGAAACTCTCGACTCATCTTGTGAAACACGGCTTTCGCAGGGGAGTCATTGACTGCACGCTATTCATTAAAGAGAAAGATGGAGACCTACTGCTCGTACAGATCTATGTTGATGACATAATTTTTGGTTCAAAGAACGAAGAGTTATGCAAAGAGTTTGAAGCAGTTATGAAGAAAGAGTTTGAGATGAGTGCTATGGGGGAGATGAAGTTCTTTCTCGGGCTACAGGTGGATCAAACACCAAATGGGATCTTTCTACATCAGACCAACTACGTAGGAGACATTCTCAATCGCTTTGACATGGAGAATGCATGTTGGACCAAAAGAACCAATGAGCCGGATCAGAAAAACCTCTAAGTCCCACAGACATCACAACAACTGCTGAAGACTTGATCAGCTATTTCATAAAGTCTGAAGAGCAACAACTGAAGTACAAGTACTGAAGACTTCAACAGCTGAAGATCAAAGTCTGAAGATCAACAGCTGAAGAACTAAAGTACTGAAGATCAACAACTGAAGACCAAAGTCTGAAGAACAACAGTTGAAGTCTAAAGTACTGAAGAACAACTGCTGAAGTACAAAGACTGAAGACATCGGCTGAAGACAACAGCTGAAGACATCAGCTGAAGACAACAGCTGAAGACATCAGCTGAAGACAACAGCTGAAGACATCAGCTGAAGACAACAGCTGAAGACATCAGCTGATGACAACAGCTGCAGACATCAGCTGATGACAACAGCTGAAGTTCAAGTACATGTACTGATGCCTTCAGAGTTTGTTACAACAGCTGAAGAAGCATTCTTCAGTTGTTGTGATGGTTTCCTTTCAATAGTTTTCTTTTTATTTCAGTATTTGTAAAACGAATGAAGAGCATGTTCTTCAGTCGTTGTGTTTCAGTAGTTTCTTTTCAGTAGTTGTAGTGATAGTTAACACTTAGTATTTTTGTAAGGAGATGTCAGCTGTTTGACATCTTCAGTAGTTGTGTTAACTATCAGTAGTTTGAAAAATTCTATTAGATGTCACTATCAAGTGACATCAGCAGACGTCACATCTCCTATATAAGAGATGTTGACCTAATCGTATGTGTGACATTCTGTTACCACGAAAGCGAATATTGAATGAAAATATTTTGCAGAATTCTCTTTGTCTATAACCGTTTGTTCTTACTTCGAATATCTTTTGTGTTCTTGTGAATTTGCTAATTCATTATTTGTTCTCCGCTACTATACTCTCAAATCAATCAAACGTAGATCACTGATCCTTACAAATGGTATCAGAGCTAGTTAATCATTGATCGATCTATGTTGGACCAAAAGAACCAATGAGCCGGATCAGAAAAACCTTAAGTCCCACAGACGTCACAACAACTGCTGAAGTCCACAACAGCTGAAGACAAGTGCTGAAGACAAAGTCTGAACATAAGTGCTGAAGACAAAGTCTGAAGACACAAGTGCTGAAGACAAAGTCTGAAGACACAAGTGCTGAAGACAAAGTCTGAAGACACAAGTGCTGAAGACAAAGTCTGAAGACACAAGTGCTGAAGACAAAGTCTGAAGACACAAGTGCTGAAGACAAAGTCTGAAGACACAAGTGCTGAAGACAAAGTCTGAAGACACAAGTGCTGAAGACAAAGTCTGAAGACACAAGTGCTGAAGACAAAGTCTGAAGACACAAGTGCTGAAGACAAAGTCTGAAGACATAAGTGCTGAAGACAAAGTCTGAAGACATAATTGCTGAAGACCAATTATCAGACGTTGTCATAACAGCTGAAGAGGTCTTCTTCAGTAGTTGTGACGGTTTTCTTTCAGTAGTTTTATGTTTTTCTTTTCAGTAGTTTTGTAAAACGACTGAAGAGCTTGTTCTTCAGTCGTTGTAGTTTCAGTAGTTTCGTATCAGTAGTTTTATGTTTTATACTTAGCACTCTGATATGTTCTCAGTAGTTGTGAACATTTCAGTAGTTTGTTAAGTTTTAGTTATTTTTGTAACAAATCTGCCAGATGTCACTATCCCGTGATATCAGCAGTGATTGCACTCTATATAAGGAGTGTCAACCTAATTGTAATCTGTGAATGATTGAGCAGAAACATTTGATATTATTGAAACATTCCTTTTCACAGAAATATATTCTCTCTTTACAACCGTATTTGTTCTTAATGCATACGAATATCAAATTCTTGCTATAATTTGTCTAATTCTTGTTCTTATTCCGCTGCGTTACACTCTAATCCATCAAACTTGAGTTCACTGATCCTGTCAAATGGTTCAGAGTGGGTTCATCATTGATCGATCTAATAATTAATCATTGAAACTGATATCCAAGATCCAAGTTTGATTGAATTAGCATTTTTGCAAGAAACGGTTATAGAGATTGAATTTTCTATGTTTGGTCATTCATCCTGAGATTTATTCTTGGTTTTCATTGAGTCTGTTGTGGTCTGTGTAAAATCTTTTAAAAGCTTGAATTAAATTGTATTTGGACCTAAAATGACTACTCCTTCCAACGATCCTCACAATACTGGCTCCTCAACCAAGCCTCCGATGCTGGTAGGAATGAGTATAACATACGGCAACGACGAATGCTCCATCACCTGTCTGTTAATAGCTCAGGTTGTTGGACATCAATGGTACATGGTCCACACAAGCCTATGGTGAATAACCCGGAAACCAATCAAATGGTTCCGAAGAGGAGGGAGAAATACTCAGATGAGGATAAGAAATTGTTTGAGATTGATGCAAAAGCCCATGGAATTCTGGCCATGGAACTGTCCAATGAAATCTATTCTGGGCTAATGCATTATGAACTACCCATGACCTCTTGAATGCCTTGAAAGAACAATTTGGAGGAACAGATGAGGTCTTGGCAAATAATAGAGAAATCCTTGCCCAACAATATGAGACATTCTCTCATAGGAAGGTTGAGACACTGACTCAACAGTTTGAGCGGTTCTCTTGTTTGATCTCTGAAGTAAAAATGGTCAAACATGAGTACACAAATAGCCAGATGAATAACAGATTTCTCAGATCACTGCCTGAGAGATGGGACACATATACTATTGTCCTACGCTCCAGTGCAAATTTGGACAAACTATCTCTCACCCAACTCCATGGGAAATTGCTCACATTTGAGAGAGAGATAGAACAGAAACGAAAACTGTCATCATCTAGAAAGCTCACTGATGATTTTGTACCAGGAAACACTGCCTTGGTAAGTCATGAGTCAAAGTATGTAGGATCAGAATGCCACTATGATGAGCATATTGATTTCACCTCAAACAATTCTAATCATGCTTTTGTGAGTGTTGATTGTCACTCTAGTAATAATAGTGACAATCTATGCTTTATCATGGATGATTTGAAGGGCATTGCTGATGATGATTTAGAAGAGATGGATATTTTGAGCCAAATGGTCTTGATCAATATCAGATCTCAGAAATTCTACAAGAGAACTGGCAGGAAATTTCCTGGACTCTCTGACAAAACCAAAGTCGGTTTTGACAAGAGCAAGTTGAAGTGTCACAAATGCCACAGGCTTGGACACTTTGCAAGAGAGGTAGATCAACTGGATCTAACACTTCTGCACCCTTTTTGACTTTTCCAAATAACAATTCACAATTCAAAGGGCAACATTCTGCTGGTTCTAGTCATTCATCACACCCTCAATCTCCTACATATTTTGTTCCTCAGGGTCAAATGCCATATCCTTAGCCCTGCTATTATATGCCACAGTCAAATCAAGCTCAAGCTCCTATAGTACCACAATCTCATGCACTACCAGAACCTCAACCATCTCCATCTCAATCACAACCTCATCACAGCTTCTTCACACTTGGAGTCGTTGACTGGAGTAGCTTACCTGATAACTTGTCTGGTCACACTGAGTAATACTATGCTGGTGCTAGTCAACATGGTGGTGAACACCCTTTTGGAAATCTTGCTCTCATGGCCCTGGAGTCTACTGAGGGTTCCTGTTCAAATGCATCATCTTCACACGTAACTAAGGTATCTTCAGAGGCTAAAGCCAAGTTATGTTCTGAATCATGCATAGCTGCCTTTGTCTTTATTAGAGAGGCAAATGTAGCATTAATAAATCAAAAACTTGAGCTTGAGAAAGGCCAAGCTAGAGGTTATTCTGGAAGACCATAGGAGTCTCAAAGAAAAACTTGCAGTGACCCAAGTTGAGTGTGAACGCTGGGTCTCATCATGCAATGGATTTGAAATGCTTCTTAGCAACCAAACTGCTTCAAATGTGAAGTTTGGCATTGGTTACAACCATACTGCTCCACCAACAGACTTTACTCCTAACTCCATAGTTAAGTCTGAAAGTGAAAGCAATCTCCAAACCACATTATCGTGTGAGTCATTCTCCAATAATATTCTAAGATTAGAGAATGAAACCAATGTTAAGATCTCAACAAATAAATTGACTGATGGTCTAACTACCGAGACTCATATGAAGCTGAGTACTTCAGATGTTGTTCCTCAATGTACCCCAAGTACTGAAAGAGACCCAACATCTGAAAAGCATTTCAAATCAGTTGAAATACAAGGACTAACAACTGCTGAGGAATCCATCAAACAGTCTATTAGGACAGATGGAAAACAGTTGAATTACCAGTCTTCAGCTGTTACAAATCCTTTAGTACCTAGTACTGATAGGAGGAAAGTACTGAAGATCACACCTTCAGTAGTTTCCACTTCAGCAGTAAAATGTCCAAGATGAAGAATAAACCATGTGAAATTTGTGGTAAATTCAATCATCTATCTGATGAATGTTGGTACAAAAAGGGTTTAAAGCTCCAAAGGGATGAGCTCATTAAACTAGAAATAAATAAAATGAAAACTGAGTTTGAGACCAAGTTTGTACCACAATCATCTCAACCTGATAAACCAAGGCCTTACCCAAATCCACTAAGAAGGATACGGTTTATCAGAAGACAGCTGATATTGTTCCTCATGATAAAACTAAGTCTGTGAAGTCTAAGAAGGAGGAAATGGTGGGTCACAGGAACTCATCAAAAACAAGCTCTGGAGTGTCAAATGAACTGAAAACTCGAGCTTCAAATCAGACACAGCTTTTTATGATGGTTCAGCATCTGTTGGGGAGAGTTAATCATGAGAAACCAGTTATGGTTAAATCTGTTGATAAAGTCAGTCCCAAAACCAAAAAGGTTTGGGTCTCCAAAGCTAACTAGTTTCTTATGATTGTGCAGGGTTCTTCAGCATGCCAAAGAAGCATCTGGTATCTGGACAGTGGAGGATCCATGCACATGACTGGGAGCAGCTCTCTTCTTCATGATTACTCTCAGGGAAAGAAGGGATTTGTCTCATTTGGAAATGATGCTAAAGGTTACATCATTGGAAAGGGATTTGTGTCTAATGGAGATATTAGATTTGATGATGTCAACCATGTGGAGAATCTCAAATACAATCTGTTGAGTGTCAGTCAGATGTGTGACAAAGGACATGTCGCTCTTTTCACAAGCCAGAACTGTAGGATTCTGTCTTCCAAGGTTTTGAGCCTGATTGACAAAGTACTGGATGATAATACTCTCCTGAAGGCTAATAGGATAGGAAGAGTATATGCCTTGGATCTGTCAAAGAAAATTGAGTTAAGAGGCCATCCATGCTTGTTCTCCAAGGCCTCTCTCCAAGAATCTAAACTGTGGCATAGAAGGCTGGGTCATGTTATCTCAAAAACATGAATCAGCTGATCCACAAGAGTTTAGTGAGAGGTCTTCCAATAAAGGAGTTCAATTGTGATGAAATCTGCACTGCATGCTTAAAAGGGAAACAACATAAAGTTTCATTCCCAACCATAGAAGAGTCCAAGTCTAATGCCTGCTTACAACTACTGCACATGGATCTTTTTGGTCCTGTGAAGGTAATGAGTATGGCAAAAAAGAAATACTGTCTGGTAATTGTGGATGATTACTCTAGATATGTATGGGCCTTCTTCTTGCATTCAAAGGATGAGGCTGCTCAGTCCATTATGAACTTTGTGTTACATGTTGAGAAGCAGCATTCCCTACCAATTAAGTGTGTGTGGAGTGACAAGGGTACTAAATTCAGAAACCACACTCTTGATGAGTTTTACTTGTCAAAGGGAATCAAGAGGCAGTATAGCATCCCAAGGACTCCAGAGCAAAATGGAGTAGTGGAGAGAAAGAACAGGACCCTCATTGAAGCTGCAAGGTCCATGTTGGCTGATTCTGGTCTGCCACTGACCTTTTGGGCTGAAGCTGTCAATACAGCCTACTATGTACAGAATAGAGCCTTAGTAAATCAGAGGTTGATGAAAACTCCGTATGAAATTTTACATCATTTAGCCCCTTTGATTTCATTCTTTAGAGCATTTGGGTGCCCCTGTTACATTCTCAACACAAAGGATCAACTCCAAAAGTTTGATTCTAAGGTGGATGCAGGGTATTTTGTTGGGTATTCATCCACTTGCAAGGCTTATAGAGTATTCAACTGTCGGACAAAGATAGTTGAAGAAATCTTGCGTGTGAAGTTCAATGAATCCCCAAAGGATACAATTCCACAAAACCCTGTGGAGTTGTTTGATCTGGACATTCTGCAATATGTTCCTTATCAACCACCTGCTGTTGCAGATCATATGAATCCATCATCTTCTGTAGCTAGTCATCCATCTGGTGTTACTGATGATGATGATGATATCAGTAATCACCTTTTCAAGTTTAGTGATCAACTGCCTGATTCAGCTAGACCTGATGTTCTTGTAGCTTCTGTAGCACAATCCACAACAAATGCTGATGAGATTTCTACAACTTCAACTTCCTTTGAATTACCATCTACTGATTGGTTTCAAGGAAATGCTTCACCATCACCATCTGTTGCTGCTGAGCCTGCTACAAACACTTGCACAGATCTTATTGTGTACCAAGATCTGAAGAATCACCCTATGTCTCAATCATTGGTGATATCAATGCTGGCGTTTCAACAAGAAGTCAATTGTCAAATTTCTGCTTCTATGCTCTCTTCATTAGTCAGCAAGAGCCAAAGAACTATCACATTGCCTTAAGGGACAACGGATGGGTTGAAGCCATGCAGCTTGAGCTTCTTCAGTTCAAGAAACAGCAAGTGTGGGAACTGGTTCCTCTACCTCCAGGTAAGTGTGCAATAGGCACTAAATGGTGTTTAGGAACAAAACTGATGAAAATGGGCTTATTGTTAAGAACAAGGCCAGACTGGTTGTACAGGGGTTTTCACAAGAGGAAGGTATTGATTATAATGAAACCTTTTCCCCTGTAGCCAGACTGGAAGCAATTCGATTGTTTTTAGCTTATGTTGCTTATCACAACCTTAAAGTTTTCAAATGGATGTCAAAGTGCATTTTGGTATGGGAAAATTAAAGAAGAGGTTTATGTATGTCAACCACCAGGTTTTGAGGACAATAAACATCCTAATTGGGTGTATAAGCTTGATAAGGCTCTCTATGGGTTGAAACAAGCTCCTAGAGCCTGGTATGAGACATTATCAAACTTTCTTCTGGAAAATAATTTCACTAGAGGCTCCATAGATAAGACTTTATTCATTAAGAAAGCTGGGCAGCATAATCTACTTGTTCAAATTTATGTAGATGATATTATTTTTGCATCCTCTGATGCACAGTTGTGTGATGCCTTTACAAAGTTGATAAAACAGAAGTTTGAAATAAGTGCCATGGAGAATTACAGTTCTTTTTGGGTTTGCAAATCAAACAAAAGGCTGATGGAATTTTCATTCATCAGCCAAATACACAAAAGATCTTTTGGAAAAGTTTGATTTACAAAAGTGTAAGCCCTGTTCTACTCCCATGTGCAACACCACACAACTGGATACAAATCAGAAAGGTAAAGTGGTTGATAAAACACTTTACAGATGTATGATTGGGTCCTTGATGTACTTAACAGCTTCTAGACCAGATATTATGTTTGCTACATGTGTTTGTGCTAGATTTCAGGCTGCACCTAAGGAGTCTCATTTGATTGCAGTCAAGAGGATCTTTAGATATTTGCAAGGCACTCCATCTCTAGGTTTATGGTATTCTACTAGACATTTTGGTAAATTAGTTGCTTTTTCTGACAGTGACTATGCAGGGTGTAAGTTGACAAGAAAGTCCACTTCTGGAGGATGCCAATTCTTAGGCAACTGCTTGATTCTTGGCAGAGTAAGAAGCAGACCTCAGTTGCCACATCAACTGCTGAAGTAGAGTACATTGCTACTGCAAGCTGTACATCTCAGGTACTCTGGCTTCAAAACCAATTATTGGATTATGGCATAACAGAGACTAAGACCCCATTGTTAATGGACAGCTCTTCAGCTCTTTGTATTGTCAAGAATCCTGTCCAGCACTCTAGGACTAAACATATTGAAATCAGACACCATTTTATTAGAGATTGTTTTGAAAAAGGTCTGATTGATCCAAAATTTGTTCCTAGTGCTGATGAACTTGCAGACATTTTCACTAAGCCCTTGGATAGCACAACTTTCAAAACCTAGTGTTAAGGCTTGGTATGCTGCAGCTAGAATAAGTGACAACTACTGGTGATCTCAGCTCACAAGTACTGATGATCATTAGTTTATTATTGTCATATATATAAGTACTGACGTTATTTTCTCTCCGGAAGTTTTCTTTAAACTACTAGAGCTTAACTTCTCAGTACTCAAGTACTTATTTGTTAAAACAATTGATGTAGTTGCAACAGCTGATGTAGCTACAACTACTGTTGTCAGAAATACAATACGTACTGATGTCCTATGAAACATCTGAAAACAGATGAAAACGTCTGATGAGTACGTGTTGAGGACAGTATGAAACAGCTGAAAAGCAATGAATTGACAACAACTACTGATGAGCCTTTTTGTCTTCAGTAGTTTCCCAACTGCTGTTTCTTTCTAAACAATGAAGCAAAACCATGTCTTCAGTAGTTTCACAACTACTGATGACTAACACCAAGTCTTCAGTTGTTTACAACAACTGATGGTAAAACCAAAGTCTTCAGTAGTTCCCAACTACTGATGACTAATACCAAGTCCTCAGTTGTTTCATCACCTGAAGTCAAAACTGTCTTCAGTAGTTTTATAACTACTGATGACTAATCTTCAGTAGTTTTATAACTACAGATGACTAAATCAGAGACTTCAGCTGTTTCAACGTTTGACGGTTAAAACCAGTCTTCAGTGTTTTATAACAACTGCTGATCACACCAATGCGGTCAGTCATTCCAACCTCTGAAAGTTAATACCACGTCATCAGTAGTGTCAACAACTGATGACTAATACCAAAACCTTCAGTCGTTTTCTAACCCTACCCTTTAAATATCTTATCCCACCTTCAGTGTTTTTACTTTCTTCTCTTCTCAAACCTAACGCTCAAAAAACTCTGTAACCTCTCTTCATCAATGGCGACCATGCAACTAAAACCTCGACACAACTGTGTCGCACATCTCACAAAATCACCATACTGGACCAAGTTTCACAACGCCATTGATTTAATGGTTCAGTCACCTTACAAAACGGCTTTTCTGTTAAATCCCACCATATATGCCGAATCTCTTAACCAATTCTGGACAAACGTCACTCTTGTCTCTGAGGAGAATGACACAGAGTCTCTTCAATCGTTTGTCCATCGTCAAAAAGTGGTCATTACTCCAGACATTCTTCGCCAAACCCTCAATCTGGATGATGCCACTTTCCCAACTGGTTATCCAAAGGGCACAATCGATCAATCATTTGCCCAGCATGGATACCAGGGTAACCTGAGTGCATCTACCATATTGAAGAAACATTTTCAGGATGCCGAACGTCTCATCTTTCACCTGGTAATGTCTGCCTTGCCCCCAAGACTTCATCATGGGATCAAATGTCCACAAGGTGGCAACAGGTAATGTACTCCACCAGAGGCCACAGCTGATGAAGGACATCGTCCTGAGGCTGGAAGTCCCTAGTTCCAAGAAAAAGGGGCACATGCTAAAACTGGTCTACACCCAGTGCATGTACATCCTGCTACAAGCAGGAGGTCAGGTGATTCAGCATCTGCTGGTGATGACCTGGGCTTCTTTTATGATGTTTTGGCCCAGAACACAATTCTTGAGGAAGAAGTCAGTAGACTACAAAGACTACTTGACCAATTCTCTCAACAAGAAAGTCCATCTGCCACCAACATAAATCCACATATGGCACCTTCACCTGAAGGTCTCCCACACACTCAGCCACTCAAAACTTCCGAGCCACCAGCTTCTATTTCTGGCACTGCTTCTCAGGGACAGAACCCCTCTGAGCAAACAGCTGTATCTTTCAGCAATCCCTACCTCTCATCACCCCAATGATCACAGACATTGTGATCAAAACCATGGATGAGAGGCTTCCCTCAATCATACAACCCCTGGTGGAGGAGATTGTGAGCACAAGGCTTTCTGCTACTCAAACCCTTGCAACCAATGCAACCAATAGGGGGAGAGTCGGTCAGTGAAAGCAAAGAGGAAGAGCATAGAGGGGAAGAAAGAAAAGGAGACTGAGAAGGAAGAGGAGTTTGTGAAGGGAGCTGACACTGATCAAGTGGGTGAAAGTCACAAATACTTTCATGTCACATATAAGAAGAGGAAGGTTGAAGGAAAAGAAAAAGAACTCGAACTCGATGAGATGATCAAAATGGCGGATGCTACACACAGTAAATCATGGACTCCATTATTGATCAACTGTATAGACAGGGGTTCGATACTGCACAGCTTGACTCAGAGATTAGGAGACTTGAAGTTGAAGAAATTAACTCAAGATGGGCAAGTTATGATGCATTAGAAAGAGAAAGACTAGAGATCATGATCAGATTCATTGCAAAGTACCTTGGGAGATCATTGATCGAGATTAAGTCATGGACCAGGGACAGTATCTTGGCAATAACCACCAAGATCTGTTTGTCTGAAGCATAGACTAAGGGATTGGTGATTGAAGCACTAAATGTGGCAGGTGCTGGGAACAGAAAGAAACTAGCAAACCACTCAAAAGCCTCACTCACTACAACAATGCTAGAACAACCTGCAAAACCTCCCACTTCAAAATCACCACTACCACAACCCACTAAACCAATTCCTTTACCCTCAAAACCAACAGCCGATGATGCACCCAAGAAGAAGAAGAGAAGGGTGTTGAGGCTAGAAGAAGAAGAGGATGATGAGGAAGAAGATAGGCTGCCTCTTTCTACAATCCTAACTTTGCCTAAAGCCAAACCTATGCCCATCACTCCCACCTCACAGATGGAAGCTGTGAGAGTAAAGATAGAAGAAGAACAGCAGCAAAAGCTTCATGATGATGAGATGCTGAAAAGCATAGACAAAACTTATGCTGCTTCTTCATCAATAATCAGTATGAAGAAAGAAGCTCTGAGATTGTACACCCTTGCTAACACATTTCAATATCGAAAGGAAAATGTGAGAATATGGCCTGATCCTAGGGTGGCTCACAGAATTGTGAAGAAAGACATTCCTTCGAGATACAAGGGCCAAGTAAAAAGGATCGTAGATGAAGAGATCACAGTGGTCCTTGTAGTATCACCCTGGGAAATTGTAGAAGATTTCAAGAAGGCCGATGAAACTAAACAGCCACCCCAAAAGATGTTAGAGAATAGAGTAATTAAAAAGGGGTTAGTCTACAAGAGGCTTGAGAACTTCAAACAAAATGAGCTCAGTCTGTTACTTGAAGGGACTCACCCAGATGAGTTTGCATACAGACAGATCACAACAGTTGAGCTCAAAAATGGCAAACAGGCTAAGTACATTTCAGAGCTGTATGGGCGTGAAGGATTATTTGATATGGAAGAACAAATTATGTTTCTCAGAGCATACACCAGAGAATCCTACGGCTTATACATGGGAAGTAGATTTCATGGATAGGACCACAGCCCTGTGTCCAGTTCCCTAAAGTCAGGGCTCCTATCCATACTATGCCATCCAAATTTCAGAAATCTATTCCCAGGCCAGTGCTTAATTGGGTCATCTTCTTTGCTGATCAAGAAGGAAAAAGACCAATCTTATTGCCAATAATAAGTGGGACCTCAATAAAGTTAAGGTTTTGGCTGCATTGGTTCAGGGGGAGTTTGTTGGACCAAAAGATCCAATGAGCCGGATCAGAAAAACCTTAAGTCCCACAGACGTCACAATAGCTGCTGCAGTCCACAACAGCTGAAGACAAGTGCTGAAGACAAGTCTAAACACAAGTGCTAAAGACAAAGTCTGAAGACACACGTGCTGAAGACAAAGTCTGAAGACACAGTGCTAAAGACAAAGTCTGAAGACACAAGTGCTGAAGACAAGTCTGAAGACACAGTGCTAAAGACAAAGTCTGAAGACACAAGTGCTGAAGACAAAGTCTGAAGACACAAGTGCTGAAGACAAAGTCTGAAGACACAAGTGCTGAGGACAAAGTCTGAAGACACAAGTGCTGAAGACAAAGTCCGAAGACACAAGTGCTGAGACAAAGTCTGAAGACACAAGTGTTGAAGACAAAGTCTGAAGAAACAAGTGCTGAAGACAAAGTCTGAAGACACAAGTGCTGAAGACCAAGTATCAGACGTTGTCACAACATCTGAAGAGGTCTTCTTCAGTAGTTGTGACAGTTTTCTTTCAGTAGTTTTATGTTTTTCTTTCAGTAGTTTGTAAAACGACTGAAGAGCTTGTTCTTCAGTCGTTGTAGTTTCAGTAGTTTCGTATCACTAGTTTTATGTTTTATACTTAGCACTCTGATATGTTCTCAGTAGTTGTGAACATTTCAGTAGTTTGTTAAGTTTTAGTTATTTTTGTAACAAATCTGCCAGATGTCACTATCCCGTGATATCAGCAGTGATTGCACTCTATATAAGGAGTGTCACCTAATTGTAATCTGTGAATGATTGAGCAGAAACATTTGATATTATTGAAACATTCCTTTTCACAGAAATATATTCTCTCTTTACAACCGTATTTGTTCTCAATGCATACGAATATCAAATTCTTGCTATAATTTGTCTAATTCTTGTTCTTTTCTGCTGCGTTACACTCTAATCCATCAAACTTGAGTTCACTGATCCTGTCAATCTAACAGTCGATCATTGAAACTGCTATTTGATGTCTATGTATGATTGAATTAGCTTATTTGCAAAAACTGGTTATAGATTATTGAATTCTGCTGCTTTCGTTTATTCATTTTGAGATCTCTCTTGGTTCAATTTGGTTTGTTGTGTTTTGTTCTAAATCTATTATAGCTTAATTGAATTTGGTTGAATCTGAGATGACTACTCCTTCTAATGACCCTCACAATACCGGTTCTTCAACCAAGCCTCCGATGCTGGTTAGGACTGAGTATAACATATGGCAACGAAGGATGCTTCATCACCTGTCTGTTAACAGTTCAGGTTGTTGGACATCTGTGGTACATGGACCACATAAGCCTATGGTAAACAATCCAGAAACCAATCAAATGGTTCCGAAGAAGAAGGAACAATACTCAGATGAAGATCGGAAACTGTTTGAGATTGATGCTAAAGCCCATGGAATTCTGGCCATGGCACTGCCGAATGAAATCTATTCAGGGCTTATGCATCATGAAACTGCTCATGACCTCTGGAATGCACTGAAGGAACAATCGGTGGAACTGATGAGGTCTTAGCAAAAAACAGAGAAATCCTCGCCCAACAATATGAGACATTCTCTCATAGAAAGGGTGAGACACTGACTCAGCAGTTTGAGCGTTTTTCCTGTTTGATCTCTGAGCTGAAAATGGTGAAACAGGAATACACCAACAGCCAGATGAATAACAGATTCCTCAGATCACTGCCTGAGAGATGGGACACATACACTATTGTCCTACGCTCTAGTGCAAATCTGGATAGTCTATCTCTCACCCAACTTCATGGGAAATTGCTTACATTCGAAAGAGAGATAGAGCAGAAAAGGAAACTGTCATCATCAGGAAAGCTCACTGATGACTTTGTACCAGGGAACACTGCCTTGGTGGTCATGAGTCAGAATATGCTGCATCTGAAATCAATTATGATGAGCATATTGATTTCTCTTCAACCAATTCTGATCATGCATTTGTTGGTGTTGATAGTCATTCTGGCAGTAATAGTGACAATCTATGCTTCATCATGGATGATCTGAAGGGAATTGCTGATGATGATTTAGAAGAGATGGATATTCTAAGCCAAATGGCCTAGTTAATATCAGATCTCAGAAGTTCTACAAGAGAACTGGCAGGAAATTTCCTGGACTCTCTGGCAAAACCAAAGTTGGTTTTGACAAGAGTAAGTTGAGGTGTCACAAATGCCAAAGGCTTGGACACTTTGCAAGAGAATGTAGATCAACTGGATCTAACTCTTCTGCACCCTTTGTGACTTTTCCTAGCACTAGTCTACAAAACAGAGGGCAATACTGGTTCTGGTCATCATTCACACCCTGTATCTCCTGCATACTTTGTCCCCCAGGGTCCAATGTCATATCCTTTTCCCTGTTATTACTTGCCTCAGTCAAATCCGGTTCAAGCTCCAACTGCACAACAACCAAATGCATTACCTGAACCTCAACCTTCCAATCTCATCAACAAACTCAACCTCAGAACATAGCTTTTTCACCCCAGGAGTTGTTGACTGGAGCAGTTTACCAGATGATTTGTCTGGTCATGAACAACTGTTCTCTGGTGCTGGTCAACATGGTGGTGACAGTCCTTTTGGAAATCTAGCTCTTATGGCTATGGAGTCTGCTGATACTTCATCCTCTAATGCATCTACACCACAGGTATCACAGGTATCCTCTGAGGCAAAAGCCAAGTTATGTTCTGACACATGCATAGCCACATTTGCATCTATTAGAGAAGCAAATGTAGCTTTAATTAACAAGAACATTGAGCTAGAACAAAATATTTCCAAAAGAAAAGCTGAATTTGAGTCTGTGCTAATGATAAGAATGATGAGATTTACAAACTTAAATGCCAAATCACAGATGATAAGGCTAGGAAGAGGGACTTCTAGAGAAGTACAGAGACCTCAAAGAAACACTTGCAACTACCCAGGTAGAGTGTGATCGATGGGTAAATTCTTGCAAGGGTTTTGAAATGCTTCTTAGTAAGCAATCTGCTTCCAATGTGAAGTTTGGCATTGGTTATAATCACACTGCTCCTCCTACAGATTTTACTCCCAGAGCAGAGGTAGAATCTGATGGAGAAAGCAATAACCAATCCTTTTCATCATGTGATCTACTATCTGATACAACACCATCAGAGGTTGAAGTCAGCATTAAGTCCTCTCAGAACCTATCAGCTAATGTTGATGGTTCAAATTCTGACACTCACATGATCAAAAAGTTGATCACTCCAGGTGGTATTTCACAAAGTACTGAAAGTACTAAAGTGAATGTCATAACACCTGGAAGACAAACCCAAACTATTGCATGTACTAAAGAGAAGAAAACTGCAAGTAGTAAGGGTGGGAAAACTACTGAAGAAGATATCAAGAAAGCAGGTACTAAAGGGAAGAAAACTGCTAGTACTGATAGCAAACTGCTGAAGAACAAGTCTTCAGTAGTTTCATCTTCTTCAGTAGATGATCAACTCAAGATGAAGAAAAAGCCATGTGAAATATGTGGCTTATTCAATCATCTTACTGATGATGATGGCTGTATAAAAGGGCTCCAAACTCAAACATAATGAAAACATTAAAGAGAAAATTGATAAAATGAAAATTGAGTTTGAAATCAAATTTGTACCAGCAACATCAAAACCTATAACCCCAAAATTCAAAAAGAAATCCACAAAGAAAGGGGTTAAACAGGAAACAGCTGAGGTTGCTCAAAGAGAGATGGTACAACACAGGAAACCATCTAACTCAAGCACTAATGTGTCTGATGAGCTGAAGGCTTTATCACAAAATCAGACACAACTTGTTATGATGGTTCAACATCTATTGGGGAGAGTCAACCAATTAGATGCTCCTGTGTTGAAACCACAGAGAAGAAAATCCATGCCAAAGGAATCTTCTTCTTCACCATCTCCATCCCTTCAGGCTGTTATTCATAGCAAGTCTGTTAGTTTACCATCTGTTGATGTGAATAAACCCAAAACCAAAAAGGTTTGGGTCTCAAAAACTAACTAATTGTTTATGATTGCAGGGTTCTTCAACATGCCAAAGTAGCATCTGGTATGTAGACAGTGGGGGATCTATGCATATGACTGGGAACAGCTCTCTTCTTCATGACTACTCTCAAGGAAAGAAGGGGTTTGTTTCTTTTGGCAATGATGCTAGGGGTTACATCATTGGAAAAGGCTTTGTCTCCAATGGAGAAATAAAGTTCGATGATGTTAACCATGTGGAAAATCTCAAGTACAATCTCTTGAGTGTCAGTCAAATGTGTGATAAAGGCCATGTTGCTTTTTTCACCAGTCAGAACTGCCGGATTCTATCATCCAAAGTTCTGAATTTGATTGATAAGGTGTTGGATGATCACACTCTCCTGAGGGCCAACAGGACAGGAAGAGTGTATGCCTTAGATCTTTCCAAGAAAATAAATATCAGAGGCCATCCTTGCCTATTTTCCAAAGCCTCTCCTCAGGAATCTAAACTGTGGCATAGAAGGCTGGGTCATGTTAATTTCAAAACATGAATCAGCTGATCCACAATAGTTTAGTGAGAGGTTTACCAATAAAGGAGTTCCACTATGATGAAACCTGCACTGCTTGTTTAAAAGGAAAACAGCACAAAGTCTCATTCCCCCTATTGAAGAGCCTAAGTTCACTGCCTGCTTGCAATTACTGCATATGGATCTATTTGGTCCTGTGAGAGTGATGAGCATTGCAAAGAAGAAATACTGTCTGGTAATTATGGATGATTCCAGATTTGTATGGACTTTCTTTCTGTATTCAAAGGATGAGGTTGCTCAGAAGATTATCAACTTTGTGTTGTATGTTGAGAAGCAGTATTCCCTTTCAGTCAAGTGTATAAGGAGTGACAATGGAACTGAATTCAGAAACCATACACTTGATGAATTTTATCTTTCAAAGGGAATCAAAAGGCAGTTTAGCATCCCAAGGACTCCAGAACAAAATGGAGTAGTGGAGAGAAAGAACAGGACCCTAATTGAAGCTGCAAGGTCTATGTGGCTGACTCTGGTTTGCCACTGACCTTTTGGGCTGAAGCTGTTAACACAGCTGCTATGTGCAGAATAGAGCCTTAGTAAATCAGAGGTTGATGAAGACTCCATATGAAGTTCTACATCACTTGGCTCCTCTAATTTCATTTTCAGAGCTTGGGTGTCCCTGTTTTTATTCTCAACACAAAGGATCAACTCCAAAAATTTGATCCTAAGGTGGATGCAGGGTATTTTGTTGGTTATTCATCTACTTGCAAGCATACAGAGTCTTCACTGCAGAACAAAGATAGTTGAAGAGACTTTGCATGTGAAGTTTAATGAATCTCCAATGGATAAGATTCCACAAAACCCTGTGGAGTTGTTTGATTTGGACATACTACAATATGTTCCTTCTCAACCTCCAGTTGTTGCAGACCATGTGGATAAATCATCTTCTGCAGCATGTCTTCCACCTGGTGGTATTGATGATGATGATGATAATATCAATACTCACATATTCAAGTTTAGTGACCAACTGCCTGAGTCTGCTAAACTTGATGTTCCTGTAGCTTCACAGCAGTTCCATCCATAACAAATGCTAATGAGATCTGATTCCTCTACATCTTTTGAGTTACCATCAAATTCTTGGTTTCAAGAGTTTGTATCAACATCTGTTGCTGTTGCAGGTTCTACAAACACTTGCACAGATATCATTGTTTATCAAGAGCTGAAGAATCACCCAATGTCTCAAATCATTGGTGATATCAATGCTGGAGTTTCAACAAGAAGTCAATTGTCTAACTTCTGCTTCTATGCTCTCTTCATCAGTCAGCTAGAGCCAAAGAACTATCATATTGCTTTAAGAGACAATGGATGGGTTGAAGCCATGCAGCTTGAGCTACTTCAGTTCAAGAAACAGCAAGTGTGGGAACTGGTTCCTCTACCCCCAGGTAAGTGTGCAATAGGCACTAAATGGGTGTTTAGGAATAAAACTGATGAAAATGGGTTTATTGTTAAGAACAAGGCTAGATGGTTGTACAGGGGTTTCACAAGAAGAAGGTATTGATTATGATGAAACCTTTGCCCTGTAGCCAGACTAGAGGCAATTAGATTGTTCTTAGCCTATGCTGCATTCCACCATCTCAAAGTTTTCAAATGGATGTCAAAAGTGAATTTTTATATGGCAAAATAAAAGAAGAAGTTTATGTGTGTCAACCACCAGGTTTTGAGGATAATAAACATCCTGAATGGGTGTATAAACTTGATAAGGCTCTTTATGGGTTGAAACAAGCTCCTAGAGCCTGGTATGAGACACTCTCCACTTTTCTTCTCAAGAATAATTTCACTAGAGGCTCCATAGATAAAACTTTGTTTATGAAGAAGGTGGATCAGCATAAGCTACTTGTTCAAATTTATGTTGATGATATCATTTTTGCATCCTCTGATCCCCAGTTGTGTGATGATTTTACCAAATTAGTGAAAAAGAGGTTTGAAATGAGTGCAATGGGCGAATTACAGTTCTTTCTCGGCTTGAAAATCAAACAAAAGGCTGATGGCACCTTTATTCATCAGTCCAAATATACAAAAGATCTTTTGAATAAGTTTGATTTACAAAATAGTAAGCCATGTTCTACTCCCATGTGCAACACGACACAACTGGATGCAGATCAGAAAGGTAAAGCTGTTGATGAAACACTTTACAGATGTATGATTAGGTCCTTGATGTACTTAACAGCTTCTAGACCAGATATCATGTTTGCTACTTGTGTCTGTGCTAGATTTCAGGCTGCTCCTAAAGAGTCTCATTTGCTTGCAGTCAAGAGGATCTTTAGATATTTGCAAGGTACACAATCTCTAGGATTATGGTATTCCACTGGACACTCTTGCAAATTAGTTGCTTTTTTCAGATAGTGACTATGCAGGGTGCAAGTTAACTAGAAAGTCAACTTCTGGTGGATGTCAAATCCTAGGCAACTGTTTGATTTCTTGGCAGAGTAAGAAAACAATGTTGCTACATCCACTGCTGAAGCAGAGTACATTGCAGCTGCAAGTTGTACTTCTCAGGTACTCTGGCTTCAGAACCAACTTTTGGATTATGGCATTACAGAGACTAAGACTCCATTATTATGGATAGTGCTTCAGCTCTATGCATTGTCAAAAATCCAGTCCAGCACTCTAGGACCAAACATATAAAGATCAGACATCATTTTATTCAGATTGTTTTGAAAAAGGTCTGATTGATCCTAAGTTTGTGCCTAGTGCTGATGAGCTTGCAGACATTTTTACTAAGCCTTTGGATAGTTCAACTTTCCAAAACCTTGTGTTAAGGCTTGGTATGCTGCAGCTAGAATAAGTGATAATTACTGATGATCTCAGTAATAAGTACTGATATCATTAGTAACCATATCACAGATAGTACTGATTCTGTTAAAACAACTGATCAAGTTACAACTACTGATGTAGTTATAACTACTGATATCAGTAAAAACATAAGTACTGATGTCCTATGAAACAACTGAAAACAGCCAAAAAGGCTGATGAGTAAGTGTTGAGGACAGTATGAAACAGCTGTAAGGCTATGAATTGACGAAAACTACTATGAGAACTCTCTCTTCAGTTGTTTCTACAACTTTGTTTCATCCTAAACAACTGATGACAAAACCTGTCTTCAGTAGTTTCCAACTACTGATGACTAACACCAAGTCATCAGCTATTTACAACAACTGATGACAAAACCATGTCTTCAGTAGTTTCACACTACTGATGACTACACCAAGTCATCAGCTGTTTCAACAACTGATACCAAAAACCATGTCTTCAGTAGTTTCACAACTACTGATGACTAAAATCAAGTTATCAGTTGTTTAAACACCTGAAGACAAAACCAAGGTTTTCAGTAGTTTTACAACTACTGATGACTAAAACCAAGTCTTCAGTTGTTTTCAAACATCTGAAGTCAAAACCATGGTTTTCAGTAGTTTTATAACTGCTGATGCCTAAAACCAAGACTTCTTGTTTCAACATCTGAAAGGGTAATACCACGTCATCAGTCGTTTAAAACTGCTGATGATTAACACCAAACCCTTCAGTTGTTTTCTAACCCTTACCCTATAAATACCTCATACCTAATCCTTCAAGCTTATCATTTCTAAACTAACGTTCAAACCTCCAAAACTTCTCTCTCATTAATGGCGATCATGCAGCTCAAACCACGACACAACTGTGTAGCCTACCTCACCAAATCGCCTTTCTGGACAAAGTTCGATAACGCCATTGATCTAATGGTCCAGTCACCCTACAAAACGGCCTTCCTTCTAAATCCCACCATTCATGCCGAATCCCTTTACCAGTTTTGGACGAACGTCACCATTACCACTGGGGAGAACAACACCGAGTCTCTCCAGTCGGTCATCAACACCATCAAGTGGTCATCACTCCGGCAATCTTACGCCAAACCCTAAACCTGGATGATGCCACTTTTCCTACTAGGTATCCAAAGGGCACAACTGATTTATCCTTTGCCCACCATGGATATCAGGGAAACCTTAGTGCCTCTACCATTCTGAAGAAACATTTCCATGATGCAGAACGTCTGTCTTTCACATGGTAAATGTTTGTTTAGCTCCTAAGACATCCTCGTGGGATCAAATGTCTACCAGATGGCAGCAGGTACTATTCTCTATCCTTGAGCAACAAGACTTAAACTTTTCTGAAATCATTTTTCTTGAACTTAAGGATATGGCCTCAAAATCTATTTCTAACGCTGGAATTATATCCGTGTTCATTATGGCCATAATAGAGAATCAGCTGAAAGCTGAGGGACTTGTTGGCCTGGAGTCCCTGCAATGGCTGTATTGCCTGAAGTATACTCCAGGCACAACTCTGACCACACACTGAAACAGGCTACCAACTGCGAAAACCCACGCAGTTGGAACCCACAGCCACCACCTCCAGAACCAGAGTCCCTTCCAAGCCAAAATCCAAAAGCAAAAAAAAGGCTACTCAGGGAGATGAGTCCCCTGAGGATGCCCCTGTACCACAAACGTAGGAAACACATACTGTATTAACTCCCCAGTTGTGTCAAACTCAACCAACAAACACAGCCGCACAGGTATCCTCTCAAAAGGATCCTGTTGCAACCAATATAGGGAACCCACACTGCTGGAACCTATCTCACTTGAGAGGGTTACCATTGAAGCGCACCATTCACCCCGGGTGCAATCCGCTTCTACCCAATCACCACATGCAACCGCCCCCCAAAGTCCTACATTAATTGTTGCACAAGTGCTGAGTCAGTTGCACTCCTCACCCCCTCCCAGATACCAATTACAACTGGACATACCTCTACCATTGAGGGGGAGGATCAAAGTGCATCTGATAACCCACAGCATAGGGGTTATAATGTTCCATTTCCTAGTGTAGAGAAGGAGATTGGAACTTCTGGTGAGGCTACCACTTATCCTGCTTTCGCATATGATCAGGATGTAGTTGGTACCATTACTAAGACCTTACCAGAGGCAACTGCTGATGAAGGACATAGTCCTGAGGCAGGAAGTCCCCAGTTCCAAGACAAAGGGGCACATGCTACAACTGATCTACACTCAGTGCATGTTCATCCTGATTCTATCAGGAGGTCAGGTGATTCAGTACCCACTGATGATGACCTGGGCTTCTTTTATGATGTTTTAGCCCAAAACACCATCCTGGAAGAGGAGGTGAGCAGACTCAAGAGCTGCTTGCCAAAACTTCTGAGGATCAAAGACCATCTGCCTCTCAAACCCCACAGATGGCACCTTCATCTGAAGGTCTCCAAAACACAGAGCCACTCCCAAATTCTCAGCCACCTGCCTCTGCTTCTGGCACTATTTCTCAGGAACAGAACCCCCTGAGCAAATAGCTGCTATCTTTCAAAACTCCTTACCTCTCATCACACCCATAATCACTGATATAGTGATCAAAACCCTTGATGAGAGGCTTTCCTCAGTTATACAACCCTTGATAGAGGAAGTTGTGAGCAAAAAGCTTTCTGACAATCAAACCCTTGCAACCAATGCAACCAAAAAGGGGGAGATTCAGTCAGTGAAAGCAAAAGGAAGAGGAGTGCAGAGAAGAAAGAGAAAGAAAAAGAGACAGAAGTGGTAAATGAGGAAGAGTTGGTTGGAGTGACCGAAAAAGGAGAAGGAGAAGGAAAAGGAAAATGCCTTGGAGCTAATAGTGAAAGAGGCTGATGCCGAACACAACAGATCAATGGATAACATCATTGATCAGTTGTTTAGGCAAGGCCATGACACTGAACAACTTGACTCTGAAATCAGAAGATTAGAGATTGAAGAATCCAATCTAGATGGGCAAGTTATGATGTGTTAGAAAGAGAAAGGCTGGAGATCATGATCAGATTTATAGCGAAGTATCTTGGCAGATCATTGATCGAAATCAAGGCTTGGTCCAGGGAAAGCATCTTGGCAATAACCACCAAGATCTGTTCGTCTGAAGTATACACAAAGGGCTTGTTATTGAAGCTTTGAATGAAGCGGGTGCTGGGAGCAGGACTGAACTAGCCAAGCAATCTAAAGCCACACTCACCTCAAAAATGCTAGAACAGCCTGTCACATTCCCACACAAACACCAAAACAACCACCACTAAAACAATCCTTTACCCCAAAAACCACCAAAAACACAACCCACCAAACCAACTCCCTCACCCTCAAACCAATAGCCGATGATGTACCCCAGAAGAAGAAGAGAAGGGTATTGAGGCTAGAAGATGATGATGAAGATAGGCTGCCACTCTCAGCTGTTATACAGTTGCCGAAGGCCACAAGTCACTCCCCAACAATTACTCTTGAAACCAATGACAAATTGTGAAAGTGAAGCTAGAAGAAGAAGAACTTCACAAACAACACGATGAGGAATTGTTGAGGAGGGTTGACAAAGCTTATGCAGCCACATCTTCTATCATCAACATGAAGAAGCAGCTCTCAGATTATACACTCTTAAGCATATTTCAATATCAAAAGGAGAGAGTAAGGATTTGGCCTGATCCCAGGGTGTCTCACAGGATTCACAAGAAAAACATTCCACAGAGATACATTGGCCAGGTGAAGAAGATTGTAGATGAAGTGATCTCCTGGTTTGTAGTATCACCCTGGGAAATCCTAGAGGACTTCAAGAAAGCTTATAAAGCTAATCCAAACCCCACAGAAGATGCTTGAAAATAAAATGGTGAAAAAGGGGTTAGTATAAGAGGCTTGAAGAAGTCAGGAAGAATGAGCTCCAGTTGTTCCTTGAGGGTAATCACCCTAATGAGTTTGCTTATAGAATAATAACAACTGTGGAGCTAAAGAATGGGAAACAGGCAAATAACTATCTGAGTACAATGGGCCAGAATCTTATTTGAAGGAGGTGCTGAAGAGCTGACCATGGAGGAACAAAATACCTTCCTAGAGGCCCTACAAGAGAGTCATATAGACTCATAGTGGGGAAGTAGATCTCATGAAAGGGGTAACAACTCTGTGTCCAGTTCCCCAAGACAGAGTTCCCATTCATACTTTGCCAATCAGATCATTGAGACTACTTCTAGGCCGGAGTTACAAGGGTCACTTTGAGCTGATCTAGAAGACAAAAAGACCAATCATTCTGCCATATAAGTGGGACATCTTCAATAAGTTTAAAGGTTTTGGCTGCATTGGTTCGGGGGAGTTTGTTGGACCAAAAGAACCAATGAGTCGGATCAGAAAAACCTCTAAGTCACACAGACATCATAACAATGCTGAAGACTTGATCAGCTGTTTCATAAAGTCTGAAAAGCAACAGCTGAAGTACAAGTACTGAAGACTTCAACAGCTGAAGATCAAAGTCTGAAGATCAACAGCTGAAGAACTAAAGTACTGAAGATCAACAACTGAAGACCAAAGTCTGAAGATCAACAGCTGAAGTCTAAAGTACTAAGAACAACTGCTGAAGTACAAAGACTGAAGACATCAGCTGAAGAAACAGCTGAAGACAGCTGAAGAGAACAGCTGAAGAATCAGCTGAAGACATCAGCTGATGACAACAGCTGAAGACATCAGCTAATGACAACAGCTGAAGTTCAAGTACAAGTACTGAAGCCTTCAGAGTTTGTTACAACAGCTGAAGAAGCATTCTTCAGTTGTTGTGATGGTTTCCTTTTAGTAGTTTCTTTTTATTTTAGTATTTGTAAAATGACTGAAGAGCATGTTCTTCAGTCGTTGTAGTTTCAGTAGTTTCTTTTCAGTAGTTGTAGTGATAGTTAACACTTAGTATTTTTGTAAGGAGATGTCAGCTGTTTGACATCTTAAGTAGTTGTGTAACTATCAGTAGTTTGAATAATTCTGTTAGACGTCACATCTCCTATATAAGAGATGTTGACCTAATCGTATGTGTGACATTCTGTTACCACGAAAGCGAATATTGAATGAAATATGTTTTGCAGAATTCTCTTTGTCTATAACCGTTTGTTCTTACTTTGAATATCTTTTGTGTTCTTGAGAATTTGCTAATTCATTGTTTGTTCTCCGCTGCTATACTCTCAAATCAATCAAACGTAGATCACTGATCCTTACAATGCATCTCCTGCTGGTACTCCACTTGCTACGAATCACGACATAGCACCTGATGAAAATGGAGATCTTGTAGATCCCACGATGTACCGAGGAATGATTGGATCCCTCATGTATCTCACTGCCTCAAGACCTGATATCATGTATGCTACATGTTTATGTTCTAGATATCAGGCTAAACCTAAGGTCATCATCTGATCGGGGTTAAAAGGATTTTTCTCTATCTAAAGGGTACACCCACACTTGGGTTGTGGTATCCTCATGATGATGATTTTGAGCTCACGTCGTATAGCGACTCGGATTACGGAGGCTGCAAGATGAACTACAAGTCTACATCCGCAGGGTGTCAATTCTTTGGGAGAAGACTAGTGACTTGGCAGTGTAAGAAACAGACATCAGTTGCATTGTCCACCTGTGAAGCCGAATATGTGTTGCTGCAAGTTGCTATTCACAAATCATCTGGATTCAACAGCAAATGCGGGATTACAGTTTAAAGTTCTCCTCTACTCCTATTTGTGTTGATAACTATGCTGCAATTGCAGTAACTAAAAATCTGGTCCAACATCCTAAGACCAAACATATCGGTATTAAATACCATTTCATAAGAGACTGTTTTGAAAAGAACTTAATTGATGTGGTAAAAATTAATACTGATTTTCAACGCGCTGACCTCTACACTAAAGCCTTTGATAAACCACGTTTTCAATATTTGCTAGAGGTCAACGGCGTTAAAAAGAAAAGTGATGTTATTCCTGATGATGATCATGTGTAGTCCGATGTAGATTAGTTAATTTTTTTTCCTTTTATTTTATTGATTTATTTTTATGTTATTTTGCTGATTATTAAAATCCTAAAACAATTAAACCAGTTATGATTTTAGCATTTTAGGGGGAGAATAAGTCAGCAAGTTAACATTAAAAAAAAGGTAGAAGGAGTGGAAGCTGATATAAGGTAGATCGTATCTGTGATACCGATTCAAACCCTTTGGAATATGATAGTACAAAGGAACAAATCAAGAGGGACCTTGAAATTTTAATTTAGAAAAGGTGCAAAAATTCAAAGTATAAGTCTGTGTTGTCTAAGCAATATAAAAGAGAAGATGATAGAAAAACTGGTAACTCTTAAGGTAACATAATGAGAGTAGACCTAGAGGTTGCTAGACCACAATTGATATGTCGGTAGATTCAACACAATAGATTATTAGACCAGACTGGTGATCTCAAGATCAAACTAAGTGGTTCAACTGACTGTGGGCTCCCATCTATCACTGGTTAACATAATCAACTATATTCCAATAAGGGGTAATGAGCATGTAAACGCCACAAATGTGTGCGGATGACCATAATAGAGCAAAGCACGGAAAAAAAAATGAAATAAAAATGCTATCAAGCTAATGACTTATGTATTGGTGCATTTGATGCAACATAAAATTAAGCTGCTCTAACAAGGAGATAGGGTTGTGCCTCTCTGCTGTGCGATGGCATGACCTGAGGATAAGCATAACCTAGATATTCTAGAATTCATTGTTGTTTGCCGCCTCTCTGCTGTGCGATGGCACTGACCTGAGGACTGGCTTCTCTTTGAAAGCTCTAAGAATAGTCTCTCCTTGTAATAATACCCGTAGACCGCTCAAAAGCTCCTGAGGAATGTTGCTTACCATATAAGTGTGGGATCCACAAATGTTAGTTGAAATAATTAAACCTAAAACAATCACCAGTTGGGGTCAAAAGTCTATGTATGGATTTAAGTGGACAAACATATTGACAATCATTGTGACTGCAATTCTTGAAAGTTTGATTCAATGTGGTAATCTAAGAGCTTCAGTATGATTTTCTAAAGTTGCAAATGACTCTGGATAAACACCAAGAATTGAGCATCAAAAGATTTTGATAACAAGTCCAAACTGATTTGAACTACCTGTATGATTCCAAAATGGAATTGGTCCAGGTATGGTCAATCTAAGTTAAAGTTGTCCATTCCGGAACCAAATCCAGTAGATTTCCATCTCAGGACTTATCTCTCACAAAAAGCAAAAACAAATTTTTATTCTTTAGTTTAATTTTCTAATTTAGTCAGTTGTTTTAGTTTGTTTGTTTGTCGGATTACATCAAGAAAATCAGTAAGGGATCAACTCACTAACAGGGTCATGTCTGAGATGACCACATATGTGTTAGAAGTTAAATCAGTCACGTCTGAGGTGATAAAAAGGTTTTCAAGTCAAAATGATCATGTCTAAGATGATCAACGTCTCATAACGTAAATTTCTGCAATTAAAGGGATTTTAAAAGTTAAATATTCAAATTGGCAGAAAAGTTAATAAATATGACCTATTCACACAAAGAGACCATCCATATGGACCAATCATACGAATGGAAGCTATTCGTACGAATGGAAGCTATCGTACGATGAGGACATGAATATGGTCTATTCACCGAATGGCCATACGATTGGCCCAGTCGGATGAGTAAGGGCGAATGAATGAGTCAGTCGCACGACTGAGATTCAGTCGGACGACTGAAGAAGGACGATTGAACCAATCGCACGACTGAGTCCCACTCGGACGACTAAAAGTGTGTATGAGCTCAGTCGCACGATTGATTCTAGGGTTAATAAAATAGAAGGGAGTCGGTCGCAGAGACTCACTACCTTCAAAATCACCCTGAATCGCATGAATTAACCCAACTCTGCAAAAATTTCAATTGATCGCTAAACCCCCGTTTCTTGATACTACGACCATCGACATCGACTCTACAGGTAATTTACGATACATGCACTCCCACAACGTTAAATTTGATGAAAAACACGGTAAATTCGGACTCGCAAAGTAACCGAGACTTGAGTGACTAAATAACCCCCTAAATGACTCAAACAAATGAAAGTAACGATGTTAGGTGGTTTAAGAATGATTGCGAGTCAAATGAACCAGATAACGATGTCTAAAACTCAAAATTGGTGAAAAAGTAATTTTGAATTGAACAGTCTGTACTTCATGCGAATGGACAGCGTGATGAACTTCAGTCGCATGACTGAAGGGCTCAAACTGCTTAAACGCATGACTGAACCATGCGTATGAAGTTCAGTCGCACGACTGGTGTAACCGCATGAGGGTATATACGTAGGAGCCCAGTCGCCACACTCAGAGGTACGTATGGGTCAATCGCACGACTGAATCCCATTCGTACGGTTCAATCGTACGACTGAACCCCTTTCTCACGGTTCAATCGCACGCCTGAACTCAGTTGCACAATGTCAATCGCATGACAGAAAGATTTTCTACAAGCTTAAGGATTTCATGACTTTCTTAGTTAATGGTACTAATGTTTACTATCTTTGTGTAACAGATGGCGAGTAGATGGATTATGAGCACAAAGCACAATATATGTGCTCATCTGGACTTAACATCCAAAAACGCTGCTGATTTCTCTGGCATAATCACATTCCTACTGAGATCGAGGATTGCACATGCCATATCTACTCCCTGCACTCCGTATCGATCCATTCAACAAGCCTTCTGGGAAGGGGCTACAGTTGATAGATCGTCTGAGCCTCATTGCATCAGAAGTACCATATTTGGAGAGACTATTACCGTTTCGGAGGAGGATCTAAGGATTGTACTACAATTGGGGGATGACACTGACTGTCCGACTCGATTACACCCCCTCACTGTCAGAGGATGCTTTCTCAGAGCCAAATACTCTGGGGACATCAATTCTGGGGTACACAACAAGAGTAACCTCTGTCCCCAGTTTAAATATCTTGCACACATGCTGCTCAAGTGCATGGCTTCCAGAAAAGGTGGTTTTGATGAGCTGTCTGACCAGATGCAGAACGCATACGTTGCTTTGGTGCTGAACCATCCGTTCAGCTTCTCCAAGATGATCTTCACCTATCTGGTGGAGAACATCGAGGGGAAAGGGAAGGAAGCCTTCTGTATGTACCCGAGATTTATGCAAATGATCATAGATCAGAAGCTTCCCTCCCTGCCAAAGGAAAAGGAGGATGAGGTAGTCTTGGAGGTAATGGATGACACTACCCTGGGAAGGATGAAAGTGTACAAGGGAAAGCAAGTGAAGCTCCTGTCAGGAGGTTGTTTGGTCATCTTGCCGAGATGACTACGTGGCGCCCGCAAAGCGAAAGTGGCATCACGAGGATACTGACTCTGATGTGGAACAAATAGCTCTACCCACTCATGACTCAGATGATGATGACAGTGGGGATGCTGGAGACGATATGCTAGTCCACTCAGAGGCACTGTGTCTGATTCTGTACCTCCAGTGTCCGTCACAGCTGGAGAAGTAACGAGTCAGCGGGATTTCATTAGGATTTTGTTCTTGACGCGGAGGAGGAGGATGAATCGGATGAGGAGCCACTTACACGAACTATGGGAAGGAAAGTTGTCCCCATAGAACATGGGTTAAGGGTGGTTGGGGAACACCCGAGAGACTTCGGAGATACTGATACTGACCCAAGCTATGCTCCGGGGTCCACAGGCAGGGTTGTAGGGGGAGCTTCCACCTCAACTGGAACAAGGAGGAAGAGAATGGCTAAACCCCATGGCCAGAAGAAGAAGAAGCGTAGGGTGACCTTCCTCACTACCACAGCCACCATATCCACACAGCCACACATCCACCACAGCCACCACATCCACCACAGCCCCACATCCACACATCTACCACAGCCACCACCATACCTACCCACAGTACAGATTCCCTCCACCACCATATCCTTTACTCCCACATCACTTCACCATTTATAGACCTATCTTCACTACAGCCACCTCCCACCACGTCACACAATCAATACCCTCAGCCCATCCCTCACACACTTATAGATCTCCTCTACCTCCAATCGGGGTAGAGGAACAGTTGTCAGCGCTTAACAGAATGGTGATGCGCTTACTGGCGGCTGATGAGGAAAAGGCAGCTCAGATCCGCAGCAAACTAACCTGACTGCTGCATAATCTCACCAAATTGCAGAGCAGGCTCGAGTAATTGAGGAGCAGGCCCAGCAGTTGGCTGCTCAGAGCACCAAGATGGACCAACTCCAAGCTCAAAGTGTCACATCAAGCAAGCAATAGAGGAGCTGGAGAAGGGAAGGAAGATTATCCTGTTAAAACTGAAAGGATCTAAGAGGAGACATTGAAGATTAGGGAAGGAGACAGACGATGATGATGAAGATAATGATGAGGATGATGAGAGTGATACTGAGGAGGATGAAGATATAGAAAGAGATAGGACAGAGGAGAAGGATGATGATGAAGAAGCAGAAGGAGGGGATGCACTGCATCGGCCACTGCTACAGGTCAAGAGAAAAGGACAAAGAATAGACAAGATCAATCAGCTTCTACCTCTGCTCCTCCAAGTGATGAAACCATGATACAAGATAAAAGTAAAGATTAGATGTTTATGTATTTATCTTCTTTTGTATTTGAATCCTGTAATTGAACACAATGTATTTATGTTTATATACTTTAATGCCTTTCTGTTTGATTAATTACTAATGATTTATGTGTGGAATGTTTAAATCAAACAGATCAAAATTACCAAAGAGATGAGTTTGATGTTGCTCCCCTTCAGCAGGTTAAGTCTCAGCTAACAATGATTCTTGATCTGCAAGGGATTGTTAGGAGGTCAGTGAATTATACCCCTGAAGAAGGGGAAATATCATGACTATCAAATGAGCAACTCGCAGAGCTTTTTGAGCTAAATCCAGATGAGATAGTCAAAGATGCTCCGACATGCGATTCAACAAGTGACGATGAGCTCAACGATGTGATGATGTAGAGATCGAAGATGTCACTGCCGAGGATACCCTCAGTACGCTGACAATGAGGGTAATGTGGTCCCCAATCTGAGTGAATCTCTTGTCAGCGATACTATTGAGGTGTTGAACTATATGGAGCAAGAAACAAAGAAAGTAGAAGACACAGCCCATGCCTCAAATGATGATGTCGACATTCGAAAGGTTGAGTGGGCTGTATGTTTTGAAGAAGTTAGAGCCCAACGTACTACATCAAAGAAGGATTCCTACACCAAACTCTATAGAGTCAAGAAACATCACAAGGTGTCAGGAAGGATCATAGCATGGGCGTATTTTGAGGATCGTAACGTATATGCAGTTAAGAGAGAACAGGGCATAGAGTACTTCAGATTCCCAGATGATCTGAAGACTCTACCAGGTTTTGAGCTCAACCAGCTGGCAAAACTAAAGCTTTTGTATGCTGACCCGAGGAAGATGTCAGGCTGGTTCGAGGCTGCCCTAAAGAAGGAGTACCACACCAGGTGGGGTAACTTCAGACCCCAACAGCCTACTAGGTATATCAGAAGGTCTGAGGTTGATGCCATTAGTGGCAAGCCTAAGATAGTGTTGAAGTGGAATCCTCCGCGCACAATGTCAAGAATCCCACTCAGGGAAATGCCACAGGATTCACTCCACATTTTAAGTGGTGGTACTATGATTGGAGAACAGCTGAAGCGGTCATAGTCTTAAGCAAAGAGGGACAAATGGATACTATCAGGGTATTCGACCCAATGTGGCTTACAAACTTGTCGGAAAGTGATGTCTATACGCTATACAAGTGGCCACTGTTCTATGATACGCAAGATATTGTACAAGCCCTCCAGTTCCAGAATGTTATACGACTCTGCTTCGTGTTTGACATTCACACGGGAGTAACAAAAGAGGAGAAGTACAAGAAATACAAGGAGGTTGTGCAAAAAACAAGAGATTAAAGAGATCTAGGTCCAAAGGAGAGTTTGTTGATACATGTATGTCCCTAGATCATGAGATGAAATGTAATAGATCTTGTTTATCTGATTCTGGTGTAATTTGATATGATTAATGAAATGATATTGGTTGTTTGTGATTTGTAATGACTAATATTTCATTAATGAGTTGATATTAAATTGGTTAATTAGGTTTGTGGTTGTTAGAACTGTTACACATAATGTTTATTAATTAATCCATTCAAACTTAACTTAATGAAGTTCTCATGCGAATGGCCCATGCGAATGAACCATAAGCAAGAATACCTTCATACGAATGATTCAGTCGCACGATTGAATAATACCAACCTATAAATACAACCCAATTCATGAAAAATAAAAGCTTTTTGATTGATTACGATTCCAGACGTACCCTAGCCATCCAGAAGCCTCCTAATTCGTTCTCCAAGTTCATAGAACACATTAGATCGATTCCTAATCGATTTCTAACGTTAGTTTCGATTCTTCATTGATTCTTCGTGTGTTCTCACTGATTGGATCGCCAATCAAATAGGCTTCCGCACTATTTGATCTGGTTTACACGCTAATCTCTAGGTATTTCGTTCAAATACCAGGTCCTAACAGAAACTCATGTTTAGTGAGCTCAATCCATTCGGCATCACTTTCTGGTTCAGCAACAGACATAGGCTTTAACGTTGAAGATTCAACAAAATTTGATCTCTTAGGTGAATCTTGTACTTCAATCACTTCCTTCTTTACAGGACCCAAGTACTTCCTTTTCTTTGAATATTGAATAATAGGCATTATAGCTTCAATAGATTCTTTTATTGGTTTTGTAGCAGGAGCATTAGTTTCAATATCCTGCATCTTCTTTTTCAACATATCAAGTGTCTTGTAGAGTCTTGTTGTTGGAGTAGATTCAACTAGAATATATGATTCCAAGTTAGTCATATTCATTAATGCAAATGGATCTAATCCAGGTGATGAATTAGGAAGTAATCAAAGTGTTCCTCTTGTTTAACATTGGTATGGAATGATCATTCAGAGTCTGATCATCAGGTTGATCATTAATATCTTCCGTAGGAACTTCGCCGGAAGTAATTGTTCTTCTGTAGGAGTTAAAGGAACTTCTACGGATGATGTACGGGGAAGTTGTTGAATCATCTCCAATGTTTGTTGTATCTTCTTGAGAGCATGGAACACCTGTTGAGACAGTTCATGTCTCCAGATGCAGTACAGTCATTTGCGGATGACGAGATAGCAGTTGCGGATAAAGTGTTTTCATCTGAAGATGTAGGTCCATGAGGCTAGACTTGTGCAGCATCATTGTTGTTATGTTTAGCATGTTAAGTGCTCTAAGAAAGATTAACATGTTGTCTTTATTTGTCTTTTGATAGTTTGTAATAGTATAGGGACTATTTGTGTAATTTGTTAGTTCCTTTACTTTTTGTTTTCAGTATAAATAGCTTAGATTTGCAGGTAGATAGTAACGAATACACAAGATATTCAAAGTGCTTTCATACTTGTAATTGTCTTAGCTTGATATTAATGAAAACTTGAATTTTATTGATATCTTGTTTTGATTTAATTACTTTGTGTGAATTTCATGAATTGTGTTTACAAATTATCACCGATTTATTCATTTGATCCTATCAAATGGTATCAGAGCTGTTGGTAAGCTGCTAGTGATTGATTTTCTTTTTAAGTTCATCGAACTTGAAAACCTAAAAATCTCACTGAATTTGTGATTGAGATACAATTCAATTGAAAATTTGTGAATTTCAGTTGTGTTTCATCATCAGAAACATGATTTGAATCACAATTAGCAGATCTATCATCAAATTCAAGTCAATTTGTTGTTCGAAAAAGGTTTGAAGTTTCGAACTGAAAATCTCAAAATTGATTTATTGTTGAAATTGAAGAAATTGATATTAAGAAGAATGTTTATCAGCATAAAACTCGTTTAATTGAAAAGTTTCAATCGAATTCATCAACATTTGAAGAATTCAGAAGATTTGAGTTTGTTACATTCATTTGAAGATGATGAATGTGTCGCATGAGCTGAGATTGACTGAATTTGTCTAAGTGTTAGACGCATTAACACTGTGTAGACGTTCTTAGTTAGTCGTTTGAGTACTGTTGAAGAGAATAATCTCAGACGTATCACCTTTGTTGAGTTGATAATTGTTAGGTGCTTGATAACTATTTAGACATTTGACAACTGTTTAGACGTTTGACAACTGTTTAGACGTTTGACAACTGTTTAGATGCTTGACAACTGTTTAGGCGTTTGACAACTATTCAGGCATTTGACAACTGTTTAGGCGCTTTAAACCTTCCAGACGCATTAATACTTAGACGTTTTGGAAAATTTTCTAAGGCATTCCCTTAGACGTTTCTCAACTTAGATGCATCAACTGTTGAGGCGTTTGAATACTGTTCAGACGTTTTAACCTTGATACTTAGAATTTTTTTTAGAAAATTCTTTGAAAACTTTTTCAATTTTTTTTAAAATTCAAAATATAAGAAAACAACAAAAATATAAGAATGGTAAAATCAGAAGATTCTAAAAATAGAGTTCCAAAACTTAAAAATAGAGCTGATTTCAAAAATTGGTCTCTTAGACTAAAACAACACTTTAATTCCATTGACACTGATCTCTGGAAATCTATAGAAAAAGGACCATACATTCCTATAACAACTGATGGACCAGACAGAGGATTTGTGTATACTAAAGATTCTCCAGAACCTTATCCAGAAGATGATCTTCAAGGAGATGATCTGAAAAGAGTAAGAATGATATTAAAGCCTATTCATTGATGTGTAAAGGACTGCCTTTGGAAGTTCTTACAAGGCTTGATGCATATCAAACTAGATATACACTATATAAAGCATTGAAGATCATTTGTGAAGGAGGTAAGGAGATTCAAAATCTAAAGAAACAAAAGCTGAAAAGACAATTAGAATTGTTTCAACATTTGTCTGGAGAGACAATAAATCAAATGATGACAGATTTGTTCAACTCATAACTGAGATGTCAATAGCTGGTATCAAACCTGATCTTGAAGATATAAATCTCAGACTACTCAATGCTTTACCATCATCATGGAAACAAACTGTAACTCTACTAAAGCATACTGAGAAGTTTCCAATGGATCTAGATCTTCTTATTGCAAAAATAGAATCAGTGGAGATTGATGAAAGCTCAAGGAACAATGATAGAGCAGCATCAATGTCTCAATATCAGTTTGTTGCTTCTCCTGCAACCACCATAGAAAATGCATTCATGGCAAAGAGTGAGAAAAGTTCTGAAGAAGAAGGAGATCTGTTTGTTGGAGCAGGATTTTTCACTGACTCATCATTTACCAGTGCACCTGCATATACAACTCAGTCTCATTCTCAATCTCCTCCTAAACCACAGTCCCAATCATCAAATATTCAGACAGAGACTTCTTCATCATCTAACTCTGCTAAATCTAGCAAAGTTAAAGATGTGATTAACATCCTATTAGAGGATGAAGAGTCCAAAACTGCATTTACTGCATTTATGGCCAGCTTTCAAGCATATCAAGGTAGCCATTTAACTCAATTGTTTGCAGGATTTATTTGAAATGGATCCTGAAGATGTTGAAGAGATGGACCTGAACTGGCAGATGGTGATGATTGCCTACAGGCCTCAAAAACATTCTTATGTCAACAAGAAATACAAGCCTAGTGCAAACAAGACTGTTGGATTTGACAAGTCAAAAGCTAGATGTTTTAACTGCAACAGTTATGGACATTTCTCAAGAGAATGCAAAGCTCCAAGGAATAATGGAGGAATTGCTCAATCAAGCTCATATAATCAAAGGTTTCAACAAGCTCAGAAGACTTTTCAAAAGCCTTATCAAAGTCTTCCTATGCCAGAGCTTAAAGATGAAACCAAATCATCTGATGAAACAAAGAAAGCACTAGTAGTCAGCATAAAAGATGGATATGATTGGAGTGCATATGCAGATCATTTACAAATGAATTAACATTAAGTTTATCTCTTATTGCAGAAATTCAAGAAGAAGATTGGTTAGAAAAAAATGACCCAAAAGCGGAAAATGATGAAGAGGAAGATGACTATGATTGGAGTGAGAAGTCTGATCCTAAAGAGGATACAGAGGAAGTAGCTCTAATGGTTCAGTCTGATCAACCAAAGGTTAACTCTTCTAATTCAACATCTGAAACCACAGTTCCAAAATTTCCTGAAATACCATCAGAAGTAAAAGAAAAGCTTTGCACCAAATCATGCTGTGAACATGTTGAACACTACAGAAACTATTCATTCAAAATCTGTGAAAAGCTAAAACAAGAGGAATCTATGCATAACCAACTTAAATCTGATCATAAAACTGCAAATCAAAAGATTATCTCTCTTCAAACTTCATGGAACAAAACAATCAAAGAATTAGAAATTGTTACAAAACAACTAGAAGAGATGACCAAGAATCTTGAACAAGAGAAAATAGCACATGCTGCTACTCAAGTTGATCTGGCAAAAGTAAAGAGTTCAAAAATGATAGTAGAAAAACTAATCAGTGAAAGAAAAGATAAACAAAAGCAGGGTTAGGTTTCACTACCAAAACAAAATATCTCTTTTGATCAAATTCATAATGTAATAGAAGAAGTCAGAGTTCAAAAAAGGATAAACAACAGATAGGAACATCAGAAGATTCAAACACCATCAATATGAAACAATTTCAATCAGAAAAGGAATCTTCTTCTGATGATGTTCAATCTAAAAATAAACCAAGTTCTTCTAAATCAAAGAATCAAAGAAGAAGAAAGAAATCTGCACAAGCAACATCTAAACAAAACAAAAGTTCAGAAAATTTGATTAAAGCAACAAATCAAACATCAAAACTAAAACCAATTAAATTTGTGTCAGCAGGTATGTTAAATATGAATTCTCTTCCAAATAATAAAGCAAATATTATGAACAAATCAAACTCTAATCTGAAATCTAGTTCAGATTCAAAGACTTCCGCTGTAGCAAAAAGATTTGTTTCTAATACATTCAAGAAGGAAGTTCATGTTAAACAAATGAACAATAATCTGACACAAAATCAAACTGTGAAAAATGAAAGACAACAGTTTAACTATATGACACCAAAATCAAACATTATGTCATTGTCAAAAGTTAACAAAAAGTTATTTTTAACTCCACAAAAGTACTGTGAAATTTGTGATATGAATAATCACAATACTGCTGAGTGCTACTTTAACAAGTACTGTCACATATGTGACATGAGAAATCATTCGACAGCAGATTGTTATTATAACAAATATTGTACTTATTGTGATGAAAAGACTCACAACACTGCAAATTGTTACTTTAGAAATAGATCTCTCACTAGAAACTTTGCAAAATCAAACATGAGCAAAGGATTTGCTAATCCACAGTATTTGAGAAATCAAACTAATGAATTTCAAAGAGACATTAATCAACCTAATGTAGGTTTGAGATCTTTTCCTAAGAACAGTTATGTGAGCTCAAAACATAACATGCAAGAACACTTTATACCAAGATCTGTAAGGATGAATAATAAAAATGTTAGACATCAATACATTTCAAAAGATGATCAATCAAATGGTATGAATGTTACAAAAATAAATCAAACAATTTTCAGAATAAAATTAGTAAATTCATCAAAAATAAACCTGATTTGAATAATCTCCATTATAAACAATTTACAATTGTTGATAAATTTGGAAAGCCCAAGACCATTTTGGCTTGGGTAGATATTTCAACTTAACTTTCTTGTAGTGCAGGTACGACCAAAAAGACCAATCAATACATGGTATGTGGATAGTGGGTGTAGTCGGCACATGACAGGAAATACTGCCTTGTTACAAGACTTTAAGTCAAAAGATGGAACTCACGTCGCCTTTGGTGGTGATGCTGGAGGAAAAATAACTGGAGAAGGAACAGTATCCAATGGGATAATAAGCTTTGATAAAGTCAACTTTTGTTCACATTTAACCTTTAATCTTTTAAGCGTATCTCAAATATGTGACAAATCTTATTATGTTCTGTTTGATAATTCATTCTGTTATGTTTTGAAGCCAGGTTTCAAGATAAGCAAAGATTGGGTGATTGTTACAACTGAGAGAGACAGAGATGTATACAAATTGAATATGTCTCAAGTTGATCTTTCAACTGAAACAACATGCCTAATTGCAAAGGCATCAAATGATGAAAGCCAGCTTTGGCATAGACGTCTCGGTCATTCAAACATCAAGAACATGAACAAGCTTGTAGCAGGAAATCATGTCATTGGACTTCCATCTAAGAAGTTTGCAACAAATGATCACTACTTAGCATGTTTGAAGGGAAAGCAACATAGAGCGTCTTATAAGTCCAAGCCTATAAACTCAACATCCAAACCTCTTCAGATGTTACATATGGACCTTTTTGGACCAACAAACGTCAAGAGTATTGGACGAAAATCATATTGTTTAGTTATCATTGATGACTTCACAAGATTTTCATGGGTTTTATTTCTTTATGCCAAATCTGAAACAGCTGAATTACTAAAAGAATTTATCATTAAAGTTGAAAATCAATTAGACAACAAAGTGAAAATAATAAGAAGTGATAATGGAAGGGGATTCAAAAATGCTAACATTGAAATGTTTTGTGCACAGAAAGGGATAGCTCATCAGTTCAGTGCTCCCAAAACTCCTCAACAAAATGGAGTTGCTAAAATGAAGAATAGAACACTGATTGAAGCTGCTCGTTCTATGTTAGCTGATGCAAAAATCCCTATCACTTTTTGGGATGAAGCAATATCAACTGTGTGTTTCGTTCAGAATCGAATTTTAATTGTCAAAGATAAACTAAAAACTCCATATGAGTTCATGTTTTGTAGAAAACCAAACATAAACTTTTTAAAATCATTTGGTTGTCCTGTTATGATTCTTAATTCAAGTGATCAATTAGGAAAATTTGAAGCTAAATCTGATAATGGATTTTTCGTTGGCTATTCATCGGTTTCAAAAGCCTATCAAGTCAACAACTCTAGGACAAATGTAATCCTTGAAACATTCAACGTTAAATTTCTGGAAAGTTCTTTTCCATCAGTTTCAAATGGTCCTGCATGGTTATTTGACTTAGATTCATTATCAAACTCTTTTCAATTTAATTTATTTGATCAACCAAATTTTCTTAATTCTACAGATAAGAAGAACTCAAGAGGAGATCTTGGATCTTTCAGTGAAGATTCAGATTCTAATGACCCAGATGATTCAAGCTCAGACTACCCATTTTTGTCATTTGTCAAGGATTCAACAATACAAAACCATGAAAATACAATTTCAGATCATTCAGAGTCTGTTGGACTAAAAGAACCAATGAGCCTGATCAGAAAAACCTCTAAGTCCCACAGACATTACAACTGCTGAAGAAGATCACAACAGCTGAAGACATCAGCTTATTACAAGGTCTGAAGACAAAGTCTGAAGACAAGATCTGAAGATTTCTACTAAAGACAAAGTCTGAAAGTAAAGTACTGAAGACAAAGTCTGAAGCTATCAGCTGAAGACAAAGCCTGAAAGTAAAAGTCTGAAGAACAAAGACTGAAGACCAGAGTGATCAGTAGTTGTCACAACAGCTGAAGTTATTAACTTCAATAGTTGTGATGGTTTTCCTTTTCAGTACTTGTAATTTACCTTTCAGTAGTTTATAGTTTCAGTAGTTTTAGTTCAGTAGTTTTATGTTCTTGTACTTAGCATTCTCTGAGATGTGATCAGTTGTTGAAAAAATTCTCAGTAGTTTGCATAATTTCAGTTGTTTGTATAATTCTGTTAGATGTCACTATCAAGTGACATCAGCAGACGTCACATTCCTTATATAAGGAATGTTGACCTAGTTGTAACGTGTGACTCTTAGCCACCACAAAAGCATTTGAATGAAAGATTCCTTTTGTAGAATTCTCTCTCTCTATAACCATGCACTATTCCATTGAATATCAATTGAATTCTTGTTAAATTGTCTAATTCATTGTTCGAATTCCACTGCAATCTACTCTAATTGATCAAACTTAGATCACTGATCCTAACAAATGGTATCAGAGTTGGTTAATCATTGATCGATCTTAAAATTGATCATTGAAACTGCTATTTCGATATCTAAGTTTGATCGAATTAGCATATTTGCAAGAATTGGTTATAGATCATTGAATTTCTACTACTTTCGGTTATTTGCTTTAAGATTTCTCTTGGTTCATATTGAGTTTGTTGTGTTTTGCACTAAATCAGTTAAAACTTAATTGAATTTGATTGAATTTGAGAATGACTACTCCTTCTAATGACCCTCATAATACTGGCTCCTCAACCACGCCTCCGATGCTGGTTAGGACTGAGTATAACATATGGCAACGAAGAATGCTCCATCACCTGTCTGTTAACAGTTCAGGTTGTTGGACATCTGTGGTACATGGTCCACACAAGCCTATGGTGAATAATCCGGAAACCAACCAAATGGTTCCGAAGAAGAAGGAACAATACTCAGATGAGGATCGAAAACTGTTTGAGATTGACGCTAAAGCGCATGGAATTCTAGCCATGGCACTACTGAATGAAATCTATTCTGGGCTTATGCATCATGAAACTGCTCATGACCTTTGGAATGCATTGAAAGAAAAATTTGGTGGAACAGATGAGGTCTTAGCAAACAACAGAGAAATCTTTGCCCAATAATATGAGACATTCTCTCATAGGAAGGGTGAGACACTGACTCAACAGTTTGAGCGTTTTTCCTGTTTGATCTCTGAGCTGAAAATGGTCAAACATGAATACACTAATAGCCAGATGAACAACAGATTCCTCAGATCACTGCCTGAGAGATGGGACACATATACCATTGTCCTACGCTCCAGTGCAAATCTAGATAGCCTATCTCTCACCCAACTCCATGGGAAACTGCTTACATTTGAAAGAGAGATAGAGCAGAAAAGGAAACTGGCATCATCAGGAAAGCTCACTGATGAGTTTGTACTAGGGAACACTGCCTTGGTTGGTCATGAGTCAGAATATACTGCATTAGAAAGCAATTATGATGAGCATATAGATTTCTCTTCAAACAGTTCTAATCATGCATTTGTTAGTGTTGATAGTCAGTCAGGCTGTAATAGTGACAATTTGTGCTTCATTATGGATGATTTGAAAGGTATTGCTGATGATGACTTAGAAGAGATGGATATTCTGAGCCAAATGGCCTTAATTAATATCAGATCTCAAAAGTTCTACAAGAGAACTGGTAGGAAGTTTCCAGGACTCTCTGGCAAAACCAAAGTTGGTTTTGACAAGAGTAAGTTGAGGTGTCACAAATGCCACAGGCTTAGGCACTTTGCAAGAGAGTGTAGATCAAATTGATCTAACTCCTCTGCACCCTTTCTGACTTTTCCAAGCAATAGTTCACAAAACAGAGGGCAACATCCTACTAGTTCTGGTCATCACTCACAACCTCTATCTCCTGCATATTTTGTCCCTCAGGGTCTAATGTCATATCCATATCCCTGCTATTACATGCCACAGCCAAATCAATTCAAGTTCCTATTGCACAACAACCTCAAGCCTTACCTGAGCCTCAACCATCTCAATCACAACCTCATCACAGCTTCTTCACCCCTGGTGTTGTTGACAGGAGCAGTTTACCAGATGATCTTTTGGTAATGAGCAATTATTTGCTTGTGATGCTCAACATGGTGGTGAACATCCTTTTGGGAATCTTTCTCTCATGTCCCTGCAGTCTACTGAGGGTTCATGCTCCAATGCATCTTCATCACAGGTAACCCAGGGATCCTCTGAGGCTAAGGCCAAGCTATGTTCTGAATCTTGCATAGCTGCATTTATCTCTATTAGAGAGGCAAATGTAACTTTAATAAATCAAAATCTTGAGCTTGAGCAAACCCTTTCCAAAAGAAAAGCTGAGTATGAGTCTGTCCTTAAAGATAAAGATGATGAGATTTATAAGCTTAAATGCCAATTAAATGATGAAAAGGCTAAGATTGAGGTCATTCTTGAGAACCACAGAGATCTCAAAGAAACACTTGTAGCTACCCAAGTTGAGTGTGACCGCTGGGTATCATCCTGCAAGGGATTTGAAATGCTTCTCAGCAAGCAAACAGCTTCGAATATGAAGTTTGGAATAGGTTACAATCACATTGCACCACCTATAGATTTTACTCCAAAATCAATAGTAAAATCTGAAGGTGAAAGTAATTTCCAAACCACATCATCATGTGCATCATCCTTAAGAGATCACCCAAAATCAAAGGATGAAATCAGTGTTGATACCTCAGCAAATCAATTGCCTGATGGGTTAACTACTGATAAGCACATGAAGCTGAGTACTTCAGATATTGTCCCTCAAAGTACCTCAAGTACTGAAGGGCAAGTCACAACATCTGAAAAGCATTTCAAATCAACTGAAATAAAAGGATTAACAACTATGAGGAATCTATCATACGGTCTTTTAGGATGGATAGAGAACAGCTGAAGAACAAGTCTTCAGTTGTTACAGATCCTTCAGTACTTAACACAAGTACTGAAAGGAGGAAAGTACTAAAGATCACACCTTCAGTAGTTTCCACTTCAGGAGTTGATCAATCCAAGATGAAGAATAAGCCATGTGACATATGTGGTAAATTCAATCATCTTTATGATGAATGTTGGTACAAAAAGAGTTCCAAACTCAACAGAGATAAACTCATTAAAATGCAGATGGATGAAATGAAAAATGAGTTTGAGACCAAGTTTGTACCACAGTCATCCCAAATTTATAAACCCAAGACTTCACCCAAATCCAAAAAGAAGGATAGGGTTTATCATAAAACAGCTGATAGTGTTCCTCATGATAAAAATCAGACTAAGTCTGTGAATTTCAAGGAGGAAATGGTGGGTCACAGGAACTCATCAAAAACAAGTACTGATGTGTCACAAGAGCTGAAAGCTTTAGCTACAAATCAGACACAACTTGTTATGATGGTTCAGCATTTGCTGGGGAGAGTTAACCAACTAGATGCACCTGTGATCAAACCACTGAAAAGGTATTCCAAGCCCAAATCCAAGGAATCCATTTCAGCACCATCTCCACCTTCATCAGCTGTTAATCATGAGAAACAAGTTTTGGTTAAATCTGTTGATGAAAACAGACCCAAAACCAAAAAGGTTTGGGTCTCAAAACCTAACTAGTTCCTTGTGATGAATGCAGGGTTCTTCAGCATGCCAAAGGAGCATCTGGTATGTAGACAGTGGAGGATCTATGCATATGACAGGGAGCAGCTCTCTTCTTAATGACTACTCTCAAGGAAAGAAGGGATTTGTTTCTTTTGGAAATGATGCTAAGGGTTACATCATCGGGAAAGGATATGTGTCTAATGGAGATATCAAATTTGATGATGTTAACCATGTGGAGAATCTCAAGTATAATCTACTGAGTGTCGTTCAGATGTGTGATAAAGGGCATGTTGCACTTTTCACAAGCCAGAACTGTAGGATTCTGTCTTCCCAAGTTCTGAGGCTGATTGACAAGGTATTAGATGAACATACTCTCCTGAAGGCCAACAGGATTGGAAGAGTATATGCCCTGGATTTGTCAAAGAAGATTGATTTGAAGGGTCATCCTTGCCTGTTCTCCAAAGCCTCTCCTTAGGAATCTAAACTGTGACACAGAAGGCTGGGTCATGTAAATCTTAAAAACATGAATCAGCTGATCCATAATAGTTTAGTGAGAGGTCTACCAATAAAGGAGTTCCATTGTGATGAAACCTGCACTGCTTGTTTGAAAGGAAAACAACATAAAGTCTCATTCCCTCCTATTAAAGAACCTAAGTCCACTGCCTGCTTGCAGTTACTACACATGGATCTATTTGGTCCTGTGAGAGTGATGAGCATGGCGAAGAAGAAATACTGTCTGGTAATTGTGGATGATTTCTTCAGATTTGTATGGACTTTCTTCTTGCATTCAAAGGATGAGGTTGCTCAGACGATTATAAACTTTGTGTTGTATGTTGAGAAGAAGTATTCCCTATCAGTCAAGTGTATAAGGAGTGATAATGGAACAGAATTCAGAAACCATACACTTGATGATTTTTATCTCTCAAAGGGAATCAAGAGGCAGCTTAGCATCCCAAGGACTCCAGAACAAAATGGAGTAGTGGAGAGAAAGAACAGGACCCTAATTGAAGCTGCAAGGTCCATGTTGGCTGACTCTGGTTTGCCATTGACCTTTTGAGCTGAAGCTGTCAACACAGCTTGCTATGTGCAGAATAGAGTTTTAGTAAATCAGAGGTTGATGAAGACTCCATATGAAGTTCTACATCATTTGGCTCCTCTAATTTCATTCTTCAAAGCTTTTGGGTGTCCTTGTTTTATTCTCAACACAAAGGATCAACTCCACAAATTTGATCCTAAGGTGGATGCAGGGTATTTTGTAGGATATCCATCCACATGCAAGGCTTACAGAGTCTTCAACTGTAGAACAAAGATAGTTGAAGAAACCTTGCATGTGAAGTTCAATGAATCTCCTAAGGATAAAATTCCCAAAACCCTGTGGAGTTGTTTGATCTGGATATACTGCAATATGTTCCTTATCAACCTACAGCTGTTGCAGGTCATGTGGATAAATCATCTTCTGCAGCAAGTCTTCCACCTGGTGGTACTGAAGATGATGATGATATCAGTACTCACCTTTTCAAGTTTAGTGATCAACTGCCTGAGTCCACTAAACTTGATGTTCCTGTAGCTTCAGCAGCTCCATCCACAACAAATGCTGATGAGATTTCTGACTCCTCTTCATCATTTGAATTGCCATCTCATACTTGGTTTCAAGAATCTGGATCAACATCTACTGCTGTTGAACCTTCTACAAACATTTGCACTGATCTTATAGTGTACCAAGAGCTGAAGAATCACCCCATGTCTCAAATCATTGGTGATATCAATCCTGGTGTCTCAACCAGAAGTCAATTGTCCAACTTTTGCTTCTATGCTCTCTTCATCAGTCAGCTAGAGCCAAAGAACTATCATGTTTCCTTAAGAGACAATGGATGGGTTGAAGCCATGCAGCTTGAGCTACTTCAGTTCAAAAAGCAGCAAGTGTGGGAACTGGTTCCTCTACCCCCAGGTAAGTGTGCAATAGGCACTAAGTGGGTGTTTAGGAATAAAACTGATGAAAATGGGCTTATTGTAAAGAACAAGGCTAGACTGGTTATACAAGGGTTTTCACAAGAAGAAGGTATTGATTATGATGAAACCTTTCCCCTGTAGCCAGACTGGAGGCAATTAGATTGTTCTTAGCCTATGCTGCATTCCACAGTCTTAAGGTTTTTCAAATGGATGTCAAAAGTGCTTTTTATATGGAAAAATAAAAGAAAAGGTTTATGTGTGTCAACCACCAGGTTTTGAGGACAATAAACATCCTGATTGGGTGTATAAGCTTGATAAGGCTCTTTATGGGTTGAAGTAAGCTCCTAGAGCCTGGTATGAAACACTTTCAAATTTTCTTCTATAAATAATTTCACTAGAGGCTCCATAGATAAAACTTTGTTTATTAAGAAAGTGGATCAGCATAAGCTACTTGTTCAAATTTATGTTGATGATAAAATTTTTGCATCCTCTGAGCCCCAGTTATGTGATGATTTTACAAGTTTAATGAAACAAAAGTTTAAAATGAGTGCAATGGGAGAATTACAGTTCTTTCTAGGCTTGCAAATCAAACAAAAGGCTGATGGAACCTTCATTCATCAGTCAAAATATACAAAAAATCTTTTGAATAAGTTTGATTTACAAAACCGTAAGCCCTGTTCTACTCCCATGTGCAACACCACACAACTGGATGTAGATCAGAAAGGTAAAGCTATTGATGAAACACTTTACAGATGTATGATTGGGTCCTTGATGTACTTAACAGCTTCTAGACCAGATATTATGTTTGCAACTTGTGTTTGTGCTAAATTTCAGGCTGTTCCTAAAGAGTCTCATTTGACTGCAGTCAAGAGGATCTTTAGATATCTGCAAGGTACACAATCTCTAGGTCTTTGGTATTCCACTGGACACTCTTGCAAATTAGTTGCTTTTTCTGATAGTGACTATGTAGGGTGTAAGTTAACCAGAAAGTCAACTTCTGGTGAATGTCAATTCCTAGGCAACTGTTTGATTTCTTGGCAGAGTAAGAAACAAACATCTGTTGCTACATCCACTGCTGAAGCAGAGTACATTGCTGCTGCAAGTTGTACATCTCAGGTACTCTTGCTTTAGAACCAATTATTGGATTATGGCATTGCCGAGACTAAGACTCCATTATTAATGGATAGTGCTTCAGCTCTGTGTATTGTCAAGAATCCAGTCTAGCATTCTAGGACCAAACATATAGACATCAGACACCATTTTATTAGGGATTGTTTTGAAAAAGGTCTGATTGATCCAAAGTTTGTGCCAAAGGGGTTGCCCGCCTGCTCAAACCCAAGCAGAGGGAACCCACAGCCTCCACCTCCAGATCTAAAGTCCCCACCAAACCCAAACCCCAAAAGCCCAAAAAGGCTACTCAGGGAGATGAGTCCCCTAAGGATGCCCCTGTACCACCAATACAGGAAATACATACTGGTTCTAACCCCCCAGTCATGTCAGAGACTCAACCAGCTGAAACCGCACAAGTATCCTCTCCACAGGATCCTATTGCAACCAAATTGGGGATACCACATTACTGGAACCTATCTCAGTTGAGAAGGTTACCATTGAAGAGCATCTCTCACCCCGGGTGCAATCTACTTCTGACCAATCTCCAAATGCAACAACCCCTCAAAGCCCAACCCTTATAGTTGCGAAAGTGCTGAGTCAGCTGCATTCCTCACTCCCTCCCCAGAAACCAATTAACACTGGGAATACCTCAACAATTGAGGGGGAGGACCAAAATGCTGCTGATAACCCATAGCACAGGGGTTATAATGTTCAATCTCCAAGTGTAGAAGAGGAGGTTAGAACATCTGGTCAGGCTGCCACTTCTACTGATTCAGCAATTGAACAGGATGAAGTTGGTAACATATCTAAGATCTCACCAGAGGCAACTGCCAATGAAGGACAAAGTCCAGAGGCAAGAAGTCCCCAGAACCAAGAACAAAAGGCACATGCATATACTGATCTACACTCAGGGCATGTACATCCTGATTTAATCAGGAGGTCAGATGATTCAGCAAAGACTGATGATGACCTGGGCTTTTTCTTTGATGTCTTAGCCCATAACACAATCCTAGAGACTAAGGTGAGCAGACTCCACGAGCTGCTAGCCAAAATGTATCAGGATAAAAGTCCATCTACCCCAATAAACCCAGAGATGGCACCTTCATTTGAAGGTTCGCCAAACACACAACCAATACACTTAACTAAGCCACCAGCCACTGCTTTTGGCACCACCTCTCAGGGACAGAACCCCTCTGAGCAGATGGTTGCAACCTTTCAAAGCTCCTTACCTCTCGTCACTCCCATCATCACTGAGATTGTACATAAAGCCATTGATGAGAGGATCTCCTCAAATCTCCAAACACTCATTGATGATGATGTTCACAAGTCACTTTTTGCCTTTCAAGCCCCTGATCCCAATGCAACCAAAAAGGGGGAGACTACTAAGTCTAAGGCAGTGAAAGAAAGGAAAAAGAAGAGAGTAGAAGATGAGAAAGAACCAGAAAAAGAAAAAGGGTTGGAGAAAGAACAAGAACTGATCTCAGAGAAACAGCTGATCACAGTGCAAGAGCTGAGCACAGACAAAGAGCAGAAAGATCAGCTGATCACTTACAAAAGGAAGAAAAGTGCTGAGTCAAAGTCCGATGGAGAAAAGTCCTTAGAAGATCTAGTCAAAGAAGCTGATGAAGCTCACAGCAGATCTATGGACAAAATAATAGATCAGCTCTTCAGACAGGGTCATGACACAGCCACCTTAGATGTTGAGATCAGAAGGCTGGAGATAAATGAAATTCAAGCAAGATGGGCTAGTTATAGTGTGATGGAAAGGGAAATATTGGAGATTATGATCAGGTTTATTGCCAAATATCTAGGAATATCATTGATAGAGATAAAGTCTTGGTCCAGAGACAGTATCTTGGAGATAACCAAGAAAATCTATTCTACTGGAGACTACAACAAAGGCTTGATCATCGAAGCACTGGATGAAGCAGGTGCTGGGAAGAGAACTGAGATGGCAAAGCTCTCAAAAGCCAAACTTACCACTAAATTGCTAGATCAGCCTTCTCATACTCCCACTCAAAAACAACCCTCAAAGCAATCATCTCGAAAATCTGCCAAGTCTATCCCTAAACCAAATCCACCCACAACTCAAGCCACAAAACCAATTCCATTACCCCAAAAACCATCTCAAACCACACCCAGTGATACACCCAGAAGGAGGAGAAGGGTGTTGAGGGTAGAAGAAGAAGAAGAAGAGGATGAGAATGAAGATAGTCTGCCAATCTTTGCTGTTCTCAAACTTAAAACACCTGAGCCCAGAAGTCAACAGATGATCACACTGACTTGCAAATGCAAATGGTGAAAGTGAAGATTGAAGAAGCAGAACAGCAGAAGCAGCATGATGAGCAATTTCTCAAAATGGTTGACAAGGACTTCCCTCGGTCCTATCCATTCAAGAAATGAAGAAACAAGCTCTGAGGTTGTACACTCTTAGGCATACATTCCAACATCAAAGAGAAAGAGTGAGGATTTGGCTAGACCCCATGTTAAGTTCCAGAATACACAAGAAGAACATACCAAGTAGATATCATGGCCAAGTGAAAAAGACTTTGAATGCTGCAATTATGTTGGCTATGGTAGTCTCACCCTGGAAGATTATAGAAGAATTCAAGAGAGCACACAACTCAAAGACAACCCCTTAATCTATACTTGAGAACAAAATGATCAAGAAGGGGCTATTATACAAGAGACTTGAAGATCTTCAAAAGAGTGAACTCCAGTTGTTGCTAGAAGGCTCTCATCCAGATGAATTCGCATATAGAGAGATCACAACTGTTGAGTTGAAGAATGGGAAGACAGTAAGGTATCTGTCTAAATATTATGGCCCAGATTTCTTCTTTGGGAGAAGCAGAAGAACTCACCAAGGAGGAACAAGTTGTTCTCCTTGAGGCCTATGCAAGAGAGTCTTTTAGACTCATCATTGGGAGGTCGGGACAAGACTCTGTGTCCAGTTTCCCCAAGATTGAGTTCCCTTCCACACTTAGCCAATCAAAAGATCAGAAACCTTTTCCTGGCCTGTGCTTACATGATTACCTCTGAAGTTGATCAAGAGGGTGTTTCTGCCAAAGAATAAGTGGGATCATCAATAAACTTAGAGGTTTTGGTTGCATTGGTTCGGGGGGAGTTTGTTGGACCAAAAGAACCAATGAGCCTGATCAGAAAAACCTCTAAGTCCCACAGACATTACAACTGCTAAAGAATATCACAATAGCTGAAGACATCAGCTAATTACAAGGTCTAAAGACAAAGTCTAAAGACAAGATCTGAAGATTTCTAATGAAGACAAAGTCTGAAAGTAAAGTACTGAAGACAAAGTCTAAAGCTATCAGCTGAAGACAAAGTCTGAAAGTAAAACTCTGAAGAACAAAGACTGAAGACAAAGACTGAAGACCAGAGTGATCAGTAGTTGTCACAACAGCTGAAGTTATTAACTTCAGTAGTTGTGATGGTTTTCCTTTTCAGTACTTGTAATTTACCTTTCAGTAGTTTATAGTTTCAGTAGTTTCAGTTCAGTAGTTTTATGTTCTTGTACTTAGCATTCTTTGAGATGTGATCAGTTGTTGAGAACATTCTCAGTAGTTTGCATAGTTTCAATTGTTTGTATAATTTTGTTAGATGTCACTATCAAGTGACATCAGCAGACGTTACATTCCTTATATAAGGAATGTTGACCTAGTTGTAACGTGTGACTCTTAGCCACCATGAAAGCATTTGAATGAAATATTCCTTTTGCAGAATTCTCTCTCTCTCTATAACCGTGCACTATTCCATTGAATATCAATTGAATTCTTGTTAAATTGTCTAATTCATTGTTCGAATTCCGCTGCAATCTACCCTAATTGATCAAACTTAGATCACTGATCCTAACAGAGTCAATTAATCAGGAAGAATCACAAAATTTTCCTAATGATGGTAATAAGTTTGTGATACCTGAGTCTGGAACATCATCCATTTTAGGTGATGTAGTTGATACAGGTAACTTTGATTACTTTGTCAATTCACCTACTCAAGTTCCAAACTTCAATCCACATTCTTCTACTTTGATACTTGAGTTTTCCAACTTAAATCAAACAAATCTAGATGTTAATGTTCAATGTGATGAGATTACTACGTCTCGCATTCACAAGAATCATCCAATTTCTCAGATTATTGGTTCATTGAATGAGAGAACAACAAGGAGTAAATCAGAACAAGCAAATGTATGCTTATACTCTTGTTTTCTTTCTCAAATTGTTCCTAAAAATGTTACCGAAGCATTAAAGGACAATGGTTGGATAGAAGCCATGCAAGAAGAATTACTTCAATTCCGCAAACAAGAAGTGTGGAATTTGGTGGATCTACCTGAAGGAGAAAATGCAATTGGCACGAAATGGTTATTTAGAAATAAGACTGATGATTGTGGTGTTGTAATAAGGAATAAAGTGAGACTTGTTGCACAGGGATACACACAGGAAGAAGGAATAGATTATGATGAAGTGTTTGCACTAGTTGCAAGACTTGAATCAATTCGAGTTTTTCGGGCTTATGCTTCATTCATGAAATTCAAGGTGTATCAAATGGATGTAAAGGGTGCATTTCTATATGGTCCAATCACTGATGATGTGTTTGTGAAGCAACCTCCAGGATTTAAGGATGCACAATTTCCACATCGAGTATATAAACTGAGTAAAGCTTTATATGGACTTCATCAAGCCCCTAGAATTCGGTATGAGACGTTATCACAACACTTAATCCAACATGGATACACACGAGGGAAAATTGATCCAACTTTATTCATAAAGAAGGATAATAATGATCTTTTATGTGTACAAGTATATGTTGATGACATCATATTTGGTTCTACCTGTCCAAAATTGTGCAATGAATTTGAAGAAATCATGAAATCTCGATTCAAAATGAGTTCTATGGGAGAGATTAACTTCTTTCTTGGACTTCAAGTCAAGCAAACTACAGATGGAATCTTCATCAGTCAAGAAAAGTTTGTTGACAAGCTCTTAAAGAAATTTAATTTGCAAGACTGTCAGTCCATACGAACTCCAGCAGATGTTAACACCAAGATTGAACCTTATTCAAAAGGAAAATCTATTGACCAAACGTTATACAGATCAATGATTGGATCTTTGATGTACCTTACTGCATCTAGAGCAGACATTATGTATGTTGTTTGTGTATGTGCCAGGTATCAATCAGACCCGAAAGAATCTCACTTAATTGCTGTCAAAAGGATATTCAGGTATCTCAAAGGTAAACCAACCTTAGGGATTTGGTATCCTTACGAGGGTAACTTTGAACTATATGGATATACAGATAGTGATTATGGTGGATGCTGTCAAGATAGAAAATCTACTTCGAGTGGGTGTCAATTTCTTGGTCCCAGATTAGTCTCGTGGCAATGTAAGAAACAAACAAATGTCTCTGTTTCAACTGCAGAAGCTGAGTACATTGCTGCATCAGCAGGATGTTCTCAAATCCTTTGGTTGCAAAATCAATTATGGGATTATGGATTCAACTTTCTTAAAACACCAATTTACATTGATAACACAGCTGTTATGTTCATAACAGCTAATCCTGTTCAACATTCAAAAACAAAACATATCGAAATTCGATATCATTTTCTTAGAGATAACTTGAAAAAGGATTAATCATATTGATTCAAATTGTAACAGAAAAACAATTGGCAGATCTATTTACTAAAGCCTTCCTACCAAGACGGTTTGAGTATTTAGTAGAATCAATTGGTCTTATAAATCATATGTGATCTCCCTAAATCAAAAGATCATAATAAGTGATACTCTCATTGTTAATTGCCTGTTTATATTTTTGTGTGTGTGTGATTTTATGTTTTTCATAGAAAATCAAATACAAAAATTTATTTCAAAAATACAAAAATATAGTTTGTTTTTAGAAAGGATTATGTTTTGCAACATGTGAGAAATGATAGTACATTATGTTGAAACTATGTGAAATCATGAGATCTGTTACAAAGCATCATTTCACTTCTCTGTTATGAGTCATCATAGACCTGAAGTACTGAGATATCCTCTGTTGTAAGTCATTACAGACCCGGATTCTCTTTTTGATGCAAAAAGATGCCAATGTGCACAACCTATTCAAATGAATGATCATCCTCTATTAACTAAGTAACATGAACTCTGGTGATATCTATGTTTCAGGTAATAAGTTGAGCATGTGTTCTTTCTTACATTTCATGATGATAGTTGAGCTCTCTTAGTCTCTATATGCTTTACATCATGTCATATCTAAATCAACACTAATCAATCCAAGAATTGAAAAGTAAGTGAGTTGATAATTGTGTCAAAAACACTCATTGTCTGTCCTTAAATCTTGTGTCTCCTTTGCTGTGATATCACTGACCTGGAACACACTTGATCAGGATTATTCATTGTGTATGACTCTCCACATTTATTTTATTTTAATGTGCAGATCTTCATTATATGATCTCTCTGCAGACATTTATTCTATGCTTAATATTAGATTTTGATTCTATTTTCATCTTTCTTTTATGCATGTTTTTGTGTGTGAAGGCAATGTCTCAATGTGCTGTGTGATCTTATTCTCTTTCATAAGAAACTTATAAGTTTTTCAAACTTAAAAGTTTAGGGGGAGTAATAAATGAAAGATTTGTTCTCAGAAAATATTTAATAATCATAATCAAAATTTGAAATGTTGAATTGAAAGGATGATGCTTTATGTTCAAAGTATTTGTGTAAACTGAAAATAGAATGTGTTTGAAAATTACAATATGAATCTACATAATCTTTGTAAATAAATGATTTTTAAGTTGAAAATCAGATGATATTTGATTTTATGTTGAGACTAAAATGAAGGGACAAAAGAAATTTAAAAAGAAATAGAAAATAAAAATTTTATAAACTGAAAGTGCAATATGCAAAAAGTTCAAAATTTGAGGATCTAAATGGTAAAAAGTGTGTAAGTGAAGAAATTGGAAATCACAAGTGTTTAAATCATGAAAGTCAACTCATGCACCTAAATAGTGCACATGCGCCTAAATAGGAGACGAACCTCGGTTGGGTTGTGGGAACACACCAATTCTTCACGGCTTCAATTTTAGCAGGATCCACGTGAATTCCTTGGCTATTCACCACATGCCCTAAGAATTGAACTTCCTCCAACCAAAATTCACACTTGGAAAACTTGGCGTATAATTGTTCCTTCTTCAAAAGTCCAAGAGCTTGTCGCAAGTGCGTCTCGTGATCAATTTTTGTCTTGGAATAACTAAGAATGTCATCAATGAACACGATCACAAACTTATCCAAATACGGTTTACATACTCGATTCATGAGATCCATGAACACGGCAGGTGCATTGGTCAAGCCAAAAGGCATGACCATGAACTCGTAGTGTCCATATCGAGTACGAAAAGCGGTCTTTGGAATGTCATCATCATGTACACGTAGTTGATGATACCCAGAACATAGATCAATCTTTGAGAATTGAGTTGCTCCTTGAAGTTGATCAAAGAGATCATCGATTCGAGGAAGAGGGTATCGATTTTTAATAGTAAGCTTGTTGAGTTCTCGGTAATCGATGCACATACGAAATGAACTGTTGGACCAAAAGAACCAATGAGCCAAGATCAGAAAACCTCTAAGTCCCACATGGTATCACAACAACTGCTGAAACCTCATCAGTATTTGACAAAGTGCTGAAGACTTCAACAGCCGGAGATCAAGTGCTGAAGACCTCAACAGCTGAAGAACTAAAGTACTGAAGTACAACAGCTGAAGAACACAAGTGCTGAAGCTGAAAGACCAAAGTACTGAAGTACAACAGCTGAAGAGTTTACAAGTACTGAAGATCAACACTGATGTACAAAGTCTGAAGACAAAGACTGAAGACATCAGCTGATGATATCTACTGAAGTCATCAGCTGATGAAACACCTGAAGGTCAAAGTCTGAAGATCAAGTACTGAAGCCTCAGTAGTTTGTCACAACTGCTAAAGAGTACTTCTTCGTAGTTGTGATATCAGTAGTTTTATATTTTTATGTTTCAGTAGTTTTGTAAAACGACTGAAGAGCTTGTTCTTCAGTCGTTGTAGTTTCAGTAGTTTTATAATTTGTACTTAACACTCTGATATGTTGTCAGTAGTTGTGAACATTTCAGTAGTTTGTTAAGAGTTAGTTATTTTTGTATTAGATCTGCCAGTTGTCACTTTCCGTGATAACAGCAGTGATTGTTGCACTCTATATAAGGAGTGACAACCTATTGTAATAGGTGACGAATGAATGAATGGAATGAATGAATGATTTGATTGGAAATATTCTACATCTATAAACATTCCTTGAAATCAGAAATATATATTCTCTCCCTATAACCGTATGCGCTCTTAATGCATACAAGTATCGATTGCTTGCTACAATCTGTCTAATTCCTGTTTGTATTCCGCTGCTTTAAATCCTAATACATCAAACTTGTGATCACTGATCTTGTCAAATGGTATCAGAGCAGGTTAATCATTGATCGATCTAATAATTGATCATTGAAACTGCTATTCAAGATCTAAGTTTGATTGAATTAGCTTGTGTTATTGCAAGAAACGGTTATAGAGATTGAATTTTCTGTATTTCTGCTCATTCATCCTGAGATCTTCTCTTGGTTTTCATTGAGTTTGTTGTGGTCTGTTTAAAACTTTTAAAAGCTTGAACTAAATTGTTTTTGAACTGAAAATGACTACTCCCTCCAATGATCCTCACAATACTGGTTCCTCAACCAAGCCACCAATGTTGGTTAGGAATGAGTATAACATATGGCAAAGACGTATGCTCCATCACATGTCTGTTAACAGCGCAAGGTGTTGGACATCAGTGGTACATGGTCCACACAAGCCTATGGTGAATAACCCGGAAACCAATCAAATGGTTCCGAAGAGGAGGGAGCAATACTCAGATGAGGACAAGAAGTTGCTTGAAATTGATGCAAAAGCCCATGGAATTCTGGCCATGGCACTGCCAAATGAAATCCATTCTGGGCTAATGCATCATGAAACTGCCCATGACCTCTGGAATGCCTTGAAAGAACAATTTGGAGGAACAGATGAGGTCTTGGCAAATAATAGAGAAATTCTTGCCCAACAATATGAGACATTCTCTCATAGAAAGGGTGAGACACTGACTCAACAATATGAGCGGTTCTCTTGTTGATCTCTGAACTAAAAATGGTCAAACTTGAATACACCAATATTCAGATGAATAACAGATTTCTCAGATCACTGCCTGAGAGATGGGACACATATACTATTGTCCTACGCTCCAGTGCAAGTTTGGACAAACTATCTCTCACCCAACTCCATGGGAAACTGCTCACGTTTGAGAGAGAGATAGAACAGAAGAGAAAGTTGTCTTCATTTGGAAAGCTCACTGAAGACTTTGTACCAGGCAACACTGCCTTGGTGGGTCATGAGTCAGAATATGCTTCATCTGAATGCCAGTATGATGTGCATATTAATTTCTCTTCAAGCACTTCTGATTCTGTATTTGTGAGTGTTGATGGTTAGTTTACTGGGTGTAATAATGACAATCTATGCTTCATTATGGATGATCTCAAGGGGATTGCTGATGATGACTTAGAAGAGATGGATATTTTGAGCCAAATGGCCTTGATAAATATTAGATCTCAGAAGTTCTATAAAAGAACTGGAAGAAAATTCCCAGGACTCTCTGGCAAAACCAAAGTTGGTTTTGACAAGAGCAAGTTGAGGTGTCTCAAATGCCAAAGGCTTGGACACTTTGCAAGAGAGTGTAGATCAACTGGATCTAACTCCACTGCACCCTTTGTGACTTTTCCTGGCAATAGTCAACAACACAGAGGGCAACATCCTGTCACCTCTAGTCATCATCCTCAACAACAATCTCCAGCATATTTTGTTCCTCAGGGTCAAATGCCATATCCTTACCCTTGTTATTACATGCCACAGTCAAATCAAGTTCAAGTTCCTATGGCACCACAACCTCATGCACTACCAGAACCTCAACTTCCCAATCTCATCAACAAACTCAACCTCAACAACACAGCTTCTCATTTTCTAATGCCTCTACATCTCAGGTATCACAGGTATCCTCTGAGGCAAAAGCCAAATTATGTTCTGAACCATGCATAGCAGCATTTGCTTCCATTAGAGAAGCAAATGTAGCTCTAATTAATAAGAACATTGAGCTAGAACAAACAATTTCCAAAAATAAAGCTGAGTTTGAGTCTGTGCTTAAAGATAAAGATGATGAGATTTATAAACTGAATTGCCAAATAATGATGATAAGGCTAGAGAAGAAGTACTTCTAGAGAAGTACAAAGATCTCAAAGAAACCCTTGCAGTTACCCAGGTAGAGTGTGATAGATGGGTACAATCATGCAAAGGTTTTGAAATGCTTCTTAGTAAGCAATCTGCTTCAAATGTGAAGTTTGGAATTGGTTACAATCACACTGCTCCACCTACAAATTTTACCCCAAGAGCAGAGGTAGAATCTGATGGTGAGAGTGATAACCAATCCATCACATCATGTGATCTACCTTCTGATACAGCACAATCAGAAGTGGCAGTCAGCATCAAGCCCTCTTTGAACCTATCAACTGATGTTGATGGTTCAAATGTTGACATTCACATGATTAATGAGTTGATCAACTCAGGAGTTAATTCTGAAGGTCCTGAAAGGACTAGAGAGCAAGATTTAACACCTGAAGTTCAAACTTCAACTGCTGTCAGTACTGAAGAGAAGAAAACTGGCAGTAGAAGGAGTTTGAAGACTACTAAAGAGGCTGTCAAGAAAGCAAACAATGCTTCCAAAGCATTGAAGAACAAGTCTTTGTTGCTGCTTCACCTCTTTAGTTGATGATCAACCTAAGATGAAGAAGACACCATGTGAAGTATGTGGCTTGTTCAATCATCTTACAGATGATTGTTGGTACAAAAGAGGTTCCAAACTCAAACTAAAAGAAGAAATTAATGAGAAAATGGTAAAAATGAAAACTGAGTTTGAGACCACATTTATCATCAGCAACATCAAATCCTGTAACCCTTAAGTTCTCAAAGAAATCCAAAAAGGAAGGGGTTAAACAGGTGACAGCTGAGGGTGCTCAGAAGAAGAAGGTGCAACATAGGAACTTATCAAACTCCACTAGCAATGTGTCTGATGAACTGAAAGCTTTATCACAAAATCAGACACAGCTGGTTATGATGGTTCAACATCTGTTGGGTAGAGTTAACCAACTAGATGCTCCTATGTTGAAACCACAGAAAAGGAGGTCCAAGCCAAGGAATCTTCTTCTACACCATCTTCTTCCTCTCAGGCTGTTGTTTCAAATAAACCTGTTAGTTTACCATCTACTGATGAGACCAGGCCCAAAACCAAAAAGGTTTGGGTCTCTAAAACTAACTTATTGTTTATTTTTGCAGGGTTCTTCAACATGCCAAAGTAGCATCTGGTATGTAGACAGTGGGGGATCTATGCACATGACTGGGAACAGCTCTCTTTTCATGACTACTCTCAAGGAAAGAAGGGATTTGTCTCTTTTGGCAATGATGCTAGGGGTTACATCATCGGTAAGGGCTTTGTCTCCAATGGAGAAATCAAATTGATGATGTTAATCATGTGGAAAATCTCAAGTACAATCTCTTGAGTGTCAGTCAAATGTGTGATAAAGGCCATGTTGCCCTTTTCACCAGTCAAAACTGTAGGATTCTGTCATCCAAAGTTTTGCACTTGATTGACAAGGTGTTGGATGATCACACTCTCCTGACAGCCAACAGGACAGGAAGAGTGTATGCCTTAGATCTTTCTAAGAAGATAGATCTCAAGGCAATCCTTGCCTATTTTCCAAAGCCTCTTCTCTAGAATCTAAACTGTGGCACAGGAGGCTGGGTCATGTTAATCTCAAAAACATGAATCAGCTTACCCACAATAGTTTAGTCAGAGGCTTACCAATAAAGGAGTTCCACTGTGATGAAACTGCACTGCATGTTTAAAAGGAAAACAGCACAAAGTCTCATTCCCTCCTATTGAAGTGCCTAAGTCCACTGCCTGCTTGCAATTACTGCATATGGATCTATTTGGTCCTGTGAGAGTAATAAGCATGGCAAAGAAGAAATACTGTCTGGTAATTGTGGATGATTACTCCAGATTTGTATGGACTTTCTTTCTACATTCAAAGGATGAGGCTGCTCAGAAGATTATTCACTTTGTGCTGTATATTGAGAAGCAGTATTCCTTCCAGTCAAGTGTATTAGGAGTGACAATGGAACTGAGTTCAGAAATCATACACTTGATGACTTCTATCTTTCAAAGGGAATCAAAAGGCAGTTCAGCATTCCAAGGACTCCAGAACAAAATGGAGTAGTGGAGAGAAAGAACAGGACCCTCATTGAAGCTGCAAGGTCCATGCTGGCTGACTCAGGTTTGCCACTGACCTTTTGGGCTGAAGCTGTCAACACAGCTTGCTATGTGCAAAATAGAGTTTTAGTAAATCAGAGGTTGATGAAGACTCCATATGAAGTCCTCCATCACTTGGCTCCTCTGATTTCATTTTTCAAAGCATTGGGTGTCCCTGTTTTATTCTCAACACAAAGGATCAACTCCATAAATTTGATCCTAAGGTGGATGAAGGGTACTTTGTTGGTTATTCATCTACTTGCAAAGCATACAGAGTCTTCAACTGCAGAACAAAGATGGTTGAAGAAACTCTACATGTTAAGTTCAATGAATCTCCAGAGGACAAGATTCCACAAAGCCTTGTGGAGTTATTTGATTTGGACATACTGCAATATGTTCCTTATCAAACTCCTGCTGTTGCTCCTGTCAACAGTTCACCACCTGGTGGTACTGCTGATGATGATGATGATTGCAGTACTCACCTCTTCAGGTTTAGTGATCAGCTGCCTGACTCAGCTAGACCTGATGTTCCTGTAGCTCCAGTAGCACCATCCACAACAAATGCTGATGAGATCTCTTCGAATTCAACTTCCTTTGATTACCATCCACTGATTGTTTCAAGGAAATGATTCACCATCACCATCTGTTGCTGTGGAGCCTGCTACAAATACTTGCACAGATCTCATTGTGTATCAAGATCTGAAGAATCACCCTATGTCTCAAATCATTGGTGATATCACTGCTGGAGTATTAACAAGAAGTCATTGTCAAATTTCTGCTTCTATGCTCTCTTCATCAGTCAGCAAGAGCCAAAGAATTATCACATTGCTTTAAAGGACAATGGATGGGTTGATGCCATGCAGCTTGAGCTTCTTCAGTTCAAGAAACAGCAAGTGTGGGAACTGGTTCCTCTACCTCCAGGTAAGTGTGCAATAGGCACTAAATGGGTGTTTAGGAACAAAACTGATGAAAATGGGATTATTGTTAAGAACAAGGCCAGACTGGTTGTTCAGGGGTTTGCACAAGAAGAAGGTATTGATTATGATGAAACCTTTGCCCCTGTAGCCAGACTGGAAGCAATTCGATTGTTTTTAGCTTATGCTGCTTATCAAAACCTTAAAGTTTTTCAAATGGATGTCAAAAGTGCATTTTTGTATGGAAAAATTAAAGAAGAGGTTTATGTATGTCACCTCCAGGCTTTGAGGACAATAAACATCCTAATTGGGTGTATAAGCTTGATAAAGCTCTTTATGGGTTAAAACAAGCTCCCAGAGCTTGGTATGAGACATTATCAAACTTTCTTCTGGAAAACAATTTCACTAGAGGCTCCATAGATAAGACTTTATTCATTAAGAAAGCTGGGCAGCATAATCTACTTGTTCAAATTTATGTAGATGATATCATTTTTGCATCTTTGATCCAAAGTTGTGTGATGCCTTTACAAAGTTGATGCAACAGAGTTTGAAATGAGTGCCATGGGAGAATTACAGTTCTTTCTGGGGTTGCAAATCAACAAAAGGCTGATGGAATTTTCATTCATCAGTCCAAATATACAAAAGATCTTTTGCAAAAGTTTGATTACAAAACTGTAAGTCCTGTTCTACCCCCATGTGCAGCACCACACAACTGGATACCGATCAGAAAGGTAAAGTGGTTGATGAAACACTTTACAGATGTATGATTGGGTCCTTGATGTATTTAACAGCTTCTAGACCAGATATTATGTTTGCTACATGTGTTTGTGCTAGATTTCAGGCTGCACCTAAAGAGTCTCATCTGATTGCAGTCAAGAGGATCTTTAGATATCTGCAAGGCACTCCATCTCTAGGTTTATGGTATTCTACTGGACATTCTGGTAAATTAGTTGCTTTTTCTAACAGTGACTATGCAGGGTGTAGTTGACCAGGAAATCAACTTCTGGTGGATGTCAATTCCTAGGCAACTGCTTGATTTCTTGGCAGAGCAAGAAACAGACCTCAGTTGCTACATCAACTGCTGAAGCAGAGTACATTGCTGCTGCAAGTTGTACATCTCAGGTACTCTGGCTTCAAAACCAACTTTTGGATTATGGCATTTCAGAGACTAAGACTCCATTGTTAATGGATAGTGCTTCAGCTCTTTGCATTGTCAAAAATCCAGTCCAGCACTCTAGGACCAAACATATAGAGATCAGACATCATTTTATAAGGGATTGTTTCGAAAAAGGTCTGATTGATCCTAAGTTTGTGCCTAGTGCTGATGAGCTTGCAGACATTTTTACTAAGCCTTTGGATAGTTCAACTTTCCAAAACCTGGTGTTAAGGCTTGGAATGCTACAGCTAGAATAAATGACAACTACTGATGATCTTAGTAATAAGTACTGATGATCATTAGTACCTATGTCACATATAAGTACTGATGAGCTCTCTTACCCTCAGTAGTTTTATAACTACTGAAGGCTAAATGTCTCATAAGTACTGAAGTACTTCATCTGTTCTAAACTACTGATGTAGTTACAACTACTGATGCAGTTACAACTGCTACAATCAGTAAAAACATAAGTACTGATGTCCTATGAAACAACTGAAATCAGCTAAAAAGACTGATGAATGTGTTGAGGATAGTATGAAACAGCTGAAAAGCTAAGATTGACGAAAAAGCTGAAGAGAACTTTCTCTTCAGTCGTTTGTACAACTGCTGTTTCATTCTAAACAACTGAAGCAAAACCACGTCTTCAGTAGTTTTATAACTACTGATGACTAAACCAAGTCTTCAGTTGTTTACAACAGCTGATGACAAAACCACTGTCTTCAGTAGTTTCATACTACTGATGACAAACACCAAGTCCTCAGTTGTTTCAATCATCTGAAGTCAAAACCACGGTCTTCAGTAGTTTTCTAAACTACTGATGCCTAACACCACGACTTCAGCTGTTTCACAACGTCTGAAAGGATAATACCATGTCAACGGTCGTTTAAAACTACTGATGACTAACACCACATCCTTCAATCGTTTCTTACCCATACCCTATAAATACCCCTAACCTAAGCTCTCAATGCTTCATCTTCTTCAAACCTAACGTTCCTCTCCAAAACTTCCCTTTTCTCCATGGCGTCCATGCAAATTAAACCGCGACACAACTGTGTTGCCTACTCACTAAATCGCCCATCTGGACTAAGTTCGATACTGCTATCGATCTTATGGTTCAGTCCCAATACCATACGGCATTTCTTCTGAATCCCATACTACATGCCGAATCCCTTCAACAATTTTGGATGAATGTTACTGTTACCACTAGGGAGAACAACACACCATCCCTCCAGTCGGTCGTAAACCACAAAGAGTAGTCATCACTCCTGAAATAATCCGCCAAATTCTTCAACTGAATGATGCTAGTTCTCCTGCTGGATATCCGAAGGGCACCATAGATCTATCCTTTGCTCAACATGGATATCAAGGCGATCTCAGTGCCTCCACTATCATGAAGAAACACTTTAATGACGCTGAGCGCCTGATTTTTCACATGGTGAATGTATGTTTGGCCCCTAAGACGTCGTCTTGGGATCAAATGTCGACAAAATGGCAGCAGGTAATGTATTCTATTCTTGAGCAACAACCACTAAATTTTTCAGAAATAAATTTTTAGAGCTCAAGGATATGGCTCAAAACTAACTGCCAACCGTTGGATACTATATCCACGGTTCATAATGGCCATCATTACAAACCAGCTTAATGCTGAGGGACTTGTTGGCTTGGGAGTCCCTGCTACGGCTGTTCTGCCGGAAGTATACTCCCGGCACAACTCTGACCGGACACTCAAAATGGCTGCCACTGTGAAAACCCACGCAGCTGGAACCCACAGCCACCACCTCCAAATCCAAAGTCCCCACCAAACCCACCAAAAAGAACCCAAAACGGCTACTCAGGGAATTGAGTCCCCTGAGGATGCCCCTGCAACACAAACGCAGGTTATATCCACTAGTCCAAACCCCCTAGTGGATACAATGACTCTTCCAGCCATAGCCGCTCAGGCTTCCTCTCATCAGGAGCCTGCAGCAACCACACAAGGGGTACCTACATATCTGGGATCTTCCTCACTTGAGGAGATTGCCATTGAAGAGCACCAACCTCCCTAGGTGCACACTGCTTCTATCCCTTCACCCAAACGACCGCCCCTCACATCCCAACTTTAATAGTTGCACAAGTGCTGACTCAACTGCACTCCTCACCCCCTCCCCAGAAACCACTTACTACTGGGAATTCCTCTACAATTGAGGGGAGGAACACAGTGCACTTGAGAACCCACAGCACAGGGGTTTACCACTTCTATCTCCTGGTGTAGACAAGGAGCTTAGAATATCTAGTGAGGCTGCCACCTCCTATGACTCAGCACATGATCAGAGTGGGGCTAGTAATATTGCTAAGACCTCACTAGAGGCAACAGCTAATGATGGACACTGTCCTGAGGCTGGAAGTCCCCAGTACCAAGCACAAAGGGCACATGCACCAACTGGTCTACACCCAGTGCATGTAAATCCTGCTCTAAGCAGGAGGTCAGATGATTCAGCTTCGGTTGATGATGACCTGGGCTTTTTCTATGATGTTCTTGCCCAGAACACAATCCTTGAAGAGAAGGTCAGTAGGCTGCAAAACCTACTTGATCAACTCTCACAAGGAGCAAGACCATCTGCCTCTACCCACCCACAGATGGCACCTTCACTTGAAGGTTTCCCAAACACTGAGCCACTCCAAACTCAACCACCTGCCTCTGCTTCAGGCCCTACTTCTCAGTAACAGAACCCTCCTGAGCAAATAGGTGCTGCACTTCAAAATTCCCTCCCTCTCATCACACCCATAATCACTGATATTGTGACTAAAGCCATTGATGAGAGGCTTTCCTCAACTTTACAGCCCTTGGTTGATGCTGCTGTCCAAAAGACTCTTTCTGCGGTACAAACCCCTCTCTCCAATGCAACCAAAAAGGGGGAGAGTACTGCAGTGAAAGAAAAGAAGAGGAAAAGAACAGAGGAGAAGAAGGAAGAGAAGCAAGCCCAAGAGGAGGAGAAAGAAAAGCAACCTCTGCTTACTTACAAGCGAAAGAGAAGTGCTGATGATCACACTGCTGAAGACAAATCCTTGGAGGAGCTGGTCAAAGAAGCTGACACTACACACAGCCGATCCATGGATAAAATAATTGAACAACTCTTCAGGCAGGGGTTTGACACAGCCACACTGGATAGTGAGATCAGAAGGTTGGAAGTGCAAGAGATACAAACCCGATGGGCAGGGTATGATGCTCTTGAGAAAGAGAGATTGGAAATAATGATCCGCTTCATTGCAAAATATTTAGGAAGATCGTTAGTGGAGATTCGCGCATGGACCAGGGACAGCATCTGGCTATAGCCACCAGAATCTGTCTGTTTGAGCAATTCAACAAAGGGATTATTGTGGAAGCCCTTGATGAGGCTGGGGCTGGTAAAAGGTTAGAGATGGCTAAACTCACAAAGGCGAACTAACTACAAAGATGCTGGATCAACCTTCCCTTCCACCCACTCAACAAATCCTATCCCTCAAATCTCCCAACCAATCTCTAAACCAAAATCCAACATCCTCATTCTTCAAAACCATTCCTTCACCAACACCAATCCTTCACCAACACAACCATCATCCGGTGATGCATCCAGAAGGAGGAGACGGGTGCTGAGGATGGAAGAAGAAGAGAAGAGGAGGATGAAGATGGTCTGCCACTCTCTGCTGTTCTGAGCTACCAAAACCCCGAAGTCAACCCATGATCACACCTGACTCTCAAGGGAAATGGTCAGAGTCAAGATAGAAGAAGAAGAACAACAGAAACAGCACGATGAGCAACTGTTGAAGATGGTTGACAAGGAATTTCCTCAGTCATCATCTATTCAAGCCATGAAAGGGCATGCTCAAAGGCTGTACACTCTCAGGCACACCTTTCAGTATCAGAAGGAGAGAGTGAGAGTATGGCCAGACCCCAGGGTGAGTTCTAGAATCCATAAAAGAACTATCCCACACAGATACAACGGCCAGGTACGAAAAACAATAGAGTCTACCATCATGTTGGCCGTTGTAGTCTCACCTTGGGAAATCATTGATGAATTCAAGAAAGCTCACCAAGCAAAGAAGACCCCTCAAGCTTTACTAGAAAACAAGATGATAAAAGAGGGGTTGCTATATAAGAAGCTTGAAGACATCCAGAAGAATGAACTCCAGTTACTCCTTGAAGGCAACCATCCTGATGAATTTGTATATAGGGAGGTAACTACGGTGGAGCTGAAAAATGGCAGGACCATGAAGTACTTATCAGAGTATATGGTCCAGAGTTCTTCTTCGAAGGAGGAGTAGAAGAACTCTCTCAGGAGGAACAAGTTGTTCTCCTTGAGGCCTATGTTCGTGAGTCATACAGACTCATTATGGGGAAGTAAATCTCATGAATGGGATAACAACTCTGTGTCCAGTTCCCCAAAACAGAGTTCCCATTCATACTCTGCCAAACAAATATTTGAGATTTCTTCCCAGGCCGGAGCTTACATGGGTCATCTTCTCTACTGATCAAGAAGGAAAAAGACCAACATTTTGCCATCAATAAGTGGGATAATAAATAAGTTAGAGGTTTTGGCTGCATTGGTTCAGGGGGAGTTTGTTGGACCAAAAGAACCAATGAGCCAAGATCAGAAAACCTCTAAGTCCCACATGGTATCACAACAACTGCTGAAAGCCTCATCAGTAGTTTGACAAAGTGCTGAAGACTTCAACAGTAGGAGATCAAGTGCTGAAGACCTCAACAGCTGAAGAACTAAAGTACTGAAGTACAACAGCTGAAGAACACAAGTGCTGAAGCTGAAAGACCAAAGTACTAAAGTACAACAGCTGAAGAGTTTACAAGTACTGAAGATCAACAACTGATGTACAAAGTCTGAAGACAAAGACTGAAGACATCAGCTGATGATATCTACTGAAGTCATCAACTGATGAAACACCTGAAGGTCAAAGTCTGAAGATCAAGTACTGAAGCCTCAGTAGTTGTCACAACTGCTGAAGAGTACTTCTTCAGTAGTTGTGATATCAGTAGTTTTATATTTTTATGTTTCAGTAGTTTTGTAAAACGACTGAAGAGCTTGTTCTTCAGTCGTTGTAGTTTCAGTAGTTTTAATTTGTACTAACACTCTGATATGTTCTCAGTAGTTGTGAACATTTCAGTAGTTTGTTAAGAGTTAGTTATTTTTGTATTAGATCTGCCAGTTGTCACTTTCCGTGATAACAGCAAGTGATTGTTGCACTCTATATAAGGAGTGACACCTATTGTAATAGGTGACGAATGAATGAATGGAATGAATGAATGATTTGATTGGAATATTCTACATCTATAAACATTCCTTGAAATCAGAAATATATATTCTCTCCCTATAACCGTATGCGCTCTTAATGCATACAAGTATCGATTGCTTGCTACAATCTGTCTAATTCCTGTTTGTATGCCGCTGCTTTAAATCCTAATACATCAAACTTGTGATCACTGATCTGTCAGAACCATACTTCTTCTTCATAAACAGTACAGGTGCACCCCACGGTGATGAACTAGGGCGAATGAAACCCTTATCCGTCAACTCTTGCAGTTGACTAGTGAGTTCTTGCATTTCAGACGGTGCAAGACGATAAGGCGATTTAGCCACAGGGTTTGCACCAGGGAGTCAACTTCACGCACAGGAGGTAGCCCTTTAAGATCCTCGGGAAAAACCTCGGAAAGTCCGCACGACAGGAATGTCTTTCAACTCCTTACCCTTGGCTTTTGTATTAACTACATATGCCATGAAAGCCATGTAGTTTTTACTTAAGCACTTGCGGGCCTTGATGCAAGACATGAGTTTGAGTCTTTGGGATGATCTCTCCCCAAAGACCTTCAAAGTATCACCAGTCGGTAAAAGAATTCGGATACACTTCTCGAAACATAGAATCTCCGCATGATGTTTGGCTAACCAATCCATATCAATGATAACATCAAAGCTTCCCATTGCATAGGAATAAGGTCGACAAAGAACTCATGTTCGTTAAGGCTTAAGGTGAAATCGCGTATTACGACATCAACGACAATAGATTTTCCATCGGCGACTTCGACCATGAAAGATCTTTCCAGGTTAACATGTGGTTTAGAAAGTAAAGGCTCAAAGTCCAAGGACACGAAACTCCTATCCGCACCCGAATCAAACAATACGGATGCATAATGATTATTTACAAGATACATACCTGTTTGGTGATAACCCATTATTGGTATGATGAACACAGATAGAATTTTTATAAGACAAGAAATGATTAAAAGAATTTCAACGACGTACCGTTCACCACATCATTGTTGGCTTGGGCTTGATTGGCGTTGATGTTGAAAGCCCTTCCACAAGCCGGTGGCACAGTTCCCGTATTGCGAGGACATTGCGGATGAATATGACCAGGCTCGCCACAGTTATAGCAGGTTCGGTTGGTAAGCATGGCAGTGTTGTTTGGCGCACGAAGACAAGTAGCCACCAAATGACCATACTTCCCACACAACGCAGACTCGGCATGGAATGTTGCTCGCATGATGGTACTTGCACGTGTTACTCATGGGATATGGACCAACATAAGCTCTAGCCACAGGGGCTTGATTTGCAACCACCATTTGTTTTTTAGGAGCATTGGGTGCGGTCACAGCATAGTTGCGCGTCGGGGTGAACTTACGCTTTTTGTTTTGAGAAGATGACTCGGCCTTTACCTCCTTTGTTGCCTCGGGTGTCACCTTCGTAGTAGACTTGGAACCTTTTGCTGACATAGTGCCAGCTCTTATATGATTCTTGGTGAGCTGTGCAGTGATAGTAATCGCCTCCTCCAAAGTTGTGGGCCTACTACCCACCACGGCGTCTTGAATTTGAGGTGGCACCCCCTTTATAAATTTCTCAATGTTACGGGGCACGGTGTCCACCATGTGTGGTAGCAGCATACTCAACTCATGATGTCGGGTGGAATAAGCCAAGTGATTCCCACCATCTTGTTTGAGGTTCCAGAACTCCTCCTCTAGCTTTTGTAACTCGCTCCTCGGGCAGAACTTTTGGATCATGTTATCCTTAAATTCTTCCCGGGGCAACACCATTGCAACCTTAGTTCCATGGTTTCTCTTTTCACTATTCCATCATGTTAGTGCTTGTTGTTGAAGAACACTTGTGGCATAGCGAACCTTGAACTCGTCGGGGCACTCGCTAACAATGAATGTGTTCTCCATACTTTCAAACCACTCAAAAAGTCCAGTGGCTCCTTCTTTTCCACTAAAGCTAGTGGGCTTGTACGAGTTGAAGTGTTTGAAAGTGCAAGTGTGATTGTTCCTATTTTGGTTGTTGCTATTCTCTCCATGAGCACCACTATTGTTCCCATTGGTGTTGTTGCTATTAGCCATTAGGGTGCTATTAAGTTCAGCAACCATGGTCGGGATGACGGCAGCCATTTGCCAGGCGATCATTGCAGCTAGTTTATGGTTGGAACTTCCATGCTTTCCATGGTGACGAGACATGCTGGATATACAAAAATGAGTTAGTTACGGGAATGAGGATAACAAAGGGTAACAGTTTAGATAAGACAAGTTAAGGGTTGTTAGGCATACGGAATGACTCCATTTGGTAACTCATTACCATTTGGAAACGTTGACAGGTCAAGGTGACTTGACCCAATTGCCTTAGAAACTTGTGTATATTGACCATAGTTTATCACTCATCCCAGAAATCCCCAGGTAAGCATGACTAGTCCCGTAGAATTTATGCGAAATGCTTGCCTTAGCCCGAAGGCCTTTTGCCAGAAATCCAGGATACAGGTGTCTATGTGTCGCACAATATTTCTTAGGTTCATGGAATCAAAACCTTGATGATTTTATATAGATTAGACATAACGTCTAAAGATCCAAGTCATAAGCATAGGCATAAGATTCCACGTGTCATCGAGAATAAGATTAAGAAGTTTCATGTTCAGGGAGAGTCAAAGAATCAAAGCTAAGTTTAGGAGACAAGTAACAATATTTAGGCAATCCTATGCTAAGGCATCAAATTGCACATAAGAAGGCATAGCATTATGTAGCATGCAAACTATATAATTTACAAGATAGAATTAAATTCTATAAGGTTCATGCACACTATAGTCTAGGTCACCATTTCTAATAACCTAGATCCCTATAGTTATGGGCTCTGATACCAATCTGTCACACTCCAACCTTGACGGTGGAAACGTCGAGGTGTGAAGGTTAAGATCGTTCACAGCCACATAACCCTATTAATAACCCAAATATATATTAATCATAAGTTCCAATTGTACCATTACAATTATAAGTCTCAAAGAAATTAAAAGCATAACATAAGATTTAACAAGTAATTGTATTTCATTTATTTATCTAGGTCCATTCCTAGATGTGTAAGCTTCAAAGAGTAGAAATCAAGCTTGAGTATTTCCTGAAACATGTTAAAAATAAAATGTCAACATAATGTTAGTGAGATTTCCATAGTTTTCGATACAATAGTATATAAAAATGGCAATTCATGTTGTAAGTTAGAGAACAAAGCAAACTATGGATGTAAGACAGAATGCACAATCAAACCTTGACAAAGTTTTACAAGTCTCAAATGTTTACAAGTATATACGATTAGCTAAGTGTACTTGGATTAACCAAGCAGGCTTGTCAGGCTCATAGATCTATGACGTCGCCAGGCTAGCAATAGTTAATGATTGTACATATATTCGACATTACATGGTAGCTACAAAGTTCAACTAACCACAACACACAAGTAAATTGCCATAAGTTTACAAGCATCAAACGTGTTTACAAGTGCAATGTTTATAAGGTAACATGTTTCACCCCAAAGTGTGAAAATATGAAAAAAGGGGTATAGAAATACTCACGTGGTCAATAAATATATAATTGACGTTTAATAAGAAATATAATAACCAACGTTTCAACGTGGTCCTTCACAATGCACCTAAAATAAATATATATTTACAAGGTTAAAGTTTAATTGTAAGATTAACATTATAACGCGAACTAGGGTCTCGATGGGGATTTGGGGCTTGTCAAATAATTATGTTTAACAAAATGGAATCAATTATATTTATTGAACTCAAAGAAATTTGCTACATGTTATGTAAGATCATGTGTAAAATATAATATTTATAACAATTTGTATACATATATAATGATTAAATAATATTTAGTAATCTCAATTTAAAACAATAATTTGAAGATACTGGATGAAATAATATTATGTGAACAAAATATTATCTAAATTCTACTTTTTATAAAATTGGACTATTTATATCTCTTTTTAGAATATTTAATGAAATTTAAAGGTATTTCTTTTTAAATAAAAATTTACAGAAAATGTTCAAATAATTTAAAATACTCAAAGTTTATAAAATGACATTTTTATAATATTTAGAAATTTTTAGAAATTTTATAGTATTTAGTTTAAAGGCCAAAAAGTACAAAAATAATTACTTGAGATTTCCCAGGTTCGAACCAGGAACCTCCTGCTTTACAGGGTATGTGCGTGACCAGTGAACCAAGGCTCTCAGCCGCGGTTTGTAATGGTTCCAAATTGTTTTAACTTAAATCAATTGAACACCCCCAAATCCAAGAACCCTAGATTCGTTTGGATTCAAATTGAACTCTAAATCAATGTTGTCAATCAATTAATGTTAGGGCTTTTGTTCCCCAATAGAAATCGAGTATGTATGTATGTTTAATTACCCGAATTGAAAACGAATTGATGATGAACAATCGAAGAATAGTCGCGACTGTGTTAAGACCAATTCAAGTTGCAAACGACAACAATAATCAAATCTGCGTTACGAAAAGCTTCCAAAGATCTTGGTGAGTAAAACCCTCTGTCAATTTTAGATCTTGAAGTCTAGAAAATGAAGTTCGATTGGTTGTAGAATCGCGATGGAAGTGCTGATCGAGTTCGAAGTTTGTGTGTGTTTTGGATAAAGAAACGATTGACATTCGAAGGTTTATAAGGTGGCCGAATGTCGTCGGAGTTTGGCCGGGCATTGGCCGGAAAAACGGCCTAAGGGTGAAAATGGGGACAAGTTTCAACTAATTACAACTTTGGTCCCTGTAGTTTTTGTTTTTATTATTTTATGCACAATACTTTCATTTAAAGTTTATAAATTGACAAAACTAACCCCATAAATTTTAAATTTCAATTCTTTTTAAGTTTTATAATAATTTTTTATTATAATTGTTATTATTATTATTATTATTATTATTATTATTATACTTATTATGATTGTTATTTATTTTATAATCTATTAGAAATGTTATTATGTTCAGTTTAATAGTTTAAGTTATTAACTTTTAAATAAAAGATTTAATTAATGAAAACAAAGAATCACATATACATAAACCACAAGTTCCATAAATGACAACAATGGCCCTTACAAGATTAATCAAAGTTAATTCTCAGTTAAAAAAAATTCAGGATGTTACAGCAACCACCTTGCTACCCACCGTTCGAGTCAATGGCTCCTCATCCGACTCCACCTGCTTATCAAGTCAGAAGTCCTGATGGAATCCCACAGTCTCTGCTCCTCCTCGGTTGGATGATGGAGATGTCATATCAGTAGTAGTGGCCCTAGATTGGGTGTGGCTAGCATCTCCACCATCACCGCTATCATCATCTTCAGAATCATCAGCAGGGAGCACAATCTGCTCAGTGTCAGAGTCACTATCATCATGGCCCCACTTCCTCCAAGCTGGTGCCACATAGTCCTCACAGGCCAGATGCCCAAATAGTCGCCTAGGGGGTTTCACCTACTTCCCCCTGTACACCTTCATCGTCCCAAGGGTGGTGTCATCCATGACCTTGAGCACCACGGCATCCTCCTTCTCCTTTGGCAGCAAAGGGAGCTTCTGGTCAATAATCATCTGCATATAGCGAGGGTACATGCAAAAGCCCTCCTTGCCCTTCGCCTTGATGTTCTCCACCAGGTAGGTGAAGATCATCCTCGAGAAGCTGAACGGATCATTTAGCACCAACACCACATAGGCGTTCTGAATCTGATCAGATAGCTCATCGAAGCCTCCCTTCCTTGAGACAATGCACTTAAGCAGCACACGGGCTAAGTACTTAAATTGGGGGCACAGGTTGCTCTTGTTGAGCACACCTGCGTTGATATCCCCCAAGTACTTGGCCCGCAGAAAATAGCCTCGTATAGTCAGTGGCTGTAGTTGTGTACGGCAGTCAGCTTCATCCCCAAACTCCAAGACTGTCTTGAGATCATCCTCAGTGATCTCTATAGCCTGACCAAAAATGGAGCTCCTGATGCAGTGTGGTTCTAAGGACCTGTCAAGAAAAGGACTTTCCAAAAAGCCTGCTGAACTAAACGGTGCGGAGTGCATGGTGTCGATATAGCATGGAAGATCCTCGATCTCTGTAAGAATGTAATATACCCGAGAAATAAGCGCGTTTCGGGAGGTCAGATTTAGATGAGCACAAATGTTATGCTTTGTGCTCATAGTCCAATGACTCGCCATCTGTTACACAATGCAGATAAACATTAGTGTGTGTCAATGAGTAACAATTTGATTCATTGGACTTGAAATCTTCTGTTCTGTCATGCAAATGAACTATGCGACTGAGATCTAGTCATGCGAATGAACTGTGCGACTGAGATCTAGTCGTGCGAATGAACTGTGCGACTGAGATCTAGTCGTGCGATTGAGCTCATACGTACGACTGAGCATGCGACTGGGCTTAGTCGTATGCTATCCCATGCATTTACACCAGTCGTGCGACTGAACTCATATGCATAGTTCAGTCGTGTGATTGAGCCATTCGCCCAGCTCAGTCGTGCGATTAAAGTTCATCAGGGTGTCCATACGCATGACAGACTGTTTTTCCATTCGAATTCAAATTTTGAGCATAACTTAATGTTAGACGTTGTGGTTTGTTTCATTAGTTTCGCAAACAACCGACATAACACCTAATAACCTTTATTTGAACAGTATACTTAGTTTTATAGATTTCTTAGGCAAACTAAGTCTCGGTTAGTTTAGGGCTTGGATACGATCATTGGGGCACGAATTGATTGAACTTTGGAGTGAATATCGTCGCACATTACCTGGATAAACACTAGAAATCGTTAGATCACAACAATCAGTAATCTAGAGTAGTCACAAGAAAATCGGGCAGCGTAACGGCAATTCGTGCGATAAAGTGAGCGATTGGGGTGAATGGGCGTCTGCGACTGACTCCCCCTCTATTTATACGAAGGTTTCATTCAGCTGTGCGACTGAACCTAGTCGCACTCTTGATTCGTGCGACTGGCATAGTCGGTCACTTTCAGTCGTGCGACTAGGTGTCAGTCGTGCGACTGTCTCATTTGGTCACCTCCATTCATGCGATTGGTTCATTCTTGTGATCCAATTGTGTGAATTTACTCATGCTTATGGTCCAATCGCACGTCTGGTCAATAAGTGTGGGTTAGTCGTGCGATTGGACTCATACGTGTGGTCCAATCGTACGGCTCGTCCATACTCATGGTCCAGTCGTGCAAATGGCTCATACTTATGATTTTGACTTTATGACCATTTGACACTTAGCCCTTTTAACAATTTATAAAACATTTCGAGTATTTGATCATCTCAAACATGACCATTTTAACTTAGAGAACTTTTGATCACCTCAAACATGATCCTTTTAACAGTAAAACCATTTTTTCACCTCAGACGTGACCCTTTTTAGTGATTAAATCCCACATAAAATTCCAATGCATAGTCTGATGTTTAATAACTAAACTGACTAGAAATTAAACAAATTAAACAACTAGAACTAAAAGACAAAACTAAAATATAATTTTGTAATTTTGTGTGAGGTGGAAATCCTAAGATAGATATCTAACAGATTTATTTCTCGAACAGTACAGCTTCAAGTTATTTTGACCATAACTGGAACGATTCATTATAAAATCATATAGGTATATCAAATCATTCGGGACATGATACCAAAACCTTTTGATGCTAGATTTTTGTTTTCATCCAGAGTCATTAGCAAGTTTAGGAAATGATACTAGTACTACAAGATGCACACAACAATTTTGTCTTTCGAGAGTTGCAACTCATGATGATTGTCAGTATACTTGTCCTCTTAAATCCATACATAGATTTTTGACACACATTGGTGATGATTTAAGTTTTAATTATTTCAACAAGCAATTGTGGATCCCACGCTTATATGGTAATCAATGTTCCGCACACATTTGTGGCGTTTATTTTGCTCGTCACCCCTTATTGGAACTTCGTTGATTGTGTTAACCAGGGATAAGATGATAACCCACAGTTTGTTGAACAACTTAGTTTGAGCTTGAATTCACCAATGAGGTCTACTTATCTATTGTATTGAATCTACCGACACATCGTCTAATGATCTAGCAACCTCTAGGTCTACTTTCTTTGTGTTACCTTAGAAGCAGCTAGTTTTACTATCATTTTTCCTTTTATATTGCTTAGACTTCTTAGACTTGTACTTCGAATTTTACATTTTAAGCAATTTCTTCTTTTAAAGTCCCAAACTATTTGTTCCTGTGTACTATCATTTTCCATAATCATTGAATCAGTATCACAGATACGATCTCATTTCTCTTAGGTAGACTGTCCTCCTCCCTCGGTTTTTTACTGTGACTGAAATTAAAACAACTAAATGTAATACTAACTTAACCTATTCTCCCCCTAAAATTCTAAAACCGAAAACGTTTTGGAGTTTCTGAATTTTTTAAAACTGGAAATTAAAAGAAGAAAAATTAAAGAACATAAAAACAAAAATGTCAGACTACACAGTTTCATCTTTTGAAATTACAAAACTTTTATTTTTAACACCGTTGACCTCTAACAAATATAAAAAACTTGCTTTATCAAAAGCTTTTGTGTAGAGGTCAGCGCGTTGAAAATTCGTATTAATTTTAACAACATCGATTAAATTCTTTTCAAAATAATCACGTATAAAGTGATATTTAATACCGATGTGTTTGGTCTTAGGATGTTGGACCGGATTTTTAGTGACGGCTATAGCAGCAGAATTATCAACAAATATAGGAATGTTAGAAAATTTCAAACCGTAGTCCCACATTGTTGTTGAATCCAGATGATTTGTGAACAGCAACTTGCAAGAGTAACGTATTCAGCTTCATAAGTTGATAGAGCAACTGATGTTTGCTTCTTACACTGCCAGGTGACTATCTTCTCCCAAAGAGTTGACATCCTGCTGAAGTTGACTTGTAGTTCATTTTGCAGCTGCCATAATTTGAGTCACTATACACTGTAAGCTCAAAGTCATCATCATGAGGATACCACAACCCGAGTGTTGGAGTACCCTTCAGATAACGAAATACCCTTTTAAATCCGATGAGATGGTTGACCTTCAGTTTCGCCTGATATCTAGAGCATAGACACGTCGCGTACATGATATCCGATCGTGAGGCGGTGAGGTACATGAGAGATCTGATCATTCCTCAGTACATAGTGGCATCCACGAGATCACCATTTTCGTCGGGTGCTACGTCATGGTTTATAGCAATGGAGTCCCAGCTGCGGAAGCATTCTCCATATCAAACCGACTTAGAATATCACCTACATACTTTGTCTGATGCAGAAATATGCCTTTTGGTGTCTGATCCACCTGTAACCCGAGAAAGAACTTCATCTCTCCCATGGCATTCATCTTAAACTCAGCTTTCATTACTGCTTCAAATTCTTTACATAGTTCTTCGTTTTGGAATCAAAGATTATGTCATCAACATAAATTTGAACAAGCAGTAGGTCACCATCCTTTTCTTTGATGAACAGTGTACAGTCAATCACTCCTCTGTGAAATCCGTGTTTCCCAAGATGAGTCAAGAGTTTTTCATACCATGCTCTTGGAGCTTGATGGAGCCTATAGAGAGCCTTGTCTACTTTGTAAACTCTGTCCCGATGATATGGATCCTCAAAGCCTTCAAGTTGACTGACGTACACTGTCTCTTGGATTTCACCATGAAGGAATGCACTCTTCATATCAAGTTGATAGACTTTAATCTTCATATACGATGCATAGGCTAGGAAGATACGGATGGCTCCATTCTTACCACAGGTGCAAACACTTCGTTGTAATCAATACCCTCGACTTGTCAAAATCCTTGAACTACTAATCGAGCCTTGTTTCTGATAATGACCCCTTGGTCATCTTTCTTGCATTTCAAGACCCATTTGGTGCCAATGACCTTAGCACCTTTAGGTCTATCCACCAGTGTCCATACACCTAACTTCTTGAACTGAATAAGTTCTTCTTGCATGGCACTCACCCATGCCTCGTTGTTTAGGGCTTCACTGACGTATTTTGGCTCAAACTGAGACACAAAACATCGATACGCACCATCGTGAAGATATCCCTTTTCTAACACCGAGGCATAATCAGCTGAGTAAAGCTAATTTCTTGTCTGTACTCCTGATCTTACATCTCCAATGACATTGTCCAGAGGATAATAAACATTTAAGCGTGATCTAGGAGTGGTGGGTACAACTACCTCATGATCCAGATTGTGAACAGTAGGTTCAGTATCGGAGGCAGTGGGAGTGTGAGGTTCCGAAGTGTCAGAGGCATCAACATCTGATGCTTGTGAACTTGCAGTAGTAGGAACCTGTTCCTCCTGATCCACCTGATCATTTGCCATGTCTTCATCATCAGAGGTTGACTCACTTACTTCAAGTGCTCCCCCTGAAGAACTAGAAAACTCACCTTGTGTCGCTGAGGTTGTCAGGACCAGTGATGGTGTATATAACTCTTCGTACATCATTCTGGTTGATAACTCATCCTCAGAAGGGAAGAGAGGAATGTTGAAGGATTTAAAGAAGCCATCTTAGTCGAAAAAGAACGAGGGTCCTTTTCCAGCAGGAAGGGTGGTGTATCTCTATACATCAACATTGCACCACACTTCTACTTGACCCGTTGAGTTGTTATAAACTCTCTTATTCAGTATGTTGTATCCTAAGAAAATCCCTTCTTCGGCCTTCTTGCTGAATTTCCCTGACTAAGTTTTCTTCAGCAGTGTACAAGGTGCTCCAGATGGTTCGAGGTACTCAAGATTAGGTTTATGTCATTGGAGTAACTCGTAACATGTCTTACCATGACGCTTGACCACCAGGACTCGATTGAGAGTATAACATGCGTTAGCTACTGCCTCGTTCCAAAATTGGATAAGCAGTTTTGAGTCTGCTATCATCGTCCGGGTTGTCTCTATCAAGCTTTTATTCTTTCTCTCAACAACTCTGTTCATTTGAGGAGTGTAGGCAGAGGTGAACTGGTGCATATTTTCTTTTTCTTTGCAGAATGCCTCTATCCATTGATTCTTGAACTCGGTGCCGTTGTCTGAGCGAACTCGCTGTACCTTTAGCTTGTAGAGTGACTCTAATGTAGTTACTAGCTCTTTGAATGATTCAAATGTCTTTGATTTGGATTTCAAAAACATCACCCAAGAGAATCTTGAGTAATCATCTGTAATTACATAGCAGTACAAGTCGCCGGCAATGCTCTTTGTACTGACTGGGCCAAACAGATCCATGTGAAGGAGCTCAAGAGGCAGATCAATTGAGTGAACTTTCTTTTCCTTATGAGACTTCTTCGTCTGTTTGCCCTTCTTACATGCAACACAAAAAATCTAGTAATTGGAAGTTCTTGACATTTACGCCACGCACTAGATCATTCTGGATCAAGTGATTCATCTTCTATGGATTAATGTGTCCTATTCTCCTATGCCAGGAGATAGAGTCTTTCTCCATTGCCTTTGACAAGAAGTATTGTACTTGATGATTAGTTGTGGAGGCCTTTGAGAGGTCCAAGACATACAGATCGTTATATCTTGAAGCTGACATTAACACTTGGTCCTCCGGGATGACATAGTCCTTTTTCAGAATATAGTACTTCTTGTTATCAATACAACTTTGAACTCTTTGTCACATATCTGGGATACAGAAAGCAAGTTATTTTGAAGTTGTTGAACATAGTTTACCTTATCAAACTTTACTTTCTGGTTTTCCACTTCCCCTTGAGCTGTGATGTAGCCTCCTTTATTTCCAGCAAACGAAATGTGTCCTCCTTTAATTTGTTTGACATTTGGCAGAAGAGACAGGTTTCCATTCATGTGTCTTGATGCTCTGCTATCAACAATCCAGGTATTTGTAGAAGCACTATAGCGGACACCTTACACATTTAAAAGGAAATGATTAGTTGAGGTTTGGGACCCAAGCCTTAACTGGCTTGGGTGACCCAGAGGCATCACACATCATGAATTCTACCCGCTGTCCATTTGAGGGAGAGCGCAGATCATTCTTCTTCTTGTGCTCATTTTCAAACATTGAACTTGATATTTGTTTCCATAAGCCAGTTTTGTGTAAGGCATGTTTGTGATAAACAGACGACTGGCTTATGGTTTGAACTTTGTGTTCATTAATTCTTCTTGGTGGAGTCATAGAACTCATTTTGGAAGAACTTGGTTTAGTGTCATTAAATTCAACTTTCTTCCTTGGTGTCTGATAATAAGGACAATAAGAAGCAATGTGTCCATATTTTCCACAATTGTAGCATGATCTACTTTCGGCATGTTGGTGGAACTGTTTCTGTGGGGACGTGTACGACACAGGTGTGACTTTAGTTTGTTTGGGTTTTGTCACTTCTTGTTTAAATGTTTTATCTTCTTTAACAAATTAATTGTTTGAACCTTTTAACATCTTTACCCTTTTGTTTATTTGGACTTAAACATGATGCACGTGTTTGATTAACTTGTTTGGTCTTTTTGGGTTCAGAATTAGACGTGTTTGAACCTGACTTTACCTTAACCCTTTCAAATTGTTCATCCAAATTAACAATAGGCATTTTACCTTTTGACTTTAAAGTGGTCTCCTTTTGTTTAGTGACAAATTCAATAGTTCTACTTGTGGAATCTGAATCACTTACAACAAGAGTGGACACCACATAATCCTTGATTGGGTTGTCATTAATTGTTTTGCATTAGCATTCAACAAGGTCTCATGTGGTGGTGGAACCACTTTGTAAGCCAATCCCTCCCCGTTGTTGTGTTCTCTCACTAAGTGTTGGACTATGTGAGAAGAACTGATCCAACTGTGCAGTTTTGTTTAAAGAATTTACTTCGACTTCCAAATCTGCTTTTTGTTTCTTAGTTTCTCCTGTTTAAATAGAACTTTATGTCATTTGATTGGTTAAAAGCTACAACTTTGGTTTCCCTTAGTTGTTTATTTAGCTGTTCTATTTTTTCTTTGTAATTGTGCTCATTTTGTTTTAAAATCATGTTTGCTTCTATGCACAGTTGTAAGTCATTTACTAAGCTATCATTGTGATCTAATAACCTAGCAAATTTTGAGTCTATGCTTTCTCTAAATTTATTACATTCATTACAAGCATGACTATCAAACAATTGGTCTTTGGTACTTATCTGAGAAGATTCAGTTGAATCAGCCATCATAGCAGAGTTTGACTTTTCTGGTGCTAGTGATTCTGAACAGGTTGAACTTTGACCTTCTTCATTCAGGTGATTGACTACATTTGTAGTTTCTTCATTATTCAACATCACGAGTTCCATTGCTATATCACATTCTCTTGTAGAGTCGTCATCCAAACCCTCAACACATGCAATGTTGGATTCTCCCGGAGATACAAACCGAAAGGTCCAATCTTGCCCTTCGTCATCTTGAGCAGTCAACGCCTTAGGATCCTTGCTTGATAGTGCAGTACTACTTGTGGGTTTATCTTGGCGATTGAAGGATGAGAACGGATTACCATTGCCTGTCTTCTTGGGCTTCACACATTCACGTTTGAAGTGCCCTTTCTCTCCACAATTAAAACAGGTAACTTTGATTTTGTCAAAACCAAAAGTTGTATCCTTTGTGGCTATAAGGTTCTGTCCTGTCTTCTTAACAAACTTCTTCACCCTCCGGACAGCACTAGCAAGAGCCCACATAATGTCCATCCTTTCTCGCTTATTTTCGTCTACTTGCTCGTAGTCTTCATCTACCAGATGATAGTTTCCTATCCTTCCTGCAACTAGACCGTCATAGGAGTGAACGACAGCTGCTAGGAGGTCCATATGCTCCTTTTCTACCTCTACAGTCACATTACCGAGATTCTCGGTCTTTAATTTCGTAGCGTTGGCTTCAGGTGCTATGTATTGGGTGCAAGATGACCTTGACGTGTCAGATCCTGAAGTAGTGGCTTAGGATGGAGCAGCTGAACTCGACACGAATGTTGTTTGAAGTGGTGCTCCAGACATTTTTGGTTGAGGAGTTGAATTGTACAGTGAGGGGTTCTGGTCATTTGAAATCTTTTGTGATCTGTACTTCATCCTCAATTCTTCCTCTCTCAGCTTCAGAATGAAATCGTTGATATCTAACTTTGCCAGCATGTCATTCTGTCTGAGGTTTGATACAAATGAAACCCACTTTTCTGGCAAGCCATCTGCGAAATTCGACACCTTGTCTTCCATGGACGTAACAACCCCATGAGTGTGCAACTCACTCATTAAGTGCTAGAAGCGGTCTATAACACCATCCAAACTCTCCTTACCCACTGATGAAAGTTATCAAACTCCTTCTTCAAAGCCTTAGCCTTTAGAGCTTTTAATGATGCATTCTCGTCATACCGTTTTTCCAAAGCATCTAATAGCTTCTTTGATTGCTTGTTCTCAGAAAACTAATGAAATATATTACAGGATCGTTGAAGGGTTATAGTTACAACACAACAACACAAAGAGGAGATTAACTAAACTTTAATCAAACAGTAGACTGGATTAACCAAGATAAGATACTAAGAACACAAGTAATGCAAGAGACAGAACACAAAGAACACAAGTATTTGGTTTTCAAGAATGCAGTATATTACTTTCTCTATGTTCTATTACCAGTGTTACAAAAGCATATTCGAAAGATACAAGAACATGAGATACTTATACTACATCCTACAGCTGGCTATACTTTGAAAGCCAGCTGGATACAATTGACTAGACACAAACAAAATAAATTGTAGAGTCAAAAGGCAGATTGCCTTTTGACTTGTGACTATGACATGCCATAGCTCACATCCTTATCTATTACAAAAAGGATAAAGTATATAAAGTAGAGAGTTACAGACTCAAGACCTCAATGTACAGTTACCAAAAGCATGGACCTTTTCACCAACTCATGTAAGTTGGTGACCTTACAGAGGTGCAGCGGAAAGGTGTCCAGCTTTATGAAACAGTACATCAGATAAAGCATGTTACTAAAAGTCTTCGGAAGAAATCTATCTTCATGAGTTGCAGCTTCGGAAGACTTTGTCTCTGAGGCTTCGGAAGACTTCATGTTTGGCTTCGGAAGATATTGGTCTTGGCTTCGGAAGATTTCACACTTAGAGTATATTTCTGTTTTATGTGTGAAACTTCCTAAGCTTCTTCTTTAATGTACTTATGCAGCATGCAGGAAAGACTTAAGATGTTTAGGTTGCATCAGCCTCTTCATTAATCTCTACATATATCCTTAGGAATTGACTGAGTCAGCAAAGCATACACCTTATTCTCTGTATTGTACTTTACCTTCTGGCTATCAGTCATGCCACCTAAGGTAAGTTTAACACCATCAGCACCAACCGGCATACTATACCCTGTCTCGATTGATTCCCACAGATTAGGATCAACTCCATTTAAGTATATCTCGAACCTTTGCTTCCATTGTGGGTAATCATCTAACGTTATGAGCTTAGGGGGCTTATTGTGATTCCCAACTTCATTTTCCAGAAGCAATAGATTCTGGATCCATGAATCCCTGCCTGCAGTGAATGCTGAGTACTGATCTTCCATTTCTATTTACTTTGACTTTTAGAACAAACTGTTTCACTGGTGCTAATGAAGGGATGCGATTGGGCTAACCGTGCGATTGAACAATGCTGATGGACGCAATTGAACAATGCTGATGGACACGATTGAACAAATGCGGATCAGTCAATCGTGCAATTGGACAGATGCGGATGAACAATGCGAATAGGGTGTTCAGTCGTACGAATGGATGAATGACTGAGTTCAATCGTGCGTATGGGAGGTGAGAATGAGTTCAATCGTGTGATTGAGTCAATCGTGCGACTGAAGCTGCTGATTTTTGAAAATTCGAGGGTTTTTGGTACTTTGACACAAAATCACGAATTTTCACGAACCCTAATCTGCCGTAAGCCGAAAGACGTGAACTTGGAGATCTAGAGACGTCGAAAACACTGTTTTAACCAAAAAGATGGTGTTTTTGAGTGAAAAAACGTGAGATTTACACCGAAAACGATTGAATCAACACGTAAAATCAAGAGCCAAGCTCTGATACCACTTGTTAGGACCATTTAGGTACGGAATACTAACTAATTTTACGCGTATACCAACTCAAATAGTACGGAATCCTATTTGATTGGCGATCCACTCAGGGAGAACACAGTTATGATCACTCTAACGATTAATGAAACGTTATGAATGATTAGAACACGATCAACTGTGATCTATGAACTTGGAACAGGTCTTCTTGAGTCTTTAGACGGCTAGGGTATGATTTTGTGCGTAGGTATTCGAATTGTTATGTTTTTCCACGAATTAGGTGGTATTTATAGGTTAGCGTTTTCCATTCGTGCGACTGAACCATTAGCATGGTTCAGTCGTGCGACTGAAGCATGCGATTGATCCATTCGCAAGACTAAAGATCCAGTCGTGCGACTGAGTCAATCTCATGTCACAATCGTGCGACTGATCCAGTCTCCTGGTTCAGTCGTGCGAGTGGTTCATTAGCATGAAGTATTCGTGCGTATGGTCCATTAGCATGGTCCATTCGCATGAGAACTTCACACGATTAAGTTTAAACATGTTTCTCAATCATTATAGACTCAGAATTATGTAAACAATCACAAACCTATATAGTTCGTTCACTAAGCGTTATCACACAATAAACAATGAAATATTAAACATTATATGCATCAACCACACATTGTATTTCATTCATACCCATTCAATTACATATATGTAAGACATGAAAGACATTTTACATTAAGCTCCTAAATAGATACACATGTATCTACACTCGGTCATGGCTACCAAAGGCGTGACCAAAAACCTTGGCCTTATTCGAGGGACGACGCAACGCAATAGCAACAAACAGTGTTCAATGGTGATCATGGCAGTGGCGAAGGTTCATTGGGTCCGGGGGCCCGCAACCCTCCTCTTTTTTTCGTCAGTAGTGTAAATTTTTGACCCTATAGTGTAAATTTTTTATCCGGTAATGTAAATTTTTATATATGTTACGAGTTTTCCCCCTTAAGAAAATTAATTTCGTCTTCACCCCTTATATGAGATTGTTGACGCTCCGCCACTGGATCACGGTATCAACAAGAGAGGCATTAGTGGGCTCTTGATGTGTCAGTCATAGAAAAAAAATTAGAATTTTGGTTTCTTTTAGATTTGCGGCGATTTATTCCCAAAGGTGTGGAATTAATTTTTGTTGGAATTTTGATATTTACAAGGCTTTATTTCCCTTAACTTGGTTGCAACAAACCTAACAAAAAGCTAAGAAATTAACTAATTAAATCATTAATTATTCTTTTATTTTAAATTAGTTATCGTTAATCTTTTGTGGGCCCGTGCATGATAGATTAATATTTACCCACGTGAGATCTGAAACCTGAAACAATAATTTACAACTTTAATGACTTATTAACCATGATATATAGTTTGTAATTTATATCAGTAATTTAATCAACGTGTTACTCTTACGGGTCGGTTGGCAATGTGGATTAAACCGAACCCGTACGTACATATGTCCAACAGAAACAATATTTACATATGGGTAAAAATGGCTTGCATAATTATTATTCACCTCTTAAATGATTTAATAGATGTTTTAAATGTGACTTAGACATGTCTTTTTTTCTTATAAGAAGAGAAATAGAATGCAAGGAAAAGTTTATTTGTTTCTAGACATACATCAATGTAGAACGAAAGAAAAAATTAAATATGTTTTATTATATGGACATCTGAACTGTGTAATAGAAGTTTTCTTGAATAATAAATATCTTCGCATCACTTATAAATGTACATGCCATTTTTAATAATATATAAATTTAAAAAAAATTGTTACATTTGAATGTATAAATTGTATGAAATATAAAAACCATTTTACAAAAGTGTAAAAATGACTTGCACATGCCCAAAATTGATATACATATACGTTAAGCAATCAAAAAAGTTAAGGTATAATATATATGTAAATGGTAAGTTGTAAACATATATTAATGATAGTTTACGCGTGTCTAAAAGAAACTTCCACATGTGTTAAATAACTAGGTTTATATTTGTCTTCACAAATATTAAAAGTTATTTTAAATGTTTTTTTATTTTTTATGATATATTTTAAACTCTTTTTATTGTTTTTTGTGATGTATTTTTTATTGGTTTCAAGAAACAATGGTTTTTAACTAACATCAGAGTAGTTTTATAATATATCAATTATATTTTTATTATATTTTATATGTGTAATAATATATTTGATTTATTTATAATTGTACATAACGTTTTATTATGTATAAATTTAAAATTTGGGTAACTTTGTAATATAGTTTGAATTTAAATAAAGAAGGAATGTTCGTTCAAAATATATAGTTTTACACATGTATAAAAAAAGGTGTAACAAATTTGCATATGTTAAAATTATTATTTTTAATTATTATGTTAATTTTGGAGATTATACTCCATTTAAATATAAAAAGTTCATTTTTATGTTATATTTATTTATATATATAAGTTATAGATTTAAAAAAAAGAATGAAGAAGTTAGTTTAAATATATTATATAATAGTAAAATATGTCAAAAGACCTAACAACTCTTTTTAATTAAAGTAAAATATCATATTCGTCTCTAATATTTTGTTAAATTTTTCATTTCAATCCAAAAAAATTTTTGGCATTTTAATCATTTTTGTTTATCAAATGTTGTCATTTTCATTAAGTCCACTAACACCATTAAAACCTCCATAAAATATAAGGGTAATTTAATCTTTTTTAACACTCTAATTATTCAATTAAAACAAATTGATCAATTAATACTCAATTAAAACTATAAAAACACATTAAATGACTAGTGAGATCGAGTGCTTCAATTTAAAATGCTCTTGGATTTCAATTAATCTTTACATTTTGTTTAAAAGGATACCGTTTTTCAATTATGTGGGATTGAGGTCTGCATGCTTTATATGATTGATATACGCTATTGTCACACTTTGTTTGTGAGGCCTGTTATTGTCATGATTGTTCGAACATAAAGTTAGCAGACCTCACTATAACAAAATGTGACAATCTAACAATGTACACGTTCGAACAAAACATGGAAATTACTTGAAAATTAAGCAGCATACCTCAATTAAATAGCATGGATTAAGGTTAATCAAAAATTTTAAATCAAAATGTCTGGTCTCACTAGTCACTTCATGTGTTTTTTAGTTTAATTAAACATTAATTGGTTAATTTGTATTAATTGGATGATTAGGGTATAGAAAAAATACTAAGATACCCTCATAATTTGTAAGACCCCGTTTTCAGGATACTCACAACTGACAATCATTACACATATAATATAAAACGTTCATTTAAATTACTAAAACATTGCAGCAGAAAAACTTGAAGCCATTTCATATATAAATAATTGTTTTTTGCAGAATAATACAAAATTGTTAATAATTACAAAATATCATTTGTTTGCATTACAATACAAAAACATTATTGTTTAACAAAATGAATACCATCCAAAAAATATGACAAGTAGCTGCCCCGTGCTATCCTCAGCAGCATTACTTGTCAACTAGAAATACATAAAAGTCAGCGTTGCTGAGTAAGTTCTAGCTTTATAAAATAAAATATTTTTCTTTCGATTAAAACCATTCTTTACTCCCATACGCGATTATGCAACATGCGTACACATAGATAATATCATTATTATCTTCCATTATCATTCATTAACTTTCATTCAATGTACGTCATCATTTTGTTCGTTAACTTTCATACCTACATTTCATTCGTTAGCCAACTTTCTTTCATTCATTCATTCCGATAAATGTCAACAGTTATACCCCAAAAGTAGGCACAAAGCGGCTACCGGGCCGAAGTCTATAAATAGACTCTCATTTATAATGCACAAAGCCTGACACCAGTACTGGGGCAAGCGTTAAGGATCCCATACATAAGTTTACCCCAAACAAAGGCACAAAGCGGGTACTGGGCCGAAGTCTATAAATAGACTCCCATTCATTACGCACAAGGCCTGGCATCAGTACCGAGGCAAAACTTATCCATTCATTCATTCATTAATGCATGCATTCTTTCATTCTTTACATTCATGTTTTCATTATCTTCCGTTTTTCATTACATACTACTTTACGTTTATTGATATTAATCATAAAACGCAAAGCCACAGAAAATAATCATAACAAGGAACATAAACATAAATATAGTTATACATGGCATCATCATAAACATCACATACAACATCATCCAACATCATAAAGTCAACTTACATCACCCCCGGGACATCCCAAGTCAAAGCCTAACATTTCACTTTTTCCTAATTTTCAGAAAATAATCAAAGGCATTAGGCGCATGGGCACTATGCAGACGCATGGCCTTTCAAAAGCATAAGAACACTTAGGCACATTGGAGCTTTTGGGCGCATGGGCACTATTGGGCGCATGACCCAACACTTAGGCATTCTGGCAAAATTCTAGGCGTATGAGTGCCCGGGCGCATGGGCAGTCTAGGAACATGAAACACTTAGTCAAATCTGGCTTAAACCTAGGCGCATGGGAACTATTAGGGCGCATGGGTTTTTAGGCGTTTGGGCAAACACTTAGACAATTCGATCGTTGGGCGCATGAGCACCCAACCAAGGCTAAACAACAACAGTCTCCAAAATCATCAATTCATCATGTTCTAAACTTAGTTCTAGAATTCTAAGCAACAAAACATGAGCATAACACAATCATAACATCATAAACACCCAAATCACACCCCACCCACATCCACACACACGGATCATACAGGTACAAAACCCACTTTCATAAAAACTTACACACATGCGTTTTCAGCCCCAAAATCAGTTAAAACATGTAAAAAGGGGGTTTTAGAACTCACCTTTAACCACAATCGAGTATGACTTCTTCAAACCCGTTTGAAATTGAGTTCAGCCACCTACAAACCCACCACACCACACACCTGAACACAAACAATCACATATAAGCACATAACCGAGGCTAGAACTAGCCAAGAACAACTTAAAACAACGAATTCTTACCTTGAATTCGGTATCCTTGTTCTTCTTCTTCAAAAAATAGGGATTTTCTCTGCTTTATCTCTCTAAAATCCGAATGAAAAGCAATGTGCAGAGATTATGGGCGGCCATTTTGACATATTTAGCCCCTCAACTTGGATTAAATTGTCTTTCTTCTTTTTTCTGCATTTTTATTCTTTCTTTCTCGTCTTTTAAAATTTCTGAAAGAAAAATGCTAAAGTGTCAACACAATGTTATAGAGTTCATTGGTTTTGATAAACTGAACATAATGTAAGCAAATACAGTAAACAAAGTAATATCAGTAGATAGCTAGTCTACTTAACAAGTTACTAAGTGTATGAAGTTCGCAACCGAAGCTGAGAATGTAAATGAAGGCCTCCATTGTGAATACAAGGTCACAACAATAGAAATTAGGTCAATTAAACACGCATTTGATGTGTATTCATGCTAGCGTGAATAGCCCAGGTGAGGTTTGTCAAACCTAGTAGATTTACTCAGAATTACCTTGCTATAGTACGTATATTAACGGTTCGAGTATGAGGAAGTATGGTATAACACTAGTAAACAAGCGACATTATAGTAATACTGATCAAATGTAAAGACGTTTAGAACACACGTTTCTTTACCCCAAAGAAAATAGGTAAAGTGGGGCTGAGAACTCACATTGAATACCATAACAATTCAAAATGCAAGCATAAACAATCGGGTTCCATTTAACATGAGTTTCATCTAATATTTAATTGAGATTATATATTAATAATAGAATTACTTATTGAGAATAGAATAGTATGTTTCACGATCATGATTTGGTTCGATGTGAACAATTTATTTATTTGCCAAGCACTAACAATTACCCCAGCACAAAACCAAAGCATTCACAAAATTTTCCAACACGAAAGACCCACGAGTTACCAACGTACAATTTAATATCGATTTAATCGTAAGAACATACACATAATTTCTTTTTACCGCACATAGGCACACAACAACTAACAACACCCAAAGCACCCCTTCCGAGGGTTCCACTCGGTCACCACCCAATCACCCCCATAAAGTCACTAACCCACACACATAGCAACATACATGCAATAACATAATCAGGATACTCATGGATACATACATACTTTGGCTCACGTGTGAAATAACTACACACACATTCATGCAACAACAAACATAGCATGACCAACACCATACATAAAACTTCCTATCATACATGCATACCCTCACAAGAAACACACACGCACACACTCTAAATGCGCACATAGTCATATGCACGCATTATAAATACACACACACTCGAATCCCACACACACTATTGCAACACCCACATATACGTATATATACACTGAATACTCATACATAAATGAACACCGAACACTCACCAATGTATATATCGCAGGTCATACATATATATTTCGCAAAACATACATGTATATACAAGGTTAAACACACACGAGAATACATACAAAACATCACACACACCCACACGATAGGTTATACAAGAACACACACACATCGCATGTACATATACATATATATCTGCACGACATACACAATGCAGAATCATATGCCCATTCATTTACGATTAATCATCCCTTATACGATGATCAACATACCACCTTCGTACACCCACAGTTGCAGAAACATACACACACGCACCATCGCATATATATGTACATTCCCAGTACATAGATACATGCAAATATGAAGCCATGAACCCACCAAAGACCACAACACATAACAGCCGCAAACCCTCTACTCAAGACTAACTGGAACAACATACGAAACCAGATCGAAATCCATAATCGCGAACTAGCAACCCAGACGAAACTGTACCGATACGAATGCGAAACATAATGGAAGGAGAACATATTGCTTGGAGTTGTTTCGGCCGACACTCGTCGTTGCCGGAGGAGTTTCGATCGCCACATGCCTGCCGCCGATAAGGAGGAAGGTGTCGAAGAGGTTTGTCGTCTTGGAGGGGGCTACCGTCGAGAGTGGTAAGGGGAATTAGGGTTTGCGAGAATAGAAATGATGTGGGCCCAAGTGTGGATGAGCAAACTTTAGTTTTTTTCGAGGCTCAAGATCGCTTATCAAAAGTGGCTTCACTGAAATGGTTATAACTTGGGCTAGAAGTCTCCGTTTTGGGCCCGAGACCAGTCAAAACGACCGTTGGACTGAGGAGCACGTTTTCACAAACCACCGTATGGCTCGTTTATATTTTGTGGCCCATTTGACTTTAGTTTTATTTCTTTATATGCTTGTAAGGGATAGATGAAATATCATTAAAGTTTATGAAAAAATCTATTTTTCTCTCTATCACGGTTGTGTTAGTGTAAACCCTGATTATCAGTATTCTTTGTGAATCAAAGATAGTTAAAAGAATCGTTCCTAGTATTCTCATGAATCAACAGGTTTAATTATCTATCTTTTTGTTTCTGACTGCATCAGGATATCAAGGTGATTTCGATAGAAATGAATTATGGATTTGAAAGCTTTATAGCAATAATATAATATAATATAATATAATATAATATAATATAATATAATATAATATAATAGTAATAAGTTGAGTAATTACGATTTTGTTCTACTTAATTTTAATTAGTTTTCTTTATGGTTAGATTAAATAGTTAATCTAAATGATTATCGATAAAAAGGAGTTAAGATATGATGGTGTTGACTTGAAATTACGGGATGTCACATAATGGTCCGTTATTTTTGTTTTTAGTTTGCACAAGAGGTGACTTGCAAAACTACATAATAAAAGTTGTATATTTAAAATTAAAGCGAACATGTGAAATGAATATTTAAACTTTTTCTTACATTTTATATTTGTTAGTTTACACTTATAACTTTAAAATGTGTTGTTCTATAAATTTCCAAATATAAAGTTACCATATGGTCGTTTCAATGTAAATATTTCTCAAATCGTACCTATGTGAACAATGTACAAGTTATTAAAAAATAAACGTAGAAACCATTGAAGTTGCTTCAAAGTTATATTTTTGTATAGTTATTTTCCTTATATTATAAAATATTATGTTTTATTTACGAATTTAACGTTAATTACCTTCACAACGTCTACTTTTATATAAGTTTTGACATTCAAAACGAAGATGCAACAACTTCATACGGTTCTCTTTACTTCATCTCACCGTCAATGTAACTGTAGAACGTGCAGCTGCCAATGTTTTCATAACCAAGTAATTAACCGAATGCTTTAGTGGTTCGTTGGTCTGATCTTGAAAATTAGTTGGATTAAATTTAAGAACCTAATCAAATAATTACTTTTAAATTATATATATATATATATATATATATATATACACACACACACACACACACATACACACTAGTGGAAATGACTAGGCGTTGAGGCGGTACAGCTATTGCACGACTCTTTGGGAATTTGATTGTTAGTCAGTATCGGCTTGCTGCGTTATTAAGTAAATTAAAAAATCAAAATATAATTACTGAAGATTTTGAATAAAAAAACAATCACGTATATTACAAAAGTATTTAAGACAACTATATTATCCCAACAAGATAAGTTGAAAGCATGGATGGTATTTGTGGTCGAAAATCACTTACTATCTAGATTTTAGGGGGGGTTTAATTTTATAAGTGTATGTTAGAGTTTTATGGAGAAATTGTAACCACAAATTACCATCTTGATTATTATTTATTTGTTAACAATCAACAAGGGAAAGAGGAAAAGGATTGGTGAACAACACTGAAAGTAAACGGGGGTTTTGTTTGGGTACGTGTACATGCTTTAGTATTTATATTATAAACATCATATGTTATACTTTATTGTATGGACATAAATTGAATAAAATGGTTAATTTTTTGAAATTTAAACATGAGTTTTCATATGGGTGTCTTAATTTATATATAAAATTATCATTCTATCTTTCTTTCACTTTTATTATAAACGATATATATAAATATTAAAATTATTAAACTCGCAATATACCCCTAGAAAAATATTAGTATTGTAGTTATTATAAATATGAAAATATATATAAGTTATATACTTAAATATTTAAATAAAATAATACTTGTTTAAATAGTATTTAGTTATAAAAATATAATTAGTAAATATAAATTTAAATGTTAGTTTATAGTATCATAAATAAAATAAAATTTAATAAGTGAACTAAATAATATCGTATTATTAAATAATATATATATATATAATGTTTATTAAATACATAATATAAACAAGGAAAAAGTGTCAAGATATATAAAATTTAATGAATAAATTTATATATCGCCCTTACAGCGTCTTACGATATTAATCAATTTCCTATTTTACCCTTTTTAAATGTATTGCACTCCTTGTACATGTTTCTTCAAAACTTGTATGTTTGGCAAAATTATATCTCTATAAAAAAGATGTATTATATAGTAGTATATATATAAATATTTAAATAAAATAATAGTTAATTTAAATAACATTTAACTATAAAAATACAATTAGTAACTATAAATTTAAATGCTAATTTATTATTATAAATAAAATAAATATTTTATTATTATGAATTAGATAATATCACATTATTAAATTGCAGGACCGTTGAAGGGTGGTCAAATACAACACAACAAACACAAAGAGGAGAGTAACTAAACTTAATCAAACAGTAAACTGGATTAACCACAAGTAAATACACTAAGAACACAAGTAATTAAGAGACAGAACACAAGAGCAAGATACACAAGGAGATGGTTTTCAAGATTGCAGTATATTGTTTTCTCAATGTTCTACAAGTGTTACAAAACATAAAAATAAAGTTACAAGAACATGAGATACTTGTACTACATCCTATAGCCGGCCATACTATAAAAGCCAGCTGGATATAATTGACTAGATACAAAACAAAATCAATTGTAGAGTCAAAAAGGCAGATTGCCTTTTTGACATTGTGACTATGACATGCCATAACTCATATCCTTATCTATTACAAAAAAGATAAAGTACATGAAGTAGAATTTTACAGACTCAAGACCTCAATATACAGTTACCAAAAGCATGGACCTTTTCACCAACTCATGTAAGTTGGTGACTTTACAGAGTTGCAACGGAAAGGGTCCAGCTTTATGAAAAAGTACATCAGATAAAGCATGTTGTTAAAAGTCTTTGGAAGAAATCTGTCTTCAAGTGTGGAGCTTCGGAAGACTTTGTCTTTGAAGATTGGGAAGACTTCATCTTTGGCTTCGAAAGATATTGGTCTTGGCTTTGGAAGATTTCACACTTAGAATATTTATGTTGCATGTGTGAAACTTCCGAAGCATTCTTCTTCAGTACTTGTGCAGCATGCATGCAGAAAAACCTTGGTTGCTTCAGCCTCTATGCATATTCTCTAAAAACTCCCTCTAGGCTGATGCTACCAAAACTCTTGAAGACTTCAGATATCAACATCCTCATCAGGATCCTTCAGACTATCTGTTGGACCAAAAGAACCAATGAGCCGGATCAAAAAAACCTTAAGTCTCACAGACGTCACAACAACTGCTGAAGTCCACAATAGCTGAAGACAAAGTCTGAAGACAAGTGCTGAAGACAAAGTCTGAAGACAAGTGCTGAAGACAAAGTCTGAAGACACAAGTGCTGAAGACAAAGTCTGAAGACAAGTGCTGAAGACAAAGTCTGAAGACACAAGTGCTGAAGACAAAGTCTGAAGACACAAGTGCTGAAGACAAAGTCTGAAGACACAAGTGCTGAAGACAAAGTCTGAAGACACAAGTGCTGAAGACCAAGTATCAGTCGTTGTCACAACAGCTGAAGAGGTCTTCTTCAGTAGTTATGACGTTTTTCTTTCAGTAGTTTTATGTTTTCCTTTCTGTAGTTTTGTAAAACGACTGAAGAGCTTGTTCTTCATCGTTGTAGTTTTAGTAGTTTCGTATCAGTAGTTTTATGTTTTATACTTAGCACTCTGATATGTTCTCAGTAGTTGTGAACATTTCAGTAGTTTGTTAAGTTTTAGTTATTTTTGTAACAAATCTGCCAGATGTCACTATCCCGTGATATCAGCAGTGATTGCACTCTATATAAGGAGTGTCAACCTTATTGTAATCGTGAATGATTGAGCAGAAACATTTGATATTATTGAAACATTCCTTTTCACAGAAATATATTCTCTCTTTACAACCGTATTTGTTCATAATGCATACGAATATCAAATTCTTGCTATAATTTGTCTAATTCTTGTTCTTATTCCGCTGCGTTACACTCTAATCCATCAAACTTGAGATCACTGATCCTGTCAAATGGTATCAGAGCCTGTTCATCATTGATCGATCTAATAATTGATCATTGTAACTGCTATCCAAGATCCAAGTTTGATTGAATTAGCATTGCTGTAAGAAACGATTATAGAGATTGAATTTTCTGTGTTTTTGGTCATTCATCCTGAGATTTATTCTTGGTTTTCATTGAGTCTGTTGTGGTCTATGTAAAATCTTTTAAAAGATTGAATTAAATTGTATTTGGACCTAAAATGACTACTCCTTCCAATGATCCTCACAATACTGGTTCCTCAACCAAGCCTCCGATGCTGGTTAGGAATGAGTACAACATATGGCAACGACGAATGCTCCATCACCTGTCTGTTAACAGCTCATGTTGTTGGACATCAGTGGTACATGGTCCACACAAGCCTATAGTGAATAACCCGAAACCAATCAAATGGTTCCGAAGAAGAGGGAGCAATACTCAGATGAGGATAAGAAATTGTTTGAGATTGATGCAAAAGCCCATGGAATTCTGGCCATGCACTGCCCAATGAAATCTATTCTGGGCTAATGCATTATGAAACTGCCCATGACCTCTGGAATGCCTTGAAAGAACAATTTGGAGGAACAGATGAGGTCTTGGCAAATAATAGAGAAATCCTTGCCCAACAATATGAGACATTCTCTCATAGGAAGGGTGAGACACTGACTCAACAGTTTGAGCGGTTCTCTTGTTTGATCTCTGAATTAAAAATGGTGAAACATGAGTACACAAACAGCCAGATGAATAACAGATTTCTCAGATCACTGCCTGAGAGATGGGACACATATACTATTGTCCTACGCTCCAGTGCAAATTTGGACAAACTATCTCTCACCCAACTCCATGGGAAATTGCTCACATTTGAGAGAGAGATAGAACAGAAACGAAAACTGTCATCATCTGGAAAGCTCACTGATGATTTTATACCAGGAAACACTGCCTTGGTAAGTCATGAGTCAGAGTATGCAGGATCAGAATGCCAATATGATAAGCATATTGATTTCACCTCAAACAATTCTAATCATGCCTTTGTGAGTGTTGATTGTCATTCTGGTAATAATAGTGACAATCTATGCTTTATCATGGATGATTTGAAGGGCATTGCTGATGATGATTTAGAAGAGATGGATATTTTGAGCCAAATGGCCTTGATCAATATCAGATCTCAGAAATTCTACAAGAGAACTGGCAGGAAATTTCCTGGACTCTCTGACAAAACCAAAGTCGGTTTTGACAAGAGCAAGTTGAAGTGTCACAAATGCCACAGGCTTGGACACTTTGCAAGAGAGTGTAGATCAACTGGATCTAACACTTCTGCATCCTTTTTGACTTTTCCAAATAACAATTCACAATTCAAAGGGCAACACTCTGCTGGTTCTAGTCATTCATCACACCCTCAATCTCCTGCATATTTTGTTCCTCAGGGTCAAATGCCATATCCTTATCCCTGCTATTATATGCCACAGTCAAATCAAGTTCACGCTCCTATTGTACCACAATCTCATGCACCACCAGAACCTCAACCATCTCCATCTCAATCACAACCTCATCACAGCTTCTTCACACCTGGAGTTGTTGACTGGAGTAGCTTACCTGATAACTTGTCTGGTCACACTGAGCAATACTATGCTGGTGCTAGTCAACATGGTGGTGAACACCCTTTTGGAAATCTTGCTCTCATGGCCCTGGAGTCTACTGAGGGTTTCTGTTCAAATGCTTTATCTTCATAGGTAACTCAGGTATCTTCAGAGGCTAAAGCCAAGTTATGTTCTGAATCATGCATAGCTGCCTTTGTCTCTATTAGAGAGGCAAATGTAGTATTAATAAATCAAAAACTTGAGCTTGAGAAAACCATTTTCAAAAGAAAAGCTGAGCATGAGTCTGCTCTTAACAGTAAAAGTGATGAGATTTATAAGCTTAATGCCAATTAAATGATGAAAAGGCCAAGCTAGAGGTTATTATGGAAGACCACAGGAGTCTCAAAGAAAAACTTGCAGTAACCAAGTTGAGTGTGAACGCTGGGTCTCATCATGCAAGGAATTTGAAATGCTTCTTAGCAAGCAAACTGCTTCAAATGTGAAGTTTGGCATTGGTTACAACCATACTGCTCCACCAACAGACTTTACTCCTAACTCCATAGTTAAGTCTGAAAGTGAAAGCAATCTCCAAACCACATTATCGTGTGAGTCATTCTCCAATGATAATCTAAGATCAGAGAATGAAACCAGTGTTAAGATCTCAACAAATAAATTGACTGATGGTTTAACTACTGAGACTCATATGAAGCTGAGTACTTCAGATGTTGTTCCTCAATATACCTCAAGTACTGAAAGAGACCCAACATCTGAAAAGCATTTCAAATCAGTTGAAATACAAGGACTAACAACTGCTGAGGAGTCCATCAAACAGTCTATTAGGATGGATGGAAAACAGTTGAATTACCAGTCTTCAGCTGTTACAAATCCTTTAGTACCTAGTACTGATAGGAGGAAAGTACTGAAGATCACACCTTCAGTAGTTTCCACTTCAACAGTAAAGATGTCCAAGATGAAGAATAAACCATGTGAAATTTGTGGTAAATTCAATCATCTATCTGATGAATGTTGGTACAAAAAGGGTTTAAAGCTCCAAAGGGATAAGCTCATTAAACTAGAAATAAATAAAATGAAAACTGAGTTTGAGACCAAGTTTGTACCACAATCATCTCAACCTGATAAACCCAAGGCCTTACCCAAATCCACTAAGAAGGATGCTGTTTATCAGAAGACAGCTGATATTGTTCCTCATGATAAACATAAGACTAAGTCTGTGAAGTCTGAGAAGGAGGAAATGGTGGGTCACAGGAACTCATCAAAAATAAGCTCTGGAGTGTCAAATGAATTGAAAGCTCGAGCTTCAAATCAGACACAGCTTGTTATGATGGTTCAGCATCTGTTGGGGAGAGTTAACCAACTTGAAACCCATGTGATCAAACCACTGGAGAGGAATTCCAGGCCCAAATCCATTTCAGCACCATCTCCATCTTCATCAGCTGTTAATCATAGGAAACCAGCTATGGTTAAATCTGTTGATAAAGTCAGTCCCAAAACCAAAAAGGTTTGGGTCTCCAAAGCTAACTAGTTTCTTATGATTGTGCAGGGTTCTTCAGCATGCCAAAGAAGCATCTGGTATGTGGACAGTGGAGGATCCATGCACATGACTGGGAGCAGCTCTTTTCTTCATGATTACTCTCAGGGAAAGAAGGGATTTGTCTCATTTGGAAATGATGCTAAAGGTTACATCATTGGAAAGGGATTTGTGTCTATGGAGATATTAGATTTGATGATGTCAACCATGTGGAGAATCTCAAATACAATCTGTTGAGTGTCAGTCAGATGTGTGACAAAGGACATGTTGCTCTTTTCAAAAGCCAGAACTATAGGATTCTGTCTTCCAAGGTTCTGAGCCTGATTGACAAAGTACTGGATGATAATACTCTCCTGAAGGCTAACAGGATAGGAAGAGTATATGCCTTGGATCTGTCAAAGAAAATTGAGTTAAAAGGCCATCCATGCTTATTCTCCAAGGCCTCTCTCCAAGAATCTAAACTGTGGGATAGAAGGTGGGTCATGTTAATCTCAAAAACATGAATCAGCTGATCCACAAGAGTTTAGTGAGAGGTCTTCCAATAAAGGAGTTCAATTGTGATGAAACATGCACTGCATGCTTAAAAGGGAAACAACATAAAGTTTCATTCCCAACCATAGAAGAATCCAAGTCTAATGCCTGCTTACAACTACTGCACATGGATCTTTTTGGTCCTGTGAAGGTAATGAGTATGGCAAAGAAGAAATACTGTCTGGTAATTGTGGATGATTACTCTAGATATGTATGGACCTTCTTCTTGCATTCAAAGGATGAGGCTGCTCAGTCATTATGAACTTTGTGCTACACGTTGAGAAGCAGTATTCCCTACCAGTTAAGTGTGTGAGGAGTGACACTGGTACTGAATTCAGAAACCACACTCTTGATGAGTTTTACTTATCAAAGGGAATCAAGAGGCAGTATAGCATCCCAAGGACTCCAGAGCAAAATGGAGTAGCGGAGAGAAAGAACAGGACCCTCATTGAAGCTACAAGGTCCATGTTGGCTGATTCTGGTCTGCCACTGACCTTTTGGGCTGAAGCTATCAATACAGCCTGCTATGTACAGAATAGAGCCTTAGTAAATCAGAGGTTGATGAAAACTCCTTATGAAGTTTTACATCATTTAGCCCCTTTGATTTCATTCTTTAGAGCATTTGGGTGTCCCTGTACATTCTCAACACAAAGGATCAACTCCAAAAGTTTGATTCTAAGGTGGATGCAGGGTATTTTGTTGGGTATTCATCCACTTGCAAGGCTTATAGAGTATTCAACTGTCGGACAAAGATAGTCGAAGAAACCTTGCATGTGAAGTTTAATGAATCCCCTAAGGATACAATTTCACAAAACCCTGTGGAGTTGTTTGATCTGGACATTCTACAATATGTTCCTTATCAACCACCTGTTGTTGCAGATCATATGAATCCATCATCTTCTGTAGCTAGTCATCCATCTGGTGTTACTGATGATGATGATGATATCAGTAATCACCTTTTCAAGTTTAGTGATCAACTGCCTGATTCAGCTAGACCTGATGTTCCTGTAGCTTCAGTAGCACAATCCACAACAAATGCTGATGAGATTTCTACAACTTCAACTTCCTTTGAATTACCATCTACTGATGGTTTCAAGGAAATGCTTCACCATCATCATCTGTTGCTGCTGAGCCTGCTACAAACACTTGCACAGATCTTATTGTGTACCAAGATCTGAAGAATCACCCTATGTCTCAAATCATTGGTGATATCAATGCTGGCGTTTCAACAAGAAGTCAATTGTCTAATTTCTGCTTCTATGCTCTCTTCATTAGTCAGCAAGAGCCAAAGAACTATCACATTGCTTTAAGGGACAATGGATGGGTTGAAGCCATGCAGCTTGAGCTTCTTCAGTTCAAGAAACAGCAAGTGTGGGAACTGGTTCCTCTACCTCCAGGTAAGTGTGCAATAGGCACTAAATGGGTGTTTAGGAACAAAACTGATGAAAATGGGCTTATTGTTAAGAACAAGGCCAGACTGGTTGTACAGGGGTTTTCACAAGAGGAAGGCATGATTATAATGAAACCTTTGCCCCTGTAGCCAGACTGGAAGCAATTCGATTGTTTTTAGCTTATGCTGCTTATCACAACCTTAAAGTTTTTCAAATGGATGTCAAAAGTGCATTTTTGTATGGGAAAATTAAAGAAGAGGTTTATGTATGTCAACCACCAGGTTTTGAGGACAATAAACATCCTAATTGGTGTATAAGCTTGATAAGGCTCTCTATGGGTTGAAACAAGCTCCTAGAGCCTGGTATGAGACATTATCAAACTTTCTTCTGGAAAATAATTCACTAGAGGCTCCATAGATAAGACTTTGTTCATTAAGAAAGCTGGGCAGCATAATCTACTTGTTCAAATTTATGTAGATGATATTATTTTTGCATCCTCTGATCCACAGTTGTGTGATGCCTTTACAAAGTTGATGAAACAGAAGTTTGAAATGAGTGCCATGGGAGAATTACAGTTCTTTCTGGGTTTGCAAATCAAACAAAAGGCTGATGGAATTTTCATTCATCAGTCCAAATACACAAAAGATCTTTTGGAAAAGTTGATTTACAAAAGTGTAAGCCCTGTTCTACTCCCATGTGCAACACCACACAACTCGATACATATCAGAAAGGTAAAGTGGGTGATGAAACACTTTACAGATGTATGATTGGGTCCTTGATGTACTTAACAGCTTCTAGACCAGATATCATGTTTGCTACATGTGTTTGTGCTAGATTTCAGGCTGCACCTAAGGAGTCTCATTTGATTGCAGTCAAGAGGATCTTTAGATATTGCAAGGCACTCCATCTCTAGGTTTATGGTATTCTACTAGACATTTTGGTAAATTGTTGCTTTTTCTGACAGTGACTATGCAGGGTGTAAGTTGACAAGAAAGTCCACTTCTGGGGGATGCCAATTCCTAGGCAACTGCTTGATTTCTTGGCAAAGTAAGAAGCAGACCTCAGTTGCTACATCAACTGCTGAAGCAGTACATTGCTGCTACAAGCTGTACATCTTAGGTACTCTGGCTTCAAAACCAATTATTGGATTATGGCATAACAGAGACTAAGACCCCATTGTTAATGGACAGCTCTTCAGCTCTTTGTATTGTCAAGAATCCTGTCCAGCACTCTAGGACTAAACATATTGAAATCAGACACCATTTTATTAGAGATTGTTTTGAAAAAGGTCTGATTGATCCAAAATTTGTTCCTAGTGCTGATGAGCTTGCAGACATTTTCACTAAGCCCTTGGATAGCACAACTTTCCAAAACCTAGTGTTAAGGCTTGGTATGCTGCAGCTAGAATAAGTGACAACTACTGGTGATCTCAGCTCACAAGTACTGATGATCATTAGTTTATTATTGTCATATATATAAGTACTGACGTTATTTTCTCTCCGAAGTTTTCTTTAAACTACTAGAGCTTAACTTCTCAGTACTCAGGTACTTTTTTGTTAAACCAATTGATGTAGTTACACAGCTGATGTAGCTACAACTACTGTTGTCAGAAATACAAATATGTACTGATGTCCTATGAAACATCTGAAAACAGATGAAAACGCCTGATGAGTACGGTTGAGGACAGTATGAAACAGCTGAAAAGCAATGAATTGACGACAACTACTGATGAGCCTTTTGTCTTCAGTAGTTTCCCAACTGCTTTCTTTCTAAACAACTTAAGCAAAACCATGTCTTCAGTAGTTTCACAACTATGATGACTACACCAAGTCTTCAGTTGTTTACAATAATTGATGGTAAAACCAAAGTCTTTAGTAGTTTCCCAACTACTGATGACTAATACCAAGTCAGTTGTTTCATCACCTGAAGTCAAAACTGTCTTCAGTAGTTTTATAACTACTGATGACTAAATCTTCAGTAGTTTTATAACTACTGATGACTAAATCAGAGACTTCAGCTGTTTCAACGTCTGACGGTTAAAACCAAGTCTTCAGTTGTTTTATAACAACTGCTGATCACACCAATACGGTCAGTCATTCCAAACCTCTGAAAGTTAATACCACGTCATCAGTAGTTTCAACAACTGATGACTAACACCAAACCTTCAGTCGTTTTCTAACCCTACCCTTTAAATACCTTATCCCCCTTCAGAGTTTTTACTTTCTTCTCTTCTCAAACCTAACGTTCAAAAACTCTGTAACCTCTCTTCATCAATAGTGACCATGCAACTAAAACCTCGACACAACTGTGTCGCACATCTCACAAAATCGCCATACTGGACCAAGTTTCACAACGCCATTGATTTAATGGTTCAGTCACCTTACAAAACGACTTTTCTGTTAAATCCCACCATATATGCCGAATCTCTTAACCAATTTTGGACAAACGTCACTCTTGTCTCTGAGGAGAATGACACAGAGTCTCTTCAATCGTTTGTCCATCATCAAAAAGTGGTCATTACTCCAGACATTCTTCGCCAAACCCTAAATCTGGATGATGCCACTTTCCAACTGTTATCCAAAGGGCACAATCGATCAATCATTTGCCCGGCATGGATACCAGGGTAACCTGAGTGCATCTACCATATTGAAGAAACATTTCCAGGATGCCGAACGTCTCATCTTTCACCTGGTAAATGTCTGCCTTGCCCCGAAGACTTCATCATGGGATCAAATGTCCACAAGGTGGCAACAGGTAATGTACTCCATCCTTGAGCAACAACCTTTAAATTTTTCTGAAATACTATTTTTAGAGCTCAAGGATATGGCCCAAAAACAACTTGCTAACCGTTGGATATTATATCCTAGGTTCATAATGGCCATAATTGAAAACCAGCTTCAAGCTGAGGGACTTGTTGGCCTGGGAGTCCCTGCTACGGCTGTATTGCCTGAAGTATACTCCCGGCACAACTCTGACCAATCACTCAAAATGGCTGCCAAGCTGCGCAAACCCACGCAGCTGGAACCCACAGCCACCACCTCCAAATCCAAAGTCCCCACCAAACCTACTAAAAAGAAGACAAAAAAGGCTACTCAGGAAATGAGTCCCCTGAGGATGCCCCTGCAACACAAACGCAGGCTATATCCACTGGTTATAACCCCCTAGTGGATACAAGGACTTCACCAGCCACAGCCGCTTAGGATTCCTCTCAAAAGGAGCCTGCAGCAACCAAAGAAGGGGTACCCACCAATCTGGGATCTTCCTCATTTGAGGAGATTGCCATTGAAGAGCACCATTCTCCCCAGTGCATACTGCTTTTACCCCATCTCCCACTGCAACCGCCCCACAAAGTCCTACTCTCATTATTGCAAACGTGCTGACTCAGCTGCATGCCTCTCTCTCCTCCCCAATAAACACCAACAAAGGGGAAAACCACAGCAATTGAGGAAGAGGATCAACATGCTCCTGACAGCCCATAGCACGAGGGTTTCACTGTTCTATCTCCTGGTGTGGATATGGAGACCAGAACATCTGGTGAGGCTGCCACCTCTTCTGAATCAGCACATGATCAGACTGAGGCTGGTAACATAGCTAAGACCTCACCAGAGGCAACAGCTGATGAAGGACATTATCCTGAGGCTGGAAGTCCCCAGTTCCAAGAAAAAGAGGCACATGCTACAACTGGTCTACACCCAGTGCATGTACATCCTGCTACAAGCAGGAGGTCAGGTGATTCAGCATCTGCTGATGATGACCTGGGCTTCTTTTATGATGTTCTGGCCCAGAACACAATTCTTGAGGAAGAAGTCAGTAGACTACAAAGACTACTTGACCAATTCTCTCAACAAGCAAGTCCATCTGCCACCAACATAAACCCACAGATGGCACCTTCACCTGAAGGTCTCCCACACACTCAGCCACTCAAAACTTCTGAGCCACCAGCCTCTATTTCTGGCACTGCTTCTCAGGAACAGAACCCCTCTGAGCAAACAGCTGCTTCTTTTAGCAATCCCTACCTCTCATCACCCAATGATCACAGACATTGTGATCAAAACCATGGATGAGAGGCTTCCCTCAATCATACAACCCCTGGTGGAGGAGATTGTGAGCACTAGGCTTTCTGCTACTCAAACCCTTGCAACCAATGCAACCAAAAAGGGGGAGAGTCAGTCAGTGAAAGCAAAGAGGAAGAGCATAGAGGGGAAGAAAGAAAAGGAGACTGAGAAGGAAGAGGAGTTTGTGAAGGGAGCTGACATTGATCAAGTGGGTGAAAGTCACAAAGACTTTCATGTCACATATAAGAAGAGAAAGGTTGAAGGAAAAGAAAACGAACTGAACTCGATGAGATGATCAAAATGGCGGATGCTACACACAGTAAATCAATGGACTCCATTATTGATCAACTGTATAGACAGGGTTCGATACTGCACAGCTTGACTCAGAGATTAGGAGACTTGAAGTTGAAGAAATTAACTCAAGATGGGCAAGTTATGATGCATTAGAAAGAGAAAGACTAGAGATCATGATCAGATTCATTGCAAAGTACCTTGGGAGATCATTGATCGAGATTAAGTCATGGACCAGGGATAGTATCTTGGCAATAACCACCAAGATCTGTTCGTCTGAAGCATACACTAAGGGATTGGTGATTGAAGCACTAAATGAGGCAGGTGCTGGGAACAGAAAGGAACTAGCAAAACACTCAAAAGCCTCACTCACTACAAGAATGCTAGAACAACCTGCAAAACCTCCCACTTCAAAATCACCACTACCACAACCCTCTAAACCAACTCCTTTACCCTCAAAACCAACAACCGATGATGCACCCAAGAAGAGAAGAGAAGGGTGTTGAGGCTAGAAGAAGAAGAAGAAGAGGATGATGAGGAAGAAGATAGGCTGCCTCTTTCTGCAGTCCTAACTTTGCCTAAAGCCAAACCTATGCCCATCATTCCCACCTCACAGATGGAAGCTGTGAGAGTAAAGATAGAAGAAGCACAGCAGCAAAAGCTTCATGATGATGAGATGCTGAAAAGCATAGACAAAACTTATGCTGCTTCTTCATCAATAATCAGTATGAAGAAGGAAGCTCTGAGATTGTACACCCTTGCTAACACATTTCAATATCAAAAGGAAAAGGTGAGAATATGGCCTGATCCTAGGGTGGCTCACAGAATTGTGAAGAAAGACATTCCTTCGAGATACAAGGGCCAAGTAAAAAGGATCGTAGATGAAGAGATCACAGTGGTCCTTGTAGTATCACCCTGGGAAATTGTAGAAGATTTCAAGAAGGCCTATGAAACTAAACAGCCACCCCAAAAGATGTTAGAGAACAGAGTAATTAAAAAGCGGTTAGTCTACAAGAGGCTTGAGAACTTCAAACAAAATAAGCTCAGTCTGTTACTTGAAGGGACTCACCCAGATGAATTTGCATACAGACAGATCACAACAGTTGAGCTCAGAAATGGCAAACAGGCTAAGTACATTTCAGAGCTGTATGGGCGTGAATGATTGTTTGATGGTGGAGCTGAAAATCTTACCATGGAAGAACAAATTATGTTTCTCAGAGCATACACCAGAGAATCCTACAGGCTTATACATGGGAAGTAGATTTCATGGATAGGACCACAGCCCTGTGTCCAGTTCCCCAAAGTCAGGGCTCCTATCCATACTATGCCAACCAAATTTCAGAAATCTATTCCCAGGCCAGTGCTTAATTAGGTCATCTTCTTAGCTGATCAAGAAGGAAAAAGACCAATCTTATTGCCAACAATAAGTGGGACCTCAATAAAGTTAAGGTTTTGGCTGCATTGGTTCAGGGGGAGTTTGTTGGACCAAAAGAACCAATGAGCCGGATCAGAAAAACCTTAAGTCTCACAGACGTCACAACAACTGCTGAAGTCCACAACAGCGGAAGACAAAGTCTGAAGACAAGTGCTGAAGACAAAGTCTGAAGACACAAGTGCTGAAGACAAGTCTGAAGACAAGTGCTGAAGACAAAGTCTGAAGACACAAGTGCTGAAGACCAAGTATCAGTCGTTGTCACAACAGCTGAAGAGGTCTTCTTCAGTAGTTGTGACGGTTTTCTTTCAGTAGTTTTATGTTTTCCTTTCTGTAGTTTTGTAAAACGACTGAAGAGCTTGTTCTTCAGTCGTTGTAGTTTCAGTAGTTTTGTATCAGTAGTTTTATGTTTTATACTTAGCACTCTGATATGTTCTCAGTAGTTGTGAACATTTCAGTAGTTTGTTAAGTTTTAGTTATTTTTGTAACAAATCTGCCAGATGTCACTATCCTGTGATATCAGCAGTGATTGCACTCTATATAAGGAGTGTCAACCTTATTGTAATCGTGAATGATTGAGCATAAACATTTGATATTATTGAAACATTCCTTTTCACAGAAATATATTCTCTCTTTACAACCGTATTTGTTCAAAATGCATACGAATATCAAATTCTTGCTATAATTTGTCTAATGCTTCAGCCTCTATGCATATTCTCTAAAAACTCCCTCTAGGCTGATGCTACCAAAACTCTTGAAGACTTCAGATATCAACAGTCCTCATCAGGATCCTTCAGACTATCAAAGTATCTTCTCATATCAAAGAGATCATGCAGAGGTAACTGAAACATGTCTTGTGAAGTGTAGACATTCTCAATGCCATGATCTCTGATGACATGCCACCTTGCTGGATTTGTAGTGTATGTCCAGGATAGGATGGGTCTTTTTGATGCTAGAGGAGCTATTAGAATGGGAGATGATGGAGCATCCTCTGGCTGCATATCCTCAGGATGTTCTAACTCATCCTGAGGTTCAGAAAAGGATGCAGTCTTCTTCTTCTTCTTTGGCTTTGGTTTAGAAGTCATCCTTTTCTTTCTCTTTACAACTTTTAACTGAGAAGACTGGCCTGCAGTACCAGATTGATCTTCATTGTCTTTCTCAGTTGGGTCTTCTACTCTCACAGGTTTAGATTAAGAGTGAGTCGACCCTGCTATGGATCAGAAGATGAAGCTTGCTGAGATTCAGCAAGAGGTCTAGGTTGTGATGTCTCTGGTTGTTCAACCTTAACCTCCACTTCAGGTGGGGCTTGACTTGGAAGGGAATGTAAGTCAACCAGCTCTCCACTTTTTATCTTCTGCTTGATCACCCTTATATGCTTATCCATTGTGGATAGAGACATGGGGCCACGTCTCCTTCCGAAGAATCCATACAGCTTCAAGACACTCATCATCCTCTGCGTGTCAGCAGATTTCTTCATGCTTTGTGGATGATGGCTCTTGACTTAGCAGCTTCTTCCCTTAGCTTTCTTTTGGTTGCCTTTCTCTCCTGACTATCTCAAGTTTATGTTGATTAATATATTCAACTCAATATAGTCAAAGGATAAGGGAAGAAGTGCTTCTGCCTGATAGAGGCCTGTGGCACTCAGGTAGTTGATCATCTTGATCCTTTCTTCTTCTTTATCTACATGAGGTTCTTGTTGAATCACATCCTCATATGCAGGGCTTTCTTGAACTAGGGAGAGAGTAGGCATATGCTTGTATAATCTTTTCTTTCTTCTATCTTCTTTGATTTGTACTAGCAACTCTGCATCTTTTGCCTCTTTCTTCTCCCTTGACCCTTCCAAGCCAACCACTTCATTGAGTTCCTCTAAGGGGAGAGAGATGACATTGTTTATGTCATAGTTCCTTGTCTGCAGGTAGTTTATCCTGACTGCCTTTAACTCATCATTCTGAGTATCTGGTCTGGGGGCAACCCTGATTGGAGTCTTCATGAGTCTTGCAGACCTAGAAGAGGAATTTTCTCCCCTCAGCTTCCTTTTCCTCTCTCTCTCTCTCTTCTCCTCCTCAATCTCCTCAGAAGTCATTTTTCTTTTTCCTTTGTCACTCACAGACCTTTGTGACTCAGGATGGAGAGAGCTTTGGCCTTCATTGCTTGATGTAGCTTCCAAGCTCTGGCCAAAGAGAGGTTGAGAAGCACCTTCACCAGCAAGTGTCTCAAAAAGGGAACTAATCTCTACAGTAGTTGTTGGTGATAAGACAAGGCTCTCAGGTTTTGTCACTAGGCTTTTAGTTAAGGTTTCCCCTATGAAGCTAATCTTAGGGTTTGCCTCAACATCTAATTGACCGATGACATTGCTTGATTGCCTTAGTCTTCTTCTAAGGCTGAACTCTACAGTGATCCTGTCTTGGATTCTTTGGGCCAACTTGTCAGCTTGTCTTGATTTACTTGGATTGACAAGTGGCATGTTGACTAAATCTAGACCATCATAGAAGTTGAAGGTCTGAAAATTAAAGATCTCCTGCTGCCCTTGAACTCTCCTAATGATTAGGGCTCTCCTATTGTTGTCATACCTCCACCCAATGATGTGATTGGAAGATGGTGGAGATGACATAGCCCTTGGTATCCCTTCCTCAAACAGACTCTGTATGAAGGAGTCTATGTAGTCAACATCAATGTGAATTTGAGGAGGTTGCTAAGAATGCACAATTGCAAGTGAGGATGGTGAGTCCTCAATGTCCATTCTCTCTAAAGAACTCCCACGTTCTATAACTATAATGACTTTCTCCCCTTTTTTGGTTGCATCACCCACGTGCATAGGTGAGCCAGGAGTTAGGTCAATCACATCCACAGGTTCTTGTGTTCCTAGTGGAGCTTTTCTTAAAGGTCTCCCAACTAGTTTTTCCTTAAGATATGAAATCTTAAGTTGCTGATCATTAACCCTGTTCTGCAAGATAGTCACTTGAGATTCAAGGTGACTAACCTTGGAGACTAAATAGGTGCATGTTTGAGACAGTTTTTGCACCTTTAGTCTTAAATTCCCCTCATCTTCATCAGAAGAATCATTGGGGGATGAGATGATTGGACCAAAGTCCTCACTCTCACCACCAGCTTCATGTTCTTGGGTGTTGGATTTCCTCTGCTCACTGCCAATCTCAGTTGAGATGTTAGTGGGCTGAGTGCCATAGTTGAGGTTTTAATGATGTAATCACTTTCAAAAATTAAAGCCTCTTCCATATGGACATCCTGAACAGGTTTAGAAGTGACCACCTCAGTAGTAGGTGACTGATGAGGGCTAGAAATAGGAGCCTCAAAAGCACTCATCTCTCTTTGAGTAGGGGAAAAGAAGAGAGAATCATGGTACTTACTAAAACCTAGATCTTCATCAGTGTAGAAATCAAGGTTTGGGATTGGTTGGTTGAGATCTAAAGGTTGGGGATGGTAACTGTCCCCTAAAGGTTGATCACTTGAGTGTTGAGACTTAGAGTGATGGCTTAATGCACTTTGGCTTATAAGCTCATCAGGCTGAGCATGAGGAACCTTAACACTGATCCTTGAAAAGATGGGAATGGTTTGCTCCTCAGGAGAAGTAGGAGCTCCAGTGTCCATTCCTCTTGTATGGGTGAGTGTATAGGGACCTGCACAGACTGAATAGCCTGAGTAGGGGTTGTTTGGATTTTCTTTGGTAGGTGAGGGTGATTGTGGCTATGTAGGTTGTTGGGATCTAGCAGTGTGGGTTCAACACTAGCTGGTGCTGCTAGGTTATCACCTTGAGCAATGAGCTCTAAAATTTTTAGGACCAGGGCTGTTTCTACCCCAGAGAACCCAACAGTGGGCTTTCTTAGTATTTTAAAGATGTCAGGCTTCATCTGTCCCAATTTAAGAATGTTACCTGTTCCCTTTAACTGTGAGCCCAGTTCACAGTTAAGAAGGTACTGAACATATCTAGGGAACATGTAATATTCTAAGGAGTCCAAGTTTGCAAACAAATTAGTATAAACAAATTGACAATACCTGAACTTGACCCCCTGAATCATTCCATGGATAATGAAGGAGAGATCCTCAGGAATCTGGTCCCATCCACCATGCTTGTTTGATAAGCTATGGATAACCACATAGAGCGGGAATCTCCACTGGGATAAGACCTTCCCTTTCTTGAAGGTCTTGACAGATTAATCTCCCTCATAGCCCATCTGCCAAAGAATGATTTACAGCTTCTTTTGGGAAGAACACCTCACCTTCTTCATCATCCAGCTGGAGACTCATGTTGATGATGGCCGGAGTGATGAAAACTGTTGATGGTTGTGCGGATAGTATATATATTTTGATAAGGATTTATTGCACAGATTCAATTTTAATTGGTTATTACTAATACTAAACCACACACACAAAAGAAGTGTACTTGTCGTGTAGTAATATAGTGTTGGTAAGAACCGAGTATCAATCTGTGGACACACCTAGCCTACTCAACAAACTTGATGTTTGACTATCGAATTTGGTTTTTGTTAAAGAAAATGATAATTTGCATTGCAAAGATTTTTAGGAAGTAAACTAAGATTTGAAGCATTTGGATTTAAAACCAGGGAATAAAAGTTATCATCCTTACTAGACTCCACTTATGTAACCGTGATGAATTGGTGCTGTGATTTAAAGATATGGATCAATGTAATTATGTTAATGTTTATAAAGATAAGCTGGCACGATTTCTCGTCTATCCTGCTCTCGTAGTGACTTGATACTATCAGGCTGAGTTTTACTGCTTAGATCAAAGCCCTAGTAATGTAGGTAAATCTTTTGTGACCTATTTGACATACGATTTTTGAAAACATAACTTAATGTTAAAAAGAGAGTTGATCAGGTTCCTTCCTAACATACCATTAATTTTAGAAAACCGTAACAATTACTTAAGTTTCCAAACTAATAAAAGGAAACTGCTGGATGAAGAAGAAGACTAATGCAACCAAAACTTTGTCACTTAAAGTTATTTCGGTGCTGCATACAAAAGGCTTCCGAAGCTTAGCATGGAACTTCTGAAGGTTATAGAGTTCTTCCCAAGACAAAATGAAAGATCAACTTCCAAAAACAGAATTCTACTTCCGAAGAAAAGTACATACTTCCGAAGTTCAAGACTTAGAAGAATAAAGTAAAGACCACCTCCAAAGTATGATGAAAAGAAGAAGTCTTCAAGCTTTGGAAGAAGCAGCCTCTTCTGAAGTATAAGTGGCTTCCGAAGTACTTACTCTTTTGAAGCCATTTAACCTTCGGAAGACACTGCTATGAACCAGTGGACACAAGTATGGTCTCTAACACTCCGCTGTAGACTTCTGATACAGCATGGCTTCTTCCTAAAAAACAATGTTGTTGACTATACTTTATTCCACTGTTCATCTTTTCATGATAGTACATGTTACCAACTTTAGTTGGTGACAAAAGGCAGGTCATGGACATGTCCTGACTACCAAATCTCAGATAAGACTTTATCCAAGATACCTTAATCTTTAGTCTTGTAGTATAGACTTTAGCTATGGGATCCCAGCTGGTATCAAAGTATATCCGGCTGTAGATAGTACTATATATAGGTTCTCCTTGTAACTCATTGTAAGCATAGACATCATCTGCTTGTAAGAGTCTTGTATTTGAGTTGAGAATCAATATATAAAAGTATCTTGAAAATTATCTTTCTGTGTTCTTTGTTACTTTCTATATTGTGATCAACTCTTACTGGTTCTTCATATATCCGAGTGTGTTCTAGGTGAGTTTGAGAGAAAAAAATTGTGTTTAAGTGACAAACACCGATCGTGCAATTGGTATCAGAGCTCCTCAGGCTCTTGATTGCGTGATCTTACTATCCAAATCAACCTAGTTTTACTCCTCCCTACCACTCACTCACTCAAATGGCCCTTAACAAATCCGAGGTAGAAATGGGAACAATGACAAAAGCTCCCATCAGTACCCCTGAAAACTTCAGGTCTTGGAGTAGAAGAATAGAAGACTTCATTAGATACCAAGACAGCAGACTATGGAATTCCATTGTCAGTGGACCGTACAAGCCAAAGGTGGCATCACCTGGTGGAAACGGTGCCATGATAGAGAAGGTTGTCGAGGACTATTCTGATGAAGACAGGAAGAAGATGGACATCGATAGCAATGCTATGACTATTCTCATGATTGCAATACCGAACTCTATTATGGTGGGGTTTGAGCATTGCAAGACTGCCAAAGAATTGTTTGATTCACTTGCTCAAATGTACTCAAGCTCCAACGACTCAAAGAAGGACTCACTGAAGCAGCAGTTCGAGAACTTCACTCATATTGCTGGAGAGACCCTCAGCCAGCAGTACTTCAGGTATATGGATCTTATCTCTTCCCTTCAGTCTGTGAAAATCACTTCTGAACTTAGAGATCTCACCAGAAAGTTCATGAGTGCTCTTCCAAATGAGTGGACATTCTATTGTGTCTCTATCAAGAGAACAGAAAACTTGAACACTCTTTCCATGACTGAACTCTACAACATCCTTGATGGATATCGCCAAGAGATGGAGAGTAAGAAGGGCCACCAAACAAGCAGACCCATGAGTCTTCCCGCTAGCAATGCTTTAATGGTTGTCGAAGGCTCATTAACCCCTCAACCTCAGCATTTCCTGACTTATCAGCAGCCATCCTGCTCTTCTGGACCTTATATAACTTTTCCTGAGACTCCAAGGTCTCAACAGGCTCAACACAACTCCTTCCAGGAAAGTTGTGCCTTTGTTTCAGGAAGTGGACACTCAGGAGATTTTCAATACTGTTTTGATGATCTTGAGTGTTTTAGTCCAGATGATGTAGAGTGCGTGGACATCGTCCAGCAGATGGCTCTTTTAACTTACAGAGCGAAGAAGTTCTTTAAGAGAACCGGAAGGCATTTCCCTCAAAACCCAACTACCAGCAAGTTCGGGTTTGACAAGACCAAGGAAAAGTGTTACAACTGTAACCAACTGGGTCATTTTGCAAGGGAATGCAAGGCTCCCAAGACTAATCCGGGAACCCCACAGGCCTCCACACATCCCTCAACCTCAAAGCCCACTGACAGGTCAACTGAAACAGCTGCAATGGCTCAAGAAGTTGACTGGAGCTTCATGGTATAGGATGTGACTCCTGCTCAAGCTCTCATGGCCAGAACAAATGATGCCCAGGTATATGAATATCTCTGTACTCCAGCCTATATAACTAAAGTTAAACTTTATCAGGACTACAATATGGAAATCAGATCTGATATTGAGTCTTTAAATATTCTAAAATCTGATTTTAAAAGAACCGAATCTGACTATCAAAAGAAAATTGATGAGTTAGAGAAAACCGTATCTCTTTTAAAACATGAACACACCAACAACAAGACTCAAATCAAGGATCTGATATGCAAATTGTCTGAGGCTCAAGCCCAGCTTGTCACTGCTAAGGCTCAGGCCTGGAAGCATGCTATTTCTGAGCAGAACTTCCAAGCTATTCTTGCATCATCCTCCCATTCCAAACTCTGTTATCAGAACAAAGGAGGGTTGGGAACCAATGAAATTGCTCCACCACACTCCTATGAGTCTATTAGACAGCCTAGATGTGGTACTGAAGAGCAAGAGGTTCCAATTACTGACCCTTCCTTTCCAGAGTTGAAGGATGAGGCATTAATAGTGGCCACCACAGGGAAGGAACAGGTAGATGTACCCATCTCCTCCTATGAAGATAAAATCCTAACCATTAAAGCCAGAAGAAGCAGAGCTAAAGCTGCTAGAAGAACTGCCAAGAAGGTGGCCGAGTCCAAACTGAAGATTGACCCCAAGCAGAAGGGTGTCTTTATCTCAGTTGGACTTCAAGTGGTAGGTACTTCTGATTCAGGAAAGGAATGTAATACCAGCATTCCTGTCCTACCAAAGGATCAGAAGTTAAAGGGAAAAGTTGTTGATGAAGAAAAGAAGCCCAGGAAACAACAACCCTCACTTTCCCAAAAGACTAACATTGCATGCATCATATGTGGCCTGCAAAATCACATGGCAAAATATTGTTACTACAATCATGCAAGCACACATTATGCAAATAATGTTAGGAAAGAAGGAGTCAAGGAAGGTTTCACATTTGGACCTTTTCAAACAGTTCAAGTAATGAAAAAGGGAAGGCTAGTCTCGGAAGCCAGGTTGCTTTTGGAAGAAACTCCTTCTTTCGAAGGGAAAATGGCCTCGGAAGAAAAAGCCATTAAGGTTCGGAAGAACAAAAAGGTTCCCTTGAAACCATACAAGAAGAAGACTGCTTTGGAAGAAAAGGTGGTGAAGGCTTCTTCCGAAAAGAAAGAAGCTTCGGAAGAAGGCCACGCTGCAAAAGCTTTAACAAGCTCATCCTCCAAGGTCAGCCAAAGGGTGGACTGGAAGATCAAGGAAGATGCTGCAGCCCAAACCTCTTCTTCAAAGACCTCTATTGAACCCCCATGCATAACATTTGGTTCAATCATGTCATTATCTTTGGAAGAACCCAAGACCAGCAAGGCTTGGGCTTCCAAACAAAACTAACAATCTCATCTTATGTGCAGGGACATCCATTTGACAAGAACAACAATGTCTGGATTGTAGATAGTGGATGCTCCAGGCACATGAGAGGGAACGGATCTCTCCTTCAATAGTTTCAGAACTATGATGGAGGTCCTGTCCAATTTGGAGGTGAGGCCGGAGGATATATTTCTGGCAGAGGGAGTATATCCAACGGTAAATTAAAAGTTGACAAAGTTCACGTTGTCAAGAAGCTTGAACACAATCTGTTAAGTGTTTCTCAATTTTGTGATCAAAAGCACCAGATGCTTTTCACAGAACATGAGTGCATTATCCTCAAACCAGGGATGACAATTCCTCTGAAATTGGTGCTTCTTAGATCTCCCAGGAAAGGGGATATGTACAAGCTAGATATGAACAATGCTTCCCCGATGGGTGAAGTATCATGCTTTCTTTCCAAAGCTGATAGTGATGATTCAACACTATGGCATAAACGTATGTGTCATGTAAATTTTAAGACAATGAATGAATTGGCTAAAAATAACTTGGTACATGGTTTGCCTAAAAAGGAGTTTTTCTGCAAAGATAACTGTGTTGCATGCCTAAAAGGGAAACAACACAGGACATCTCATAAATCCAAATGTGTTAACTCTATCACTACTCCATTACACTTATTGCACATGGATCTTTTTGGTCCCACAAGTATAATGAGCATTGCAAGGAAATCATACTGCCTTGTGATAATTGATGATTTTACAAGATTCACATGGGTATTCGTTTTAAGAACTAAAGATGAAACTGCTGAAACATTAAAATCTTTTATTCTTAAAATAGAAAATCAAATTGATCACAAGGTTAAAATAATTAGAAGTGATCAAGGGACTGAGTTTAAGAACTTCGCTCTTGACTCTTTCTGTAACTCAAAAGGGATTGCCAGACAATATAGTGCTCCCCGAACTCCTTAACAAAATGGTGTAGATAAGAGGAGGAATAGGACACTTATTGAGGCTGCTCGAACTATGTTAGCTGGTTCAAAGCTACCTCTAACATTCTGGGCAGAGGCAGTCAGCACTGCATGCTATGTGCAGAACAGAGTTCTTGTAGTTAAGCCACATGGAAAGACCCCTTATGAGCTATGGAACCAGAGGCCACCGTTCATTGGCTTTCTAAGGTCCTTTGGCAGCAGGTGTACCTACTTAACACAAAGGACAATTTAGCAAAATTTGCTGAAAAGTCAGATGATGCTATCTTTGTTGGATATTCTTCTAGCTCCAAAGCTTATAGAGTATACAACATTAAGAATCAACAATTTGAAGAGTCATCCAATATAGTTGTTAATGAGCACACTCCTTGTGTTAGGGGGAATGGCCCTGATCATATTTTCGATTTAGAATTGTTTCCAAACTATTCTAAACCATCGTGTGAGAATGTTTCAGTTGGAACAGGTGCTCAAAATGATGCTGATGCTACTGCTAATGATCAACTATTTGAGCTTCCCAGACCTAGTCCAAATTTTCCAAGTGCTACAATACATCAAGCTTCCACTATTCACAGATATGATAGTTTAACTATAACAAGGAACAGTGAAGCTTCAACAAGTGAATCACTTACTGAGCTTCAAAACTCATCAGGTGATCCACCACAGCACCAGGCAGACGAAGTAGTATTTTGAAGGAACAGGCAACTGTTAATACTACTTCACAGCCAACCATTGATGATGTTTCTCATTCATTCAATCAGTCCTCATTGAATGACTTTGAAACAGCAGCTGGACAGAGTGTTCCAGTTCCTGAGCAGAATATGTCCAACCTAGACTTATCTCTGCAACTGGAAGTGATTCCTCGTCTTAGGATTCACAACACTCATCCAACTAAGAACATCATAGGGGATGTCACTGCAGGTGTGAGAACAAGAGGACAGACTCATCAAGGGAACGTCTGCTTGTACTCATGCTTTCTATTTCAGATGGAACCTAAGAAGGTTTAAGATGCCTTGAAAGGCAGTAGCTGGATTGAATCGATGCAAGAGGAGCTACTTCAATTCAAGAGACAGAATGTATGGAACCTATGTCCGCTACCATCTGGTCAAGTACCTATAGGCACCAAATGGGTTTTTAGAAACAAGAGAGATGATAGAGGCTTGATCATCAAGAATAAAGCAAGACTTGTAGTTCCAGGATACACTCAAGAGGAAGGAATCGATTATACTGATGTCTTTGCACCAGTTGCAAGACTTAAGGCAGTTAGGATCTTCCTTGCTTATGCTGCATCCAAGGACTTCATTGTCTATCAACTTGATGTCAAGTGTGCATTTCTATATGGGGATATAGATAGGGAAGTCTATGTATGCCAAACTCCAGGTTTTGAAGACCCATAACACCCCAACTATGTGTGCAAGTTGGACAAAGCTTTGTATGGGCTGCACCAAGCACCTAGGCTATGGTATGAGACTTTGTCTCAGTTTCTTCTAAAGAATGGCTACACTAGAGGTACCATTGATAAGACTCTCTTTATCAGAAAGTCTGGAAAGGACATCTTGCTCGTTCAAGTCTATGTTGATGACATCATATTTGGTTCCTCAAATGACCAAATGTGCAAGGACTTTGAGAGCATTATGAAGAAAAAGTTTGAGATGAGTTCCATGGGAAAAGTGGACTTTTTCCTTGGAATTCAGGTAAAGCAGATGAAGAAAGGGTTTTTCATTAATCAATCTAAGTATGTCTCTGGCATCTTAAAAAGATTTGAAATGAAAGATTGCAACCCTGCCAAGACACCCATACCCAGAAACCATAATCTTTGTCCTGACCTTGAGGGGGAGGATCCTGATCAACATCAGTATAGGGTAATTATTGGTTCTCTGATGTATCTCACAGCTAGTAGACCTGATATCATGTTTGCTACTTGTATCTGTGCAAAATATCAGGCTACTTCAAAGGTGTCTCACCTAGCTGCTGTTAAGAGAATCCTTAGATACCTCAAAGTAGCACCTAAACTAGGTCTCTGGTATCCCAGAAACAAAGATTTCAATCTCTATGGATACTCTGACAGTGACTATGGAGGCTGCAATGTTGACAAGAAATCAACATCAGGAGGATGTCAATTTCTTGGTGGAAGGATCATCTCATGGCAATACAAGAAACAATCTTGTGTCTCTACATCAACTGCTAAAGCTGAATACATTACTGCTGCTAGCTGCTATGCTCAACTGCTATGGATTCAAAATCAGATGTTAGACTATGGATTCAACTTTATGAGTACTCCTATCCATATTGACAACAACAGTGCTATCTCAATTACTGAAAATCCGGTGAAGCACTCCAAGACAAAGCATATTGACATCAGGTATCATTTCATTAGAGATATTCATGAGAAAAATCTAATTAGCTAATCAAAGTTGATTCAAATGAATAATATGCTGATCTGTTCACCAAAGCGTTTGATGAACAAAGATTTAAGTATCTCATAACAGCTATTGGGATAAAAACATTGATTAATTTAATCTCTTTGAAAACCTTTTTAATATGTAAGTCTTGTGTCAATACAATTTAAGCCTTGTTATCAGAAGTTCTCTCCAAAATTTTCTAAGTGTAAATTCCTTTCGAAGAGAAAATTACCCTCGAAAGACATTCTCTATCTTCCGAAGCAAGATTTTTCAAAGGATAACTTTCTTCTCGGAAGAATTTTTGGCCTCGAAAGAAGCGATTGATTGCATATCAGATCTACTTCCGAGACTTATAGATTCTCCATTCGGAAGAAACTCTAACCTTTGGAAGTAAAATTTTGGCTTCGGAAGTAGGAATTGCCTTCGGAAGACAAGTTACCTTCGGAAATGTTTTTCACTCGGAAGAGAGATTCTACTGTGTAACGTAAATCTCTTGGGCCCCACATTGTAAAAAGCAAAGATTTTGTTAATGATGTCGGATTATTTAATTGATTTTAATCTTACCGCCACTGTCAATTCATCCACTAAACCATCACATCACCTTATCCTAACCTCCATTACCGCCTTACCACCCCCTTTTAAATAATCTTGACTGTTCAATTTCATCTTCTTACTTGCAATTTTTACTGCCCTAGAAATTTCTCCTCTCCAAATTTACCCAAGCTCAAAATCATCTACACTCACCTTTCCCAAATGGCACTCAACCCTCAGCACAACCAAGTCGTACTTCTTGATTCTTCAAGAGATGCTGACTTCTCGGAAATTATCTCCTTTCTCACCCAATCAACCTACTACACTGCCCTTACGTTAACCCCACTATTTACTCCAACCAAATGGCAGAATTTTGGGGAAATGGTCAGGTCGAAACCCTAAATAGGATTCGTGTACTACGGTCCAGCATCTACGGACAAGAGTTGATCATCACTGAACAACTCATCAGGGAGCACCTTGAGCTTCATGATGAAAGAGCTCCTACTGAATTCCCAAAGGAAGATTTGGATAGCACTTATATCCTAATGGGATATGGTGGAAACATCAGCAGGTCGACGGTTTACAAGTTCAACTTATCCTACAATTGGAAGTTCCTCCTGCATGTTGTTCTTCATTGCTTGTCCAACAAATCCGGAGGATGGGATCAAATCCCTTATGAACTAGGATGCTTAGTTCATGGACTGGTGAGAGGCCTGCGCTTCAACTACTCACGATTTGTGTTTTCAAATCTGATAAGGAATCTTCAAAGGGAGACATTCTTCATGTATCCTAGATTCCTTCAACACATAATCAACTGTGATTGGACCAGAGCATGCTTGTCTGTGCAGCTGCTCTGACTGTCCCCCACATGCGGCCTACCATCTTCAAGACCTTGAAGAAGATGTCCACCAACTTCACTAGGAGTCACACTGCTCTGCTTCCAGGTATGATTGAGCGCATAGCTCCTGGTGACATCCCTGTTCACCCCACAAGTGATGAACCCACACCAGCAACCTCCACCACAATGCCAACACTACCTTCTCCACCCATCACCATCACTTATCAAAGACGCCCCAACGAACCCTTGTTCAATCTACTCTGATTGAACAAGCTCCTCCTGTTCAATCCAAAAGACTAGAGTGGAAACATGGGCTCCCACTCAGTCAGAGGTCTCTCCATCCTTCTATTTTGACCTCAATTTGGGTTTGAGTCTTCTCAGTCTCAAACCCAAGAGCCCGATACCCAAACCAACAGCCCTCAGAATGAGTATCTACACTCTTCTGAGTAGCCAACAAGGGACAGCCCCACCAGAGGCTCAATGCCTGTAGACATTGACCAAAGTTCCGGGTCAGTAGGCTTAACCTCCCTATCTTTCACTGACCTTCTATTCAAAACTGATGAAGAGATAACATCTCTCCATGGCAATGAAGTCGATCTACAATACCCTCCTCAAGATCAATAGAGCCCGGAGAAATCCCTTATCTCTAGCCCCCATCAGCAACCAATAACTAAGGTGATTCCCACTGATGTGGAGGGGACTCATGTAGATTCAGCTGCCACTACAGAAGGTGCCTCAATGGACCTTGTGGACAGTAGTAACATCTCTCAGACTGAATCTACGGCAACCGAGCCCTTTGATGACTCTGAAAGAGACATCATTGAGCATGGTAAACCAGGGTGCCAAGAAACCACATCTGGTGGTGAGGCCGAACATACTAGGTATGTTACCTCATCTCCTCGTGATTCTTCAAAAGAAGATGAGGGAAGCATGCAACTCCTTTTTAAAGACCTTCTATCTAAAGTCTCAAACCTTGAATCCTTGGTTAGGACTTTAGAAGCAAGGTCTGCCCTCAGCAACTTGAGATTGACAATCTTAGGGCTCAACTAGCTGAGAAACAACAAAGAGGTCTGTTAGGCATGTACCTACTCAGGTCTCACTGACTTCTTCCTCTAGCTCATCTAGCTCTCAAGATGATGCTACCAAAAAGGGGGAGAATGTTCAAAGACAAATACATGAGGAACCACAAAGCCAACCTTCAACTTCAACATCTTCCTCTCCCATCATCTCAGCAACTGAGTCACCTCAAGTCATTTTTCAGATTGACCCAAGGATGCTCAGTGATCTCTACAGACTCTTCACCAAGTTTCTGTTGAGATCCTCCATTGAGCAGCCAAGCCATGATGCTGCAATGATCTACTTTGGAGCTGAAGAGCTTCAGAGGTTGACTGCACCTTCTACCACTGTGGAAGAAGTTGGTCAACCTAAGGTCCACATGGAACCCAAGATTCAATTCGAATGGGAAATGGGGACTGATGGCCCAACAATTGAAACAGTTGGGACAGAATCTGCATCTCCTCCAACTTCTGAAGCTGAAGTTAAAGGCTTGGAAGAACAAGCTGAATCTTCCGAAGCTGAAATGGAAGTTGCGGAAGGACTTTTCAAAATGTCCGAGGAACTAATCATCACAGATGCAATCCTGGAAATGGCATCTGAGGTGAGCAGTGAGGACTTTCCAATTCCACCTCCATCCCAGACACCATCTCTGCCTCTCTCACAATCAGAAACCTCTCTCCAAGAACCACCACAGTCAGGATCTTCAAAAGACAAAGGAAAAAGGAAGATGACTGCGGAAGAGCTTCAGAAGAGGAGAAGATTAAGAAACTCAAGAAGAAAGGAAGACTTCAGACTGAGAAGTTGCTAGCTGCCAGTACAAAAGCAGCTGCTTCCAATCAAGAGGTTGTCATCAATAAAAGAAGAGAGCAGATCATTGACCAACTCATTGAAATGGGAGCTGCCAATGAAGAAACACTCCTGCTACCATTAGAGAGTTAGTGGATCTAGAGAAGGCAACCAGGCTGAAACTTGAGGAAGAAGCCAGGTTGGCCTTGGAGAAAGAAGAAGAAGAATAGAAGGAGGCCGAATTGCAGCTAAGGAGAGACAGGGTGAACTTCCTACTCTCCAGAGGCTTTGAACTTCAAGAACTTTCTCCCCACAACGATGATAGGATCCTTGGCTCTACAACAAAGAGCAGGATCAAATGGAGAAAGAAAGGAAAAAGGCTGCAAAAGAAAAGGCAAGAGAGAAGAAGAAGAAGGAAGAAGAAGCCAGGGTCACTGCCTCCAGAAGCTCACTGAGAAAGCCTGGATGAAGGACTATCTTCGGGCTCATGGATTCTCTAGGAGGCAGGTGGGTCCCATGTCTGAAAGGACACTCCAACGGATTGTTAGTGAAATTAAGGCTGACATTCGGATAGGGAAAAGGTAAGAGATGTATAGAAGGGTAAAAGGGATGACCTTCACTGCTACCACCCAACCACAACCTGAACCTTCACCCTTACCATCCACCATTAAACCTGAACCTTCACCCATGAACCCACATCACTACCCTTACCTACTCCCTCACATCAACCATCCAAACTTCCCATCATCCAACCTAAAACACTAGCAGAACCTCTGAACCTAAACCTACCAATTACCATCCAGACCATCCCCTCAGCCTTCTCAACATCTCTCCTTGAGGAGTTTAAGGCAATCAGAATGAAGCTCATCAACTGCACTACTCTGAGCGAAGTCTCTTATGTAGAAGACTCTGTAAACATCACCTATGTTGATGGTTCTTCAAGTTCCCTCACAGAGATAAATTCCTTGATCTGCCTAGAGGAACTTTGGACCAGGCTGCGAGACTTCTGGGACTCAACTCAGATTCTTTGAATGATGAAGAGAAGAAGCTCAGAAGGAAACTGGTGACTCTGCTGGATACAAAGAAAAAGGACAAGATTCCTAGTCAGTCTCTTGCGCCTAGAAGGAAGATAATCCAGTGGAGGATTGATGAACCTTCTCACAACTTTGTTGTGGAAAGGGAGAATGGTGAAGTAAATAGACTCAATGCAACCTCTCTGCTACACTCCAGCAGGTTCGACATTGCTGAGCTAGCAGAGAAGCCATTCTCCAACCCCCTCTAACTCTGAAACTGCCACACTTATCAGAAATCATCTTAGCAGTCTTCATCTAGCTGAGTTAACTGCAAAGGTAAAGATTGAAGAAGAGTTGAAGTTAAGAAGACAGGAAGACAAGGAAAGATCTCCCACCAAAGGCACTACCTTTCTATAGATGGTGGAAGGTCCTGAATTGGAATATGACTATAGTTCCCATCAACTAACTCTTTTCAGAGGGCAACAACAAAGGGTACATGTTATCCAAGGTGATAGACTGGATTTCCTGTCTACCAAGGATCTGAACAAACTTCTCAACACCACTTCAGGGAAGAACAAGGAGATAGACAAATATTTACTCTCCTTGGTGTTGAAAGTTTTGAGAAGTCGAGACAAGTGAAGTTTTGGTAGCATCAGCCTAGGGGGAGTTTGTTGGATCAAGAAGAAGGCTAATGCAACCAAAACTTTGTTACCTAAAGTTATTTTGGTGTTGCATACAAAAGGCTTCTGAAGCTTAGCATGGAACTTCTGAAGGTTGTAGAGTTCTTCCGAAGACAAAATGAAAGATCAACTTCCAAAGACAGAATTCTACTTCCGAAGTTAAGTACATACTTCCGAAGTTCAAGACTTAGAAGAATAAAGTAAAGACCACCTCTGAAGTATGAGGAAAAGAAGAAGTCTCCAAGCCTTGGAAGAAGCAGCCTCTTCCGAAGTATAAGTGGCTTGGGAAGTACTTACTCTTCCGAAGCCATTTAACCTTCGGAAGACACTGCTATGAACTAGTGGACACAAGTATGGTCTCTAACACTCCGCTGCAGACTTCTGATACAGTATGGCTTCTTCCTAAAAAACCATGTTGTTGACTATACTTTATTCCACTGTTCACCTTTTCATGATAGTACATGTTACCAACTTTAGTTGGTGACAAAAGGTAGGTCATGGACATGTCCTGACTACCAAATCTCAGATAAGACTTTATCCAAGATACCTTAATCTTTAGTCTTGTAGTATAGACTTTAGCTATAGGATCCCAGCTGGTATCAAAGTATATCCGGCTGTAGATAGTATTATATATAGGTTCTCCTTGTAACTCATTGTAAGCATAGACATCATATGCTTGTAAGAGTTTTGTATTTGAGTTGAGAATCAATATATAAAAGTATCTTGAAAATTATCTTTCTGTGTTCTTTGTTACTTTCTATATTGTGATCAACTCTTACTGATTCTTCATATATCCGAGTGTGTTCTAGGTGAGTTTGAGAGAAAAAACATTGTGTTTAAGTGACAAACACCGATCCTACAGGAACCCGCAAATGATGAGAAAGTTAAGGTGATATGATTTCTAATAACCATTTCTAGTTCATTAGCCATGGATTATTATGAAGACCGGTTTCGCGAATGAAAGTTAATCATACGGTTTTTCAACTTTGTATGACGATTACAATCACAAACCATAAATTTATAACTTCCCGTTCAAATGTAGATGCTACCCATCAATAGTTTTCCCAAGACCACCATAACATTAACATAATATTTATCACACCATTAGTTCATCACAAATTACATAAGTTTCATCCGATTAGGATGATAAAAAGAGTTAAGCTCATAATGAGCTTGAACATAACAACATATAACAAAGAAGATAGATATGTAATCATCGGTGAAATGGAACAATCAAACTGATAATCCATAATGGATGGCGTTTAGATGATCCCAAGCTTCTTCCAAGTGTTGTATGCACCTCCCGAGCCTCCAAATGACCTTGAAGTCTTGATTCCCGAGAGAGTTCTGTAGAGTAACTCTACCACCAAAGCTTGCCAAAAATAGTGAACTTAGGCTTATATTTATAGGCTTTCTGGAGGTTTAAGCACGGCCCCGTGCCTAAAAGGCACGGCCCCGTGCTAGTACAATGCTTACGAAAGTTGGTCGGCTCGTACATGCAGGTTGTGTCAGGCATGGCCCGTGCTAAATGGGGCACGACCCCTTGTTGGAGGTGGGGCACGACCCCGTGCCTTATAGGGCACGGCCCCATGTCTACTTTTAGGGAACAGTACTTTTGTCCTTGTCAGATGTCCAAACACGGGAGGTGTGTTAATTTAGCACGGAGGTGTGTTTCTGGCAAAGCATGGGGGCGTGCTTAATGAGGCACGACCCCATGCTTGGACTCCAAAGCTCATATTACTTCAATTTCTTGCTAAATAGGCTTCTTTTGTCCATCTTGCCCTTTTAAACACCTGAAAACACAATTTAAGACTTTTAAGTACATTTTCATCATTTTAAGGAAGGTATTAAGGAATAATGATGCGCTTTTGATAGAATTTTTATGTATAATTTGGAGCACATCAAACATCCCCACACTTGAACTTTGCTTGTCCTCAAGCAAAAATCACTTAAAATGACAAATCCACCAAAAACCAAATAAAACAAATTATAAACATGTCTTTCGAGAAATACGCAAGTAAACATTATTTTCATCCAAATATAAATATCCCAAGCATATGTGAAATGATATCCTAGCAAGTAATAAATTGGATAGTAAAGATTATTATCATGTAAAAATCCACACTTCTCACAAGATGCACTCACACTCGGCTAAATATATGGAGTCATAATAAAGATTAAGTATGACTAATACACTCAATTGCCTAGTATGAATACGTGTGAAATCATATGCTTGTTAAGGGATAAAATCTCCACCTACTTAGATATTTACTTGCATAAATCATTAGGTCTTTGATGGGTTGTAATTTGGCTCGGGCTCGGGTATGGAATATTTGGAAAAAGTGGCTAATTACTAAAGACGACGGTCTTGGCTTATTTTTCTAACATAAACTACAAGGAAAGCAATAAAGGTTCCCTATACAATACTTCAAGCTAGAAGGGATATGCTAGCTTGAGAACTCGTTTAAGGTCAGATTGTCAAGACCGTATTTTGCTTTCAAGAATCGTACTTCATCTTTTACCCGAAGATACACAAAAACTTTCCTTTCTCAAGGATCGTTTAGCTTGAAGCCTAATAGCACCCAATCGGATTAGTTCTGTGTATTCGTATTGAGATTCAGTTGATTCTTTTTGCATTTCCATTATGAGACCAATTTTCACAATTCGGGCATCTTTCATATCTTTTTGCCCGTCGCTTTATAGCACTTTTTGAAATTCCACAAAATGGTGGAACATGTTCCTTTTTCGCCATTTCTTTCTTGCGTCAAACGTGAGATTGAAAATTTGTTCGCGGATTTCCGGGGAAGTCCCGGTTTTGCGTGATGAAGGCAACAAAGCAAATTGAAATAAAAAAATGCATTTAAGTTCTTTAAGGTATGCCGGTAAAAGACCAATTTTTTTTATATATAAGCCAAAAACGTGTCTTTAACGAAAACGGGTTTTATTGAAGGCTTTTGGTTAAGTGACATGATGGCTCGGGTGATTGAAAGATAAAAAAACGTTTAAGCTCAACGGGGCTTACTATGGTTGACGTTCGGGTAAGGAAAATTAAAGACAATGGTTGGGGCTCGAATGGTTAAGGTTTCCTAGTGCCTAACTCATTTTTATGCAGCAAATACTAATTAAGGTCTTGAAATGCATACCCAAAGCAAGTTTTAATCACACGTATCATATGGCATCCTCAATTAAATCCAGAATGAAAGTAGAATTGAAATTTGCAAAAGCTGTTTAAGGCTCAAAAATAAACTCACATATGGATGGAATTGGGTACAAGTGCTTATTTTACATGATTAAATATTTTACTAGATTAGATTATTGCTTTTAAGGATATGACAAAAAAACATTTTCAATTTTATTTGGACGTCATCAATTTACTTCTTTATTTCCCGAAAACGTATATTTATAATTTGGTTTATCAAAAATTTAATTTTTGGCTTCTTGTCACAAAAATTACTTGGTAGTGATCTTTTCTTAAAAGTTTTAAATTTGGACCTTTTAAGCAAAGTCAAATGCATTACGCCCATCCCCACACTTAAAATTCATATTGTCCTCAATGTGATAACATAATCAAGATCGAGAAAGAGTAATAAAATAACTCCCCTAAAAATGATGAATTTTTTAGTTGTGTTTGGTTGGCCTCGCGTTGTTAGAATCCTCGGTATCACCTGAAATGTCACCAATTTATTAAAAGCATTAAAGTCCTAAACACATAAAATAAAAACAAAACGACATAAATTAAAAGATAGATTGGCACAAAATAACTGTGTCGGGTCCCCAAAAATGATATGGTTTTCAAGGGCTTTGTGGGGGAATATCCCCCACTCATGGTACATTCGGGTTCTGATGTACGTGACATCGTTGCTGAAGCCATCGACTCGGGAATGCAGACTTTCGACTCGGATGAAGGCTTGTTGGGCATATTCAAATGATTGCCTTGCATGGTTGCTGGTTGTTTGTATTGACTCATAAAGGTCTAACATGGTTGGGAATTCCCTTGTACGTGAACTTGAAGATCCAGCTCTGGCTCCTTCCGGCTGTATTGGTGTGTCGAGATCCATAATTATTCGGGGCCGCCGGATCCCAGATTTGTTCCTTCTTATCCATGAATCTCGGCTGCCCATTTGGTAGGCTTGTCACCATGTACATACTTGTGCAAATGCTCAAGTCTAACAGTCCTGGCATCACTCCTTCAGTTCCCTCAGTGTTATAACCATAGCTCTCGTATAAGTTCAAAATCCAGCTTCCTCCAAACATAGGTGTTGGAGCACCTGCAATCGCATTCCTGGCAAAAAGATTACAAAACAAATACCAATATTACATGGCAACTGATTAACCATACAATATAATATGAACAAGTCCCTCAAGTTAACAACTCCCTCGCTTTGACCACGAGCTGTTATGGAATGACTAAGTAACCAATGAATGTATCACAGCAGTGGGTCTCGTGCTTTTTGTTTTACTCGAGTTGAACCCTCCGGTTCCAATACGCTCCCAAAATGCTTTCCTCATTGCACCACTTTCCGCTTCTTTACCTTCCTCGTCGGGTATGTATGGTACGCCGGCATTCTAGATATTGCTTCCTCCTCCATTTCCTGTTCCGTGTAGATCCCGAGATAGATACCGAACAAGGCAATTGATGTTTTGTGCCAATGTCCAGCAAGTCTGAATGAAACTGCATTATTATCCCAAGGGTCAGAGTCTTTCATGCTAAATTTGAAAGATGCTAAAAATTCAAGAGTTAGTTCATAAACGGAAGGTCTATTTTATAAGAATAAATGCTTCCATTGGACACTCAATAATGTATTGTATCTTTCTAGCTATCTGACTGCCGCTAGTGTTTCTTCATCTGCTTGTAAGTGGGATCTTTCGACCCTTTGTAGCAGTCTTTGAAGTCTATCATAACACCATCTCTCGCGGCTCCCTTCAAAACGTAAGTAGGGATGATTCATGATCCTGAAATTTCAAAAATAAGTTAATCTATACAAAACAAATTTCTTGAGCAGTTTCCTGATGTTAGTGACAATCATGTGTTTTTTAAAACATAACATCATAATGATGCAACTCATGTTCAAAAATAGTTAAAAATTTATCATCCAAGGAAAAAAATTGTTGAACATGGGGGTGCGTTTTGTGAAACATGGGGGTGCGGTTAACATGATAAGGCATGGAATCTTGACTCGAGCATGCGTGGTCGTGTTTGTAAATCGTTGATTAAGCATGGGTTTAACATTTTCTTGCTTTAAAAATCAAAGATTGTACGTTTAGCATTTTAATCATTTGTTAATAATTCAAGATACCCAAAAATATATTTTATGTTTAATACCACTTAGGAACTCTGGAACATGATTAACAAATATTTCATCACGAATTATGAAGATAGTCTTGTTAACAATAAAAGAAAACAAATTAATTAACTAACTAAACAAACTGATAACTAATGAAACATACTAATTAACACTAATCTACTTACAAGAATAAACATGAACAAGTAGGTTGAAAGCATTCATCATTCCATAAAACGTTTAAGAACAAGTCTTTACACATAATTGCTAGGATTTCGGTTGTTTAGAGACCTAATCACCTAACTACATGTAAATGAATTTCATAATCAAAAGAATTAGTATACTACCCTCTTGATCAATACTCTTGAAAGAACTCTTGAAAAGATGAAAGAAAAATGGAAAACAAGGTGAAAATGAAAGTGGATATGACTTTGCAGGCAATTGAAGTCGTTATTTATCATGCACAATTGAAGAGGAACAAGACAAAAGGCTGAAATATGTCAGCTTGTGTCATTTTTGTCGAACACAGGGGCGTGCCTCCTTAAGCATGGGGACGTGTTCATGTGTTGTTGTTTGGTTTCAGTCTTTTGTTGTTCCATTTTTTAGTTTCACGCGTTATGTAATTTTCCCGGTTAAGTTTTATCACTTCCAAATCATCAGAAAAATAAGAAAATAGTCCTAGAGTTAAATAACACTAGCCAAATTGAAAATTACATTTCCTAAGGTCCTACGGCTGCATGATACATTAAAAGCCGAGAATCTGAAACAACAAAATCAGACTCTTTAACGCGCAACAGCTCACTTAGCACATCACGAAATGCTTCTAAAAGAAACCTCCACACATTTCGTGTCGGAGGTTCAGGATAGGATAGTGAGAAGTGTGGTTGCTTAATTACGCAAGCTATCGGTTAATGGAAATGAGTTCCTCGCTCATCTGTTGAACTTTTTGGATAAGTTCTGCTAAGCGTTGGGATGTAGCGAGGTTCATTTCAGTCAGTTTCTTCATTAGTTCATGCAGCTTGAAGAAATATTCTTCAGTCGTTGGCTCTTGTGTTTCAGAACGCAGTTTCTTCGCAAGATTCCAGTTGGAACTTCCGTGACTTGATTCTTTCATTTTTCAGACGTTTTTAAACAGGAATGAGTGTGATGAAAGAATTGAACAAGTGTGGTATTTATATACACGTCGAGGAAAGTGAACACGGGGGTGTGCTTGGCTAGGCACGGCCCCGTGCTTGTCAGAATTCGTCTTAAATTCGACCTGCAATGTTTCAGAGTCGTCAACGGAGATCATGGAAAGAAATTTTTCAGAGACACGGGGGCGTGCTTGATGAGGCACGGCCCCGTGCTTGTGCTTGTGAGAACCTAAAAATTGTTAAAAAGTAAGAAAAATTTATGTGCAGGTGCCGCGTTTAAGTTTAGGGTCTTCGGCACGACCCTTCCCCACACTTAGTTTTCGTCGGGGCGGAGGTGTAATTTCTCTGAGGGAATCTTGGTTGGTCCATCGTTGTACGGTTTCAAACGATGACCATTTACTTTGAAACTTAAACCTGCGTGGTTATAAATTTCAATGGCACCATTCAGAAACATGTTTTTGATCGTATAAGGTCCAGACCAACATGATTTCAGTTTTTCGGGAAATAAACGTAAACGAGAGTTATATAGTAAGACACGTTATCCCACATGAAATCATTTTGTGTTCTTTAATCGAGCATCGTGGAATTTCCTTGTCTTTTCTTTGTAAACCCTAGCGTTTTCGTACGCTTGTTCTCTTAATTACTCCAATTCGTGAATTTGTAGGAAGCGATCCTTTCCTGCAAGGTCTTGGTCCAGGTTTTCTGCTTTAAATGCCCAAAAGGCCTTGTGCTCTAGTTCCACAGCTAGATGACACGACTTCCCATAAACTAGTTTAAACGGTGTTGTGCCGATGGGAGTCTTATAGGCTGTTTGAAAAGCGCATAATACATCATCTAACTTGGTAGACCAGTCCTTGTGGTTTTGACCTATAGTTTTCTCAAGGATTAGTTTGATGCCTCGATTAGTGACTTCAGCTTGCCCATTCGCTTGTGGATGGTAAGCAGTTGTAAAGCGATGGTGAACTCCATAACGCGCCATTGCTCATTCGAGCTGATTGTTACAGAAATGAGTTCCTCGGTCACTAATTAGAGCTTTGGGGGCACCAAAATGAGAAAATAGTTTTTTAAGGAATTTGACAACGTTTCTGGCATCATTAGTAGGTAGGGCTTGAGCTTCAACCCATTTTGAGACGTAATCAACTGCTACCAAGATGTAACAATTGCCAAATGACACCAGGAATGGCACCATGAAATCAATACCCCGTATATCAAATATCTCGCATACTTGAACTGGTTTTTGAGGCATCTCATCCCGTGTAGAGATATTGGTTGCCCTTTGACATGCATCGCAGGTGTGTACCATGTTGTGAGCATCTTTGAATATCGTGGGCCAGTAAAATCCAGAGTCAAATACTTTTTTGGCTGTTAAGGTTGCTCCATGGTGTCCTCCGGTGGGTCCTTCATGACAGTGCCTTAGAATTTGTTATGATTCTCTTTCGTATACGCATCTTCGAATGAGTTTGTCTGCACCGATTCTGAATAGATACGGGTCTTCCCAATAGTAATGTTTGATATCACTAAAGAACTTCTTCTTTTGCTGATAAGTCATTCCTTTGAGAAGGATTCTGCTTGCTAAGTAATTTACAAAATCGGCAAACCAAGGATGTTCATCGATTGAGGATTGAATGTGCATAAGGAATTCGTGAGGAAATTTGTCGTTTATTATGGCTTCCTAAGTTTATGAAGGACTTGAATCCTCGAGACGCGAGAGACGATCAACCGCTAGATTTTCTGCTCCTTTCTTATCACGAATTTCGATGTCAAATTCTTGAAGCAGAAGGATCCAACGAATCAATCTTGGCTTTGCATCTTATTTGTTGAACAAATAACGAAGGGCTGCATGATCGGTGTAAACAATTGTTTTTGAAAGGATGAGATAAAAGCAAAATTTGTAAAATGCGAAAACTACCGCAAGAAGTTCTTTTTCGGTGGTGGTGTAGTTTTCTTGTGCGTCGTTTAGGGTTTTGCTCGCATAATGAATTGGGTGAAATTGCTTGTCTTTCCTTTGTCCTAATACGGCTCCTACCACGAAATCGCTTGCGTCGCTCATGAGTTCAAATGGTATCATCCAATCTGGGGAAACCATGAATGGAGCAGTTACCAGCCTCTCTTTAAGCAATTTGAATGCACTAATGCATTCGTCAGAAAATACGAATTCAGCATCTTTCTAGTGAATTTGAGTCATTGGTCGAGCGATTTTTGAGAAATCTTTGATAAAATGACGGTAGAATCCTGCATGACCTAGGAAACTTCTGATATCTTTCATGGTTGTGGGATGTGGAAGTTTAGAAATAGTGTCGACTTTGGCTTGATCGACTTCAAGCCCTACTCGAGAGATTTTGTGTCCTAACACTATTCCTTCCGTAACCATGAAGTGGCACTTTTCCCAGTTTAAAACAAGGTTAAAATCTTCACATCTAACCAGCATCTTTTCCAGACTTTCAAGACATTGCTCAAATGAGTTTCCAAAGATGGAGAAATCATCCATGAAAACTTCCATTGAGTGTTCAATCATGTCATGAAAAATTACTACCATGCATCTTTGAAATGTAGCAGGAGCAGTACACAATCCAAAAGGCATTCGCCGATAAGCAAATATGCCGTATGGACAGGTGAATGTTGTCTTCTCTTGATCTTCGGGAGCAATAGGGATTTGAAAATAACCTGAGAAACTATCCAGGAAACAATAGAACATTTTTCCAGATAATCGCTCAAGCATTTGGTCAATGAAAGGAAGAGGAAGTGATCTTTCCTTGTGGCGTCATTGAGCTTGCGATAGTCTATGCAAACTCTCCATCCGGTAACCGTACGAGTGGGAATAAGCTCATTCTTTTCGTTAGTTACAACAGTCATTCCTCCTTTCTTTGGAACAACTTGGATGGGACTGACCCAAGGTGAATCAGAAATAGGGTAAATCAAACCGGCATCTAGCAGTTTGATTACTTTTTTCTTCACCACCTCTTGCATGCTCGGGTTTAAACGTCTTTGAGGTTGAATGACGGATTTGAAGTTCTCCTCCATCAATATTTTATGAGTGCAAAAGGATGGATTGATTCCCTTGATGTCCGTGATTTTCCATGCAATTGCTCGTCTGTGTGCCTTAAGCACATTGAGCAACTTGTTCTTCTTATCAATTGATAAGACGGATGAGATTATGACAGGAAGTTGAGTTGTGTTTTCAAGAAAAGTGTATTCGAGATGAGATGGAAGTTCTTTGAGCTCTAAATCTGGAGGTTCTTCTATAGAAGGTTTGGCTTTCGGTTCTAGATCTTGCTCAATGATCTCAAATGCTTCTTGATGAAGTGTTGTTTCATCAACTTCAAGTTCTTGGATGATTTGGTTCTCACAGATGGGTTCGGTGATTTGGACTTCTATTAATTGAGTGTTGCAACTTCATTTTGAAGAGTTTTCTCCAAATGACAACTTATGATCGAATTGCAAGCATCAACGTAATAGAGTGGGTCATCATGATGTTGAGGGTGTTTCATGGATTGGCCTATATCGAAAGTTACTTCCTCCTCATCTACTCTAAGCGTGAGTTTGCCTATACAAACATCAATGAGAGCTCGAGCAATCGCTAAGAAAGGTCGACCTAGGATAAGTGGAATATTTTTGTCTTCATCCATGTCAAGGATCACAAAATCAATGGAAATACGAATTTGTCAATTTTAACTAAGAGATTTTCAATGATGCCCCTTGGATATTTGACAAAACGGTCAGCTAACTAGATGCTCATACGGGTAGATCTAGGTTCACCTAGGTTTAATTTTTCGAAAACCGCATAAGGCATAAGGTTAATGCTTGCACCTAAATCAGCTAACACGTTACTGACAAAAAGATTTCCTATTAGGCAAGGTATGGTGAAACTTCCTGGATCAGTCATCTTTTGAGGTAGTTTGTTTTGAAGATCTGCAGAGCATTCCTCATTCAAAACTACGTGTGATAACTCTTCCAGTTTCTTTTTGTTTGACAAGACACCTTTTAGAAACTTAGCGTAGTTTGGCATTTGTGCTAAGGCCTCCACCAAGGGCAGATTGATGTGGAGTTGCTTGAACAACCCAAGGAATTTGCCGTATTGTGCTTCCATTATTTGTTGTCTCAAACGACCTAGATATGGAGGTGGTGGAACATATGGTGGTGGTGGAACGTATTTCTTTGTTGGTTCTTCAATAACAACAGATTGCTTTTGCTTATCACTCGCATTACTTGGAGTTTCAGTTTCTACCTCTTCAAGGATGGGTTGTAATGCGGGTGCATCACCTTGAGTGGTTTTGCCACTCCTGGTGGTGATGGCTTTGACTTGAGCATTAGGGTTGTTACAGTGTTGCTAGGCAAAGCTCCTTGAGGTCTTTCAGATAGCTGTTGTGCTATTTGACCTACTTGGTGCTCTATGGTTTGCAATGATGCTTTGTTGCTTTTGATGTCAGCTTCGTTTCTTTAGAACCTCTTCTCATTTCTTCTATCAGATTTCCAGATGTACTCATCTGTGGCTTGTGTGGTTAACAACAACTGCTGCAATAAGTCTTCCATTGATGATGCTCCACAGTCTTGGTTACTACTGCTTGGACCTTGGTAAGGTGGTTTTTGTTGTTGGTAAGGTGGCCTTCGGTTGAATCCAAATGATTGTTGGTTATTACCAGCATCTCTGTAATTCGAGTTGCTTCTCCAATTTGAGTTGTTGTTGTATGAGTTGTTTGGGCCTCCTATGTAGTCAACATCTTCAACCATCATAATGCCTTGTGGGCATTCATTGGTCTTGTGTGAATTTCCACATGTGTTGCATCGTGTTGGAGTTTTCCTTAGCTCGCTTTGCAATTGTTCGAATTTTTTGGTTAGAGCTTCTAATTGGGCTGCAATTAGGGTTTTAGAGTCTACTTGATGAATACCATTAGAAATAGGTTTGGTTCTTAAGGGATTGTAAGCAAAGCACTTCTTAGCTGCTCTTTTTAAGGCTTGGTATGCTTCTGTTGGCGTGACACTTCCAAAATCTCCTCCCGCACTTTGGTCTACCGCTTGCTTGTGGGCTTCGCTGATTGCATCGTAAAAGGTTTGACACTGGAGCCACAGATCAAGTCCGTGATGTGGGCATCTCCGAATGATACTTTTATATCTCTCCCATGCTGCGTGTAATGATTCATCGTCGTCTTGGCGAAAACTTGTGATGCTGCTTCTTAGTTGGCAGTGCGATCGGGTGGAAAGTATTTCAAAAGGAATTGTTCAGCCATTTCCACCCATGTGGTGATGGAACCAGGCAAAAGTGAATCAAGCCAATCGATGGCTCGGCCTCGAAGTGAAAATGGAAAAAGTCTTAGTCGAATGGCGTCGTCTGAACAATGATTGATTTTGAAGGCTGCACATATACAAAGGAATCATGAGATGTGAGCATTAGGATCTTCGTCTTGTAACCCATGGAACTGAACAGAGTTTTCTACGAGTTGGATAATACTAGACTTAATCTCGAAATTGTTGGCCGCTATTGCTGGTTGGACAACACTAGACTCATAACCATCTATTGACGGTGTGGCATAGTGTGTCATCTTCATTTCCTCCTCTTGGTTAGCCATGTCTTCTTCGGATGGTGTATCTTCCAAAATGTCTTCTCCAATGATCGGTGCTGCTTGTTGTGATCTTTTGCGCAAATTTCGATGGAAAAGTCGTTCGGGTTCCGAAAGAGGCGGACCAAGTTCAGAACTAGACGAGTCGGACATACACTAACTTAAAGAAGCATAAACTAACTAAGGCTTAAAATGAATCAGGCAAAAGTAACTAAACTAACTAGGGCAAACTACCTAAAAATAAAAATGAAGTTTAAACAAAAATATATTAACAAGTTATATACAAGATAATCAAAAGTTTAGTTTGTCTTTCAAACTGCCGTGTGTCCCCAGCAACGGTGCCAATCACTTGATAGTTGTGCAGATAGTATATATATTTTGATAAAGATTTATTGCACAGATTTAGTTTTAATTGGTTATTACTAATACTAAAACACACACACAAAAGGCAGTGTACCTGTCGTGTGGTAATATAGTGTTGGTAAGAACCGAGTATCAATCTGTGGACACACCTAGCCTACTCAACAAACTTGATGTTTGACCATCAGATTTGGTTTTTGTTAAAGAAAATGATAATTAGCATTGGAAAGATTTTTAGGATTTAAAAATAAACAATAATAAAAAGGAAGTAAACTAAGATTTGAAGCGTTTGGATTTAAAACCAGAGAATAAAAGTTATCATCCTAACTAGACTCCACTTATGTAACTGTGATGAATTGGTGGTGTGATTTAAAGATATGGATCAATGTAATTATGTTAATGTTTATAAAGATGAGCTAGCGCGATTTCTCGTCTGTCCTGCTGCTGTAGTGACTTGATCTTATCAGGCTCAGTTTTACTACTCAGATCAAAGCCCTAGTAATGTAGGTAAATCTTTTGTGACCTATTTGACATGCGATTTCTGAAAACATAACTTAATGTTAAAAAGAGAGTTGATCAGGTTCCTTCCTAACATACCATTAATTTTAGAAAACCGTAACAATTACTGAAGTTTCCAAACTAATAAAAGGGAACCCGCAAATGATCAGAAAGTTAAGGTGATATGATTTCTAGTAACCATTTCTAGTTCATTAGCCATGGATTTATTATGAAGACCAGTTTCACGAATAAAAGTTAATCATACGGTTTTTCAACTTTGTATGACGATTACAATCACAAACCATAAATTTATAACTTCCCGTTCAAATGTAGATGCTACCCATCAATAGTTTCCCAAGACCACCATAACATTAACATAATATATATATCACAATTAGTTCATCATAAATTACATAAGTTTCATCCGATTAGGATGATAAAAAGAGTTGAGCTCATAATGAGCTTGAACATAATAACATATAACAAAGAAGATAGATATGTAATCATCGGTGAAATAGAACAATCAAACCGATAATCCACAATGGATGGCGTTTAGACGATCCCGAGCTTCTTCCAAGTGTTGTATGCACCTCCCGAGAGAGTTCTACAGAGTAACTCTCCCACCAAAGCTTGCCAAAAATGGTGAACTTAGGCTTCTATTTATAGGCTTTCCGGAGTGTTTAAGCACGGCCCCGTGCCTAAAAGGCACGGCCCCGTGCTAGTATAATGCTTACGAAAGTTGGTCGGCTCGTACATGCAGGTTGTGTGGGGCACGACCCCATGCTAAATGGGGCACGGCCCCGTGTTAGAGGTGGGGCACGGCCCCGTGTTAGAGGTGGGGCATGGCCCCGTGTCTACTTTTAGGGAACAGTACTTTTGTCATTGTCAGATGTCCAAACACGGGGGGTGTGTTAATTTAGCACGGAGGTGTGTTTCTAGCAAAGCATGGGGGCGTGCTTAATGAGGCACGACCCCATGCTTGGACTCCAAAGCTCGGATTACTTCAATTTCTTGCTTAATAGGCTTCTTTTGTCCATCTTGCCCTTTTAAACACCTGAAAACACAATTTAAGACTTTTAAGTACATTTTCATCATTTTAAGGAAGTTATTAAGGAATAAATGATGTGCTTTTGATAGAATTTTTATGTATAATTTGGAGCACATCAACTGTTCTCCCCTGCACTATGGCAGACAGTGCCTTCTCCCCATCCATTACGACCTCTTGGCAGGTCTTCCAGAATTCTAACAGATGATCCTTATAGAGTGGAGGATCAATGGTTAGGGAGGTGAAGTAGTTCGACAAAGCTAAGAAACGGCAAACCTCTGAGAAATGAGGATCTTTCTCAGAGTTTAACAGAGCAACCTGATTATGTTGCCTGTGTAACTGCATGGTAAAGTTCGGGTCATTTCTGTGAAGAGGGTTGGCCATTTTAAGAAGCTTAAGGATGAAGAAAGTAGAAAGAATGTAATTTCAGAGAGAAATTTTGGGGTTTTAGGTTTGTAGGAAGAAGCAGATGATAGAAAGAGGGGAAACCATTAGGTTTATATGTGAAAAGGATTTCAGATAAAGTTTAATGAAAGAGGATAAACTTTGAAATCTGGATGTCGATCCCACCTAAAAAAATAGTTTACTTTTGCTCAAAAAGTAGTTTTCTTGGAAGTCAAAAAGCTTCCGAAGGTAAATTATCTTTGGAAGTTTTAATGAAAAAGCTTCCGAAGCTAAAATGACTTTGGAAGATTTTCCTAAGAGTTGTGAAGATTTTGACTTCGGAAGAAAATCAAGACTTGAAAGTTTTGTTCAAGAATAAAATTTCCGAGAGTTAATTTGCTTCGCAAGAAAAAGGTCCTTGAAAGCATATAAGTACCAAAGAAAATTTTAAGCTTCAGAAGATAGTGTAGAAATTTCTTCCGAAGCTAAAATACTTGGGCAATTATTTGTTTTAAAAGCATAAATTTCTTCCGAAGTTAAAAACATAACTTCCAAATGATAAAATTTTCATAAATCTAAGGAAATTCTTCAAAAATATTTTCATCCAAAGAAAACAAGAGCTTATGAAAGTGATGAACTAGACAACTTAGGACACACATGTTTTAAGAAATAATAAGAATTATTTTTAAGAAAAATCTACTTAAAGTTGATCATCCCAATAGCTGATACAAGATATTTAAATCTTTGTTCATCAAAAGCCTTTGTAAACAGATCAGCATATTGTTCATCTGTGTGAACTTTGACTAGTTTAATTAATCCCTTTTCATAGTTATCTCTTATTAAATGATACTTGATGTTGATGTGTTTGGTCCTTGAGTGCTGCACAGGATTCTCTGTGATTGAGATAGCACTATTGTTGTCTATGTGAATGGGAGTCTCCTTGAAGTTGAACCCATAGTCCAACATCTGATTCTGAATCCAAAGCACTTGAGCATAGCAGCTAGCAGTAGCAATGTATTCAGCTTCAGCAGTTGATGCAGAGACACGGGATTGTTTCTTGTATTGCCATAAGACAACCCTTCCACCAAAAAACTAACATCCCCCAGATGTAGACTTTGCAGTCATGTTGCAACCACCATAATCACTACATGTGTAAGCATACAGATTGAAGTCAGGATTCTTAGGATACCATAAACCAAGTATTGAAGCACCCTTAAGGTATCTTAGAATCCTTTTGACAATGATAAGATAAGACATCTTAGGGTTGGCTTGATATCTTGCACAGATGCAAGTGGAAAACATAATATCAGGCCTACTAGTAATAAGATACATAAGAGACCCAATCATAGCCCTATATAAGTGTTCATCTACACATTCCCCCTCAAGATCAGGTCCTAGGGAGTGGTTTCTAGTTATGGGTGTCTTAGCAATCTTACAATCAGTCATGTTGAACCTCTTGAGTATGTCTTGAACATACTTTGACTGACTAATGAAGATGCCATCTTCAACTTGCTTCACCTTAATTCCCAGAAAGAAATTGAGTTCCCCCATGGCACTCATTTCAAAACTGTCCTTCATCAGCTTCTCAAATTCTTTGCAGAGCTTTGGATTAGTTGAACCAAAGATGATGTCATCCATATATACTTGAACTAGCAATATGTCATTTTCCTGTCCTTTGATGAAGAGAGTTCCATCTATAATAGCTCTCCTGTATCTATGCTTGCAAAGATACTTAGATAGTGTCTCATACCACTTCCTGGGTGCCTGATGCAGCCATAAAGAGCTTTGTCAAGCTTGCAAACATAATCAGGATGATCAGGATCTACAAAACCAGGTGGTTGTTTGACATACACCTCTTCATCAATCACTCCATGAAGAAAAGCACAATTCACATCAAGTTGAAAGACCTTGAAGTTCTTAGATGCAACAAATGCCAGGAATATCCTAACAGCTTCCAGTCTTGCTACAGGAGCAAAGACATCTATGTAGTCAACTCCTTCTTCTTATGTATATCTTTGAACAACTAGTCTAGCTTTGTTCTTGATGATGAATCCTCTATCATCCTTCTTATTCCTAAACACCCATTTGGTTCTAATGGTAGTCTTCCCATGAGAAAGAGGACAAAGGTTCCTAACTTTCTGTTTTTTGAATTGAAGCAGCTCCTCTTGCATAGCTTCAACCCAACTTCCATCCTTCAGAGCCTCATCAACTTTCTTTGGCTCTATCTGGGATAAGAAACAAGAGTTAAGACAAATATTTGCTTCATGGGTTTGTCCTCTTGTTCTTAACCCTGTGACAACATCTCCAATGATGTTTGTGGTGGGGTGGGACTTGTGGATCCTTAGCTGAGGGATCATAGTAAGTTGCTGAGAAAGATCTAAATTAGAAAAGTTTAGATCTGGCATAGATGTTTCACCCACCACATCAACACACTTATCAAGAGAGACTTGATCCAAGGAGTGTGTGACATCATTGATGTTATCATCTATGGAGTGGTTATCAGGATCAAGAAAGTCTTGATCACTGTCACCACTACCATCTTTGTCTTCTGCAATTGAAGCATCTTTATCTGGTTGTGGAGCCTCTGAGCTGGAATTTGAAGGCATACCAGATGTATCAGCTGAGTTTGTCATTTTGGTGCTGATAGAAACCTTATTTGCAGAAGCAGTTCCAACTGGAGCTGAAGATGTGTTACTTGAAGGTCTTGTCAGCTCATATCTTGGATCAGGATCACCTATATTTATATTTTCTGCAGATTCTGAAACAGTCTCACAAGATTTGTTAAAACAGTTGGTAACTAAATCAAGATCAAAGAGCCAATCAGGACCAGAACCAGCCACACAGGGTGTGTGTTCATTGAAAGTCACATTGGCTGACTCCTCAATAATTTTAGTTCTGAGATTGTATACTCTATAAGCTTTAGCTTGGGAAGAGTATCCAATAAAGTATCCATCATCTGATTTTTCAACAAATTTGGCAATTTGATCCTTGGTATTCAAGATGGTGCAAGGACAACCAAATGACCTGAGAAAACCAATGAAAGGTTTCCTCTTGTGCCAAAGTTTATAAGAAGTCTTGCCATGAATCTTAACTACTAAGACTCTGTTCTGCACATAGCAGGCAGTGTTGACTGCCTCTGCCCAAAAGGTGATGGGCAGCTTAGAGTCAGACAACATGGTTCTTATAGCTTCAATCAGCGTCCTGTTTCTCCTCTCAGCAACACCATTCTGCTGAGAAGTCATAGGAGCACTGTATTGTCTGATAATACCCTTTTCATCACAAAATGCATCAAGGATTTGGTTCTTGAATTTAGTTCCCTGATCACATCTTATGATTTTGACCTTGTATTCAGATTGATTCTCAATCTTTAAGATGAAATTCTTTAGAATCTCAAGAGTCTCATCCTTAGTTCTAAGGAAAAAGACCCAAGTGAATCTTGTAAAGTCATCTGTGATCACTAAGCAGTAAGAGGTCATCCTAGACTAATTACACTAGTGGGGCCAAAGAGATCCATATGTAACAAGTGTAGGGGTGTAGTGATGGAGTTCCTCTCCTTAGGCTTGTGAGATACCTTATGTTGCTTCCCTTTCAGGCATGCAACACAATGGTCATCACTTGTAAACTCTTTCTTTGGCATTCCAGTTACCAAATCATTCTTAATCAGCTTATTCATATTTTTAAAGTTTATGTGGCATATTCTTTTATGCCATAGGAAAGACTCATCACTATTTGCTTTAGACAGAAAGCATGAAACTTCTTTAGAGGGAGATGTTTCTTGCAGATCCATCTTGTACATGTTCCCTTTCCTGGGGGCTCTAAGTAGAATATGCTCATAAGGAATGACCACCCCGGGCTTGAGAACAATGCACTCATGCTCAGTAAAAATCATGTTATGACTCTGATCACAAAATTAGGATACACTCAAAACATTGTACCCAAGCTCCTTGACAAAGTTTACCTTTTCAATACTGAGGTAACCATTTGTGACCTTGCCCCTTCCAGAAATGTAACCACCTTCATCTCCTCCAAAAGCAACTGGCCCTCTATCAATCCTTTCAAAGTTCTAGAGTAGTGACCTATTGCCTATCATGTGCCTGGAACAACCACTGTCAATGATCCAGACATTTTTGTTTGTCTTTAGCTGTCCCTACATAAAAAATGATTAGTTACATTTGAAAACCCAAGCCTTACTTGCTTGGGCTCACTAATTGAAACGGAAGGTAATGCAACAGAATAGATCCTATTGTTGTGCTAGGAGGATCTTGAGCTGTTGTTGAAGGAAAATTCTTAGTCACTTGGTCTTTCTTAGACTTCCACACCACCTTTGGAGTCTTGGACTTGACCTTCAACACTTCGGAAGCTTTTGATACTTCGGAAGTTTTGATGACTGGACCTTCGGAAGATTTTGCAAACACTGCAACAGACTTTAGTGCTTCGGAAGTATTCCTTCCTTCCGAGACCAATTTTTCTTCCGAAGGCAATTTTCCACTTGCCTTCTTCTTGGTTTTAGAGCTTTCAAAGGAAACAAATTTTCCTTCCGAAGCTTGAATCTTCTTAGAACTCTTGGAAGTCTTTGGTTTGATCATGTGAAGAGTACCCTTAGGATTGTATGGACAATCCTTAGCAAGATGAGCAGTACTCTCACACATAACACACTCAATTTTTTTCTTCCCAAGAGCCTTATAAGAGCAAGACTGACTTTGGTCACATCCCTTCTTCACCCTCATCTTTGCAGATGCTGAGAAAGTCCTTTTGGGCTGAGGACTATTCTTGGAGTTGGATGATCCAAGCTGTGTAGCAGTGGTACACAGCAGACCAGTCTTCTTTTTGGTACTAAGATGATTTGAACAAGAACCAGAACTCTTAACAGAAGAGTTTAGGTTAATGTCTTTAGTCTTTACTACTTCAAAGCCTGCAGAAATAAAAACTTGCTTCTGCTTGGAGTCAAAAGTAGCCTTGATCTCTTGAGCCTTCATTGCCTTCCTCTTGCTCTTTCTGATCAAGTTCTTCCTCATTGACTTAGTCATCACAGTCTTCTTCTTCTCTTCAGAAGGATAGTGACCCTTTTTAGAATCCTCCTCTTCACTCTTCTTAGAGTAATTCTTCACTATCACTTCTTCATCCTCTTCACTCAAAGGATCTATGAGAGGAAGCTCATCTTCACAAGTTCCATACCTAGGTGATCTTACAAACAAGATTGTGTGTTGAGGAGCTATCTTATTTGATCCTAGTCCCTGCTTGTTTTGATAACACACTTTGTTGTGCAGGGATTAGGATATCATGTTCTTGAAGGTCTCTTCTTCAAGAACACTCTTGTCTACCCTGGCTTTGCTGATCACAAGCTCAGCCTGGCACTCAGTTAGTTTGGTTATGAGATCCTTGATTTCAGTCCTAAAATCTGTATGCTCATGTTTTAGAACTGAAATTGTTTTCTCTAAGTCCTCTATCTTTAATTTATAATTATTTTCAGACTTTCTAAAATCAGTTTTTAAAATTTTTAAGGACTCAAGATCATATCTCATCTCCAAGTTATAGGACCTATATCTATTAACTTTAGCAATGCATTCAAGGGTACAGAGATGTTCCAATACCTTGGCTTCATCATGATCTGCCATTAGTGCTTGGTTTGGAGAAGCATCTTCCACCTGAAAGCTCCAGTAAAAGCCTCCATCTTCAACAGCAACAGCAGCCTGCTGCTTTGGCTTCTCATTCTCGGGAGCTTTGTCAGTGTAGTTGGTCTGGACTGTGTTTGGCCACCATTTGTTCTAGGTGCCTTACACTCCCTGGAAAAGTGGCCCATCAAGTTACAGTTGTAACACTTGACTTTGCCTTTGTCCAGGTCAAACTTTCCACTAGTTGCATTGCTTGGAAACTTCCTTCCAGTCTTCTTGTAGAACTTCTTGGCTCTATGAGTGAGAAGAGCCATCTGCTGGACTATCTCCATATACTCCAGATCATCTGGATGGATACAGTCCAGGTCTTCAAGGGTGAACAGAAAGCTGCCACAACTTTCATCAGAAGACATAAAGGCTTGAGAAGAACATGTCTCTTAGAATGGGATTCCTTGAGTGTAGTTCTCCCTTGGTGTCTCTGGGAAGGTGATGAAAAGGCCCTTAGGTGAGTGGTCAGGGTAGCATATGAGATGATGTTGGGGGTTTTATGCTATCCCTTTCAACCACATGCAGGGCTAAACCCATTTAATTGTTGGAGTTGCCAGATGAACCTTGCATGTTCATCTCCATCTAGTAGCCACTGAGAATCCCATATAACTCTGTCAGAGTAAGAGTTTTGAGATTCTGAGTCCTCTTGATCACCATACAGTAGTGTGTCCACTACCTAGGAAGTGAGGACATGAACTTCCTTACAATGTCCCTGTTCTCAAGAGGAACTCCTCCATCCACAAGGGTATCCACAATCTCAACATACCTTAAGTATTGCTGAGTCATGGTTTCACCTACTTTAAAGGTGAAATTTCAAACTGCTGCTTCAGGAGATCCTTCTTGTTCTCTTTAGCTTCAGAGGAACCCTCATACATCAGTTTCAATGCATCCCACAACTGCTTAGCTATTTTGCATTTCTTGAAACCTCTGTATACAGAATTTCAAAGAGCAGTCTGAAGGGCTGTCATGGCTTTTCTATCAATCTCTACTCTCTTCCTGTCTTCATCAGAGTATTTTGCCACAACCTTGGGGATCATACCACCACCGGTAGCAGAAGGGGTGCTTGGTATGCAAGGTCCATTCTCAATAGACTCCCACATTCTTGAGTCTAGAGACGTGATGAAACCATCCATTCTCATACACCAGGTGTCAAAGTCATCAAGAGTGATCAGTGGGGACTTGTTCATGGTTCCAGTTTCCATATCAGTTTTGGAAATGGCTGCCATTTGAAAAGTTTAGTATTTGTGTGAGTGAGGGATCTTAAGTTGGTGGGATCTTATATCAAGAGCTTGAATGCTCTGATACCAAATGCATGATCGTTAAAGGGTGGTCAAATACAACACAATAACACAAAAAGGAGAGTAACTAAACTTAATCAAATAGTGAACTGGATTAACCACAAGTAAAGACACTAAGAACACAAGTAATAAGAGACAGAACATAAGAGCAAGATACATAGGGAGATGGTTTTCAAGATTGCAGTATATTGCTTTCTCAATGTTCTATTACAAGTGTTACAAAGCATAAAGATAAAGTTACAAGAACATTTGATACTTATACTACATCCTACAACCGGCCATACTATGAAAGCCAGCTGGATACAATTGACTAGACTCAAAACAAAATTAATTGTAGAGTCAAAAAGGCAGATTGTCTTTTTGACTTTGTGACTATGACATGCCATAGCTCCCATCCTTATCTATTACAAAAAGGATAAAGTACATGAAGTAGAAAGTTTACAGACTTAAGACCTCAATGTACAGTTACCAGAAGTATGGACCTTTTCACCAACTCATGTAAGTTGGTAACTTTACAGAGTTGCAGCGAAAAAGAATCCAACTTTATGGAAAAATACATCAGATAAAGCATGTTGTTAAAAGTCTTCGGAAGAAATCGATCTTCAAGTGTAGAGCTTCGGAAGACTTTGTCTTTGAAGCTTCGGAAGACTTCATCTTTGGCTTCGGAAAATATTGCTCTTGGCTTCGGAAGATTTCACACTTAGAATATTTCTATTGCATGTGTGAAACTTCCGAAGCATTCTTCTTCAGTACTTGTGCAACGCATGCAGAACGACTTTGGTTGCTTCAGCCTCTATGCATATTCTCTACATAAATAATATATTAATAATATGTATTAAATAATATAATAATTAGAAGAAGTTAATTAAATATAGGCAAAAATGAAACTATTGTATAAACACTTATACTCTATGCTTAGAATATTATATATGCGTTTTACACTTTAAATGAAATTATCATTTTATATTTCTAATATGCATTATATATCAGTAGATGTATGTGTGTATATGTATTTATACGAGGAAGAGTTGAGTGAGAAGCACCAAAATATTGGAACTAGAGAATCATTTCTAGCCAAATATCTTAATTTAAAAAAATCACATTGATTTCACTAGTGAAATCAATGAGTTACGTAAGAAAAATTCACAAGTGAAATCAATGTGACATTTTTTTGTTTTTTTATTTACTTTGACATATGGTTTTTTTTCTTTAAATTATTGAAATTAAATTGTGTGACTATAAATAACTTTTTGATCTCCTTTTATTTTTTGATGTTCTTTTTTAAACCCCTTATTCATCTGCATGTTAAATAATTGTTTGTTATGGAAACACTTTCTAATTTCAGTTAATGAAATTTTAATTTTAACTTTGTATATGTTATTTATTTAAATGTTGAACACCTTAACGTTTCTTTTTAGCTATTATATTGACATTTCAAATTAAAATGAGAAGCAATCGGAGATAAGTACTCATCTTCTCTCTTATACCCATTCATAACCCTAATTCTCAAATGTTAAAGCGTTGCTCGTCTCACAATCAATCCATCACTCACCCTATACGCCACCTCTTCACGCTAGATCATCAAGGAGTCTTACTATCGTAATGCTGTCTCACTCTAGTATCTTTATGAAGAACCATATTTACAGTCATCAAGTCCGTAAACACCTATCTATCTACTTGTTCTCCATTTTTTTTAAAATCAGATCGAGCAACAACCGCTTACAATTCTGGCAAAAGTTCATTGATTTTCCCTATTATATCTATCATCATCCTGTTCGCTTGCGGTCAACGGCCTACATGCCCATTCGCTAACCATTGAAACTGACCGTTTCTTGGAGAAATGACATGATATACCATAAACAGACCAGTAATAATCACGGTTTCCAGTTCAATCGGTCGAACTGACCAATGAAGACATTGATGGCCGTTTCTTTAATTAAATGATATCCTCTAAAGTAACCATAGTTAAAAGAGGTAGGTGTGGCTAACTACTCTAGTTGGGTAGGCGTTGGGCCCTCTCCTCTCTTTCTTCTCTCCTACATAAAACCCCCTCAACTCCACACCTTTCTCCCAACTACCCCTACCAATTCTCATTCACAGAGGATCTACACACACAGAGATCCCATTTTTTGTTCTCATTCTCTCTCTATACTCCACCGATTCTCTAATCTATCTCACCGGAGAACACTTGTTTTGCTGTTGAATTGCTTGAATTCGCCACTGAAACGATGCAATCCAACTCCGTGAAGGTCTCACCGCTTGATCTGATGAGTGCGCTTCTTAACGGCAAAGCTTGGGACACATCGAATGCATCGGAATCGGGAGAATCAACGATGCCGCAAGCGTTAGCGATGATCATGGAGAATCGTGAGCTGTTGATGATACTCACGACGTCGGTAGCGGTGTTGGTTGGATGTGTCGTTGTTCTCGTTTGGCGGAGATCGTCGACGAAGAAGTCGGTTTTGGAGCCACCGGTTGTTGTGGTGCCGAAGAGAGTAATGGAGGAGGAGGAGGTTGATGATGGTAAGAAGAAGGTTACGGTGTTCTTCGGCACTCAAACTGGTACAGCTGAAGGCTTCGCTAAGGTGATGACTTTCTACTAATTGTTAGGTTTTGGTAGTTTTTGAATTTCTAGCGGTTGTTGACTTTGATTTATTGTTGTTTAAAGGCACTTGTTGAGGAAGCTAAAGCTCGATACGAAAAGGCGGTTTTTAAAGTAATTGATTTGGTGAGTATCAGCTTTCTAGATATCAAATCAGGTTATTTGATGCTTCATTTGGAAGTACAGATTCTCAAAGCCTTTAAACCACTAATAATAATCGAATTCTTACTGAAATGTAGGATGATTATGCTGCTGATGACGATGAGTATGAGGAGAAGCTAAAGAAAGAGTCCTTGGCTTTTTTCTTTTTGGCTACGTAAGTTTGCTCTTTTGATTGTGGCATTGTGCTCTCGGTTTATATTTACCAACTCCAATCAAATTGGAAATTTTCCCTTTTGGGAAGTTTTTCAAGTTATAATTCTTTATTCTAAAAGTTGCTTTCACTCAAATATTGTAATCAAAATGTGGTAGTCTGGTAGGTGGCTGATAAATACATGCTAATTAAGTTGGGACCCATGACCTAGTGGTCTTGTGGTATGCCATTTGGCCCCTCACACACAAAAGTGTTATGGGTTTATATCCTTGCAAGTGACATGTTAGGTGGAAGTATGTGGTGTAAAAAATGAATGATCAAACAAAATTAAGTTGGGTATGATGATTGGTATGTAGATATGGAGATGGTGAGCCAACAGATAATGCTGCCAGATTCTATAAATGGTTTACTGAGGTAAATATTGTGCAATTTGTAGATCAATGTTGTGGTATCCAATCACAATTTGCTTGTTAATTCAAAATTTATGGTACCACTCATGTAGGGTGATGAGAAAGGAGAATGGCTTACAAAACTTCAATACGGCGTATTTGGCCTTGGCAACCGACAGTATGAACATTTTAACAAGGTAACAATTAAAATCTTGTTGTTTATATTGGTAGTTAAGAACGGTAACATTATAAATGTTCACTCGCATGTTACATTTATGTTAACTTTAGTTTATTCTTTTGATTTTTTTTATGTAGATTGCAAAGATGGTTGACAATAATCTTGCTGAGCAGGGTATGTTCATTTCCTAACATCCACTTTACATTAGATTACAACTTGTGATACTCAGTTTATGTTCTACTTAAAAGACTCTATGTGCCTTAAGGAAAGTGAGCAACTTCATGTCAGTATATTGTCATTAGATTCCGTCTCATAATTCTGTATATTACTGTGGTACTTGTATGCACTTATCTCAGCATTAAGTCCCATTTCATTGAACATTCAGCTTCTATGACACTGTAATTATGTTTATATTTGCCAATATGTTTGTGATTTTGTATTGAAGATGGCATATTCATTGTTAATGAAAAATGCTTATTACTTCCTAGCTTTAATTGCTACTACGTGTATAGAAATTGACTGTCTTCTTTTATGTTGCTTTCTTAATACTTATCGCTTCATCAAATAATATAGAATTTCACAATTTACAGGTGCGAAGCGACTAGTTCCTGTTGGCCTTGGAGATGATGATCAATGTATCGAAGACGACTTCAGTGCATGGTATTTGAGAATCATAACCTTTATTGATCATGTGAAAGTCATCTAGTGGTCAGCAACTGCATGTAACAAAAAATTTTTTAAATATATTTTGGTTGTTCAGGAAAGAGTTAGTGTGGCCTGAATTGGATCAATTGCTTCGTGATGAGGATGACACAACTGTTGCCACTCCCTACACAGCTGCTGTTTCAGAGTACCGTATTGTGTTTCATGACAAACCAGACATGTTTGCTGACGATCATAGTCTGACAAATGGTCATGCTGTTCATGATGCTCAACATCCTTGCAGGTATCATACTATTTTCAGGTTCCGGGGTATTTATTAATCTTATTATATCTTTTACAACCTGACATTATCCTTTCTGCTGAAAGATCAAATGTTGCTGTCAAGAAGGAACTCCATACACCTGAATCTGATCGGTCTTGCACTCATCTGGAATTTGACATCTCTAATACTGGATTATCGTAAGTTACTCTTTGAATTGGAAGGAACCGCTGAAAGCATACCCAAATCACACCAAATCAAAATTGCTTATTTATTTCAGATATGAAACTGGGGATCATGTTGGAGTCTACTGTGAGAACCTAAGTGAAGTTGTTGATGAGGCTGAAAGATTAATAGGTTTACCACCAGACACTTACTTCTCAATCCATACTGATAAAGAGGATGGGACCCCACTTGCTGGAGCTTCTCTGCCACCTCCTTTCCCACCATGCACTTTAAGAAAAGCATTGGCTTGCTATGCAGATGTCTTAAGCTCCCCCAAAAAGGTATTCTTTCATTTTTTGAACCGCCTCCTTATAAATGGGTGATACGAACTGATATAGAATTGATGAAATGAAATACTCAACTATAGAATTGAAGAAGATGATCCAAAGGATCTACACAATATAACTAACCAAAAGGTTCCCAGAGCTATGCCCTACTCATGCTAATGCAATGAGCCTTACACCAACTATTATCTTACCTACCTTACCACATAATCAATGACCCTTATTTATAGAACTAGGAATTACACTAATCCCCCTCCCACAATTACAAAAGACAACTAAGACTAGCACATGTCAAATTTATAAATTTAACCAAAATGGGAACAAGTTGAGCAGGTTAAATATTTGAATGTTGGCCAGTTAATTTCTGATTGGATACAACCTTTTATATAGTTTGTATTCAAGATTTTTATTGTTGTAATAATATTGTCATTTGTAATTATATTACCAATTATTTATAAAGTCTTGATGATAAAATGGACAAAAGAAGTCTTTGTGGTCAATCTAATTCTGCCCTGTTCAGCATGAACCTGTTTCTCAATCGCACGTCCTCTCAAGTTTAATTTGAAGATTTGGCTTGCTAACCTTGAATTCTTAAAGAGTTAAAGAGTTTACATCTGAACTTAAACTTGACAAGTACTTTTTATGCCTATGAATTTCAGTCAGCTTTGCTTGCACTAGCTGCTCATGCCACCGACCCCAATGAAGCTGATAGACTGAAATATCTTGCGTCTCCTGCTGGAAAGGTTGGACTTCATTTCATGATTCATAACCTTAGAAATAAATTTTCAATATTTATATGCATATATGGAGAATAATATCATTCATTTCTTGCATTAATGTTCTTCAGGATGAATATGCTCAATGGATTGTTGCAAGCCAGAGAAGCCTTCTTGAGGTCATGGAAGCCTTCCCATCAGCTAAGCCTCCACTTGGAGTTTTCTTTGCATCTGTTGCCCCACGTTTACAGCCCAGATACTACTCATTTCTTCCTCACCAAAGTAAGTCTATTCAGTTATCAGGACTTCATTTGCAGAAATAAATTAACGTCCAACATCTTGAAACTTATATATTTTAAAATTACAGGATGGCACCAAATAGGATTCACGTTACATGTGCATTAGTTTATGAGAAAACACCAGCAGGTCGTGTCCACAAAGGGGTTTGTTCAACCTGGATGAAGGTATTAGTTCCTTTTGTGACTGTTGGCTATGGAGTTTCAACTTTGGCTTTTTAAAAAAAAATTATAACTATAACTACACGGTTTATTTTCAGAATGCTGTGCCTATGACAGAAAGTCAGGATTGTAGTTGGGCTCCAATTTATGTTAGAACATCCAATTTCAGACTGCCTTCTGATCCTAAGGTCCCAGTTATCATGATTGGCCCAGGCACGGGATTGGCTCCTTTTAGAGGCTTCCTTCAGGAAAGGTTAGCCCTGAAGGAAGCTGGAACTGAGCTTGGATCATCCATTTTATTCTTTGGATGCAGAAAGCGCAAGTGGTATGCTAAATAAATCTCTTCTTACAATCACTAGAGATGGCAAAATGGGTGGGTTGGGTAATAGATGTTTGAATATGAACTTTTTACAGCTTGAAATAGGTTGGATTTGGCTTTCTTGCAACACTATAGCCCAAAAATTCTAAATTTTTTTGGGGGTCTGCTATTAGAAATCACTATGGTTATGGATTCAAATCATTCAATAAATATGGTTGATTGGAATTGGGAATAGATTCTTTAACCCACCACAGTATGCCTGAATTTGTGGGTCTTGTATCCATTACTCATTAACCAAACACGTCTGTTAGGATGAAAGCTGTTCCTTTATTTCATTTCAATATAATAAGTTAAACTACTAGCTGGTCGTATATGATTTTACAAATCATATCATTTCAGTTAAAATTTAATTCTTTTAAGATGATTTGAGGTTTTATGCATTAAAAATATGATTCGGTGACTTTCGAATCAATCAACCCATTTGAAATGACCTGCTTGATGCTTTCTATCTGTTGGCTATTGTTTTTATTTTATTTTTTTCCATTTGAAATAAATCCTAACACCCACCATTGTGTATGTTTACTTCAGGATTTTATATACGAAAACGAACTTAATAACTTTGTTGAGACCGGTGCTCTTTCTGAGCTTATAGTTGCGTTCTCCCGTGAAGGCCCTACTAAGGAATACGTGCAACACAAGATGAGCAAGAAGGTGGGTAAAATTGTAACCGTAGTTATTTTTTATACAAATATTTTGGCATTTTTTAATTTGAATTTGTGCCTGCAGGCTTTAGATATCTGGAACTGGCTTTCTGAGGGGGCATATATATATGTATGCGGTGATGCCAAAGGCATGGCCAAAGACGTACATCGAACCCTCCACACCATTGTGCAAGAGCAGGTACGTTTAACTTTTCAAACTGAATTAATTATCAGTTCTGTTTAATTTAGATTTTTTTTGCATTAAATATTTATTTATTTACATCATATTGGAAATATAGAAGTAGGTATATTATATGGTTGGGGTTAGCTGAGATGGTGATAGATATAATTATATGGTGTTATATAGTTTGGGGTCCATGATGATGTCTTTGTTACTTTAATGAGAATCTAACTGAAAGGATTCACTAACTTGTGGTCCATGTGAACCGGTTTTTGAGGCATCAAGTATCACCAAGTAAATATTATCTGTTTGTTGACTTTGGTGTTGGTTAAAATGTTTCGTTAGTTGAGGGTTGTTTGGTCATTAATGGATCTAGTCAGCTGTCAGGTTATCTTTTATCTCTAATGGTTCAATTATTTAAAATAAAATTAAATTAAAAAGAAAACTCGATGAAACTTGCGAGTGTATTTTTTGGAATTTGGTTAGGTTATTCTTTTGGCCTCCTACCTTACTTTAATAAAAAAAATTGATTTTGTTGAAATAATATGATTCAGTTGTCGTATTTTACACATTAATTGTTAAGGGTGTTCATGAACCGTTGAGACCAGTTGTACCTTTTGTAACCGAAGCAAGTCAGTCGATTTAAAATTTATGCATTTTGGTTCACAGTTCAGTTTTGGTGGTTTATGGTCCAGTTGACAGTTTGGAACGGGCCTTTTAGACTTTCTATTTAATCTTTTTTTTCATTCTGGAAGCAATTATGAACATGTGTACGAAACATCAAAAGATTTTAATACAAATATGTGGTAAACTCCAGTCCTGACTACATCAAAAGATTTTAATACAAATATGTAGTAAACTCCTGACTATTTAGCAGAGGTATTAGGTTTGAATCTTGTTTTCACTCATTTTCTATCATAAGCTCTTGAAAGGCTCCCTGCCCTATGCGAACTGCTATTTATCCAATCATGTTGGTTATCATGTTATTGATGGATCTTATGAGTTTACCCGTAATGGGTTCTCCTAGTCAACAATAAAGATGATTTTAAAAATGAACAAAAGGTAGGTTCGTATCACTAATATCTGCAGCCGTCCACCCAATCCAACAAGCTTCATTTGTCGTTCTCTGAAATGACATGTTTGATCCATAAAGGCCGAAACACTCCTACTTATCATGTTTAAACAAATCTGGTCAAAAAGTGTTCCTAAACTCTCTAGATCGTACATTAAGTGTCAATTCTAACAAAAACCTATTTGGACCTATTAGCCAACCAGCTTAACAATGCCTATTTTGGCCATATTCTGTATCAGTTGTCTCTATACTATTTAGAACACCACAATCCAGGAGCTTTAACCAACGAAAAATTAATACTTTTGTGGATTTCAGGGATCTCTAGACTCCTCAAAGGCAGAACTCTATGTAAAGAATCTACAAATGTCAGGAAGATATCTCCGTGATGTATGGTAAAGAAACGGTAAAATTGAATAAACTTTGGTCAGCAAACTTATTCAGAAGTATGAGGATCGGCCGAAAATTCCTAAAAGAACCCGGGAAATGAAAGCACATTCGTCGTTATTTATAGTGGCGGTGTGCTCAAATTCTTTTATATTCTTCTATGTTTTATATAAACATGGTTTAAAACATTGGATGTGTAATTTATAAGGAGGTAGTAGTAGCTTTATACATACTTATTTGGAAGCAAATTGTTAAAATTGTCATTAATTTGACAGAATGTGAATGTATTAATGTATTTTATAATTTTATGCTACATCCTTTGGCCATGTTTGAGATCACACCGATCGTCATGAAGGCTTAACCACTTGTTTGCTTACTATCCGGGTGAAAACTAAATTAAACGTTATTAGTTAACTATAACATCCCTTCAAAAATGGAGAAACCCGGCCTCTAGAAGACGGTGGAGTTGATGTTTTCAAGTTCAATTTTTTGTTTGATCCAAAAGGTGTAGATGATCATGAACTCATGTTGTTATATGGATCCAGGTAAAAGACAATGTAACAACTGGGGAATAACCCCAGATCTTTCTGAAAGCCATCTGCACATAACAAATATTTGAATGTAAACTCTCGTGTAAATGTTTCTATAGCCTGGGAATAGATTTTGGTAGGATTGACATGCAGGTGAGTTATTCATCAACTTTCAAGTGGACTAAAATAACGGAAGTGTTTTGTTGAAGATTACGGAGTTATTTATTCCTTTTATATAAAATACAATTAAAGCATCATGAACACAATACACACCGGCTTTCAATCATCACAATTTAACGTGGTATTATTTGTTTACGTTTTCGTATAAATTTTATACAACATTAACCTGTCTTGAAGGATGGGTAACGCCCGCTGGTTGACATTAGTTTACAATCTTTTCTTTTTGTTACATAAAACATGTCAAGATAGAATCAAATCTAGCTTGGCCTAACAATTTGTAAATATACTATAACTAGGTTAGTCCTGTGCATTACGTGGAACGAATAAATAAAATATTAAACAATTAGTAATCAAAATTTATGCATTATAAAATCATACTTGAAGATAAAATGTTATTATAATTACGTATAACTAACTACTTTAAGTAAATAAACGATAATGTATTTTTTGTAAACTTTGTTTTATAAAAAAATTACGATTTTTATATATTTTATTTTAAGGAAAATGGTTTTTTAAAGAAAAAGCTCGTTGTATTATGTATTATATAAAATGTTTATTTTTAAAAAGTGTGTTTTAATAAAAAATAGGTTTTTTATTTATTAAATTCTACATTTTTTTAATTTGAAAATGCTATGAGTTAAATTATTAGTATTCATTATTATTATTATTAATAATATAGAAAAATGAAAAAAATAGTATTATAAGACTTACAATTTTTCATGTTTATTTTAGTTTTTTATAGATAGATATATATGTTGAAAACCTATTAATTAAACATATTATAGTTAGTAATAAACTCGAGAAGTTAGATTATAATATTTTAATATTGAATATAATTAAAAACTATATATGTGTAATAGTTAAAGAAATAAAACAACTATACTATTTATAACTCTCTTATCTAAATAGTTATTTTAGACATTCGTTTTAAGATTTTTTTTATCAAAAAATAATTTTTTATTAATAAATTAATTTTTTTTATCAAAATCTTGTTTTTTTTGAAAACTCTAATTTGTAATTATTTTGATTGTTTTAATAAGTTTGTTTTTAAAATTTTCACCTTTATAATTTTTCAGAAACAAAACGATTTAAAATATTTTGCTTAAAAAGGTTTTGAGTTTTAGAAAATTATATATTATATAAAGTTTTTGTTTTTTATTATTTACATTTTAATTAAAAGATGTGATTTTTAACTTCCTTAATAAAATATATTTAAAAAGAAATATAGTTTGAGTTCAAAAAATCTAGATAAAAGAAAGAATTATAACAATTAATAAATTAATTTTTAAAAAGAGAGCGAGAAACTTGTATTAGTAACTAAATTACTATAATAGAATTTTGAAGGGAAAATCAATGTGTAAATATGTAGAAATTTAACAAGTGTTAAAAAATGGGTTAAAATGACAAGTGACAAAAAACATTCTTTTATTAGTATTGATAGATATGATAGAATATATTATTTCTTTAAAATCACATGATACGAGAAAATAGAAAAAGAAACTAAAATTACTTATAGATCCTTTTTTATTTCGTTAAGATGTCTCTATACTAATAAATAAAAATAAATCCAGACACTTGTCACTATTTTAAGCCATCTACTAAATGGTTTTTCGCTTCTCTTTCCTCTTAATTATAAATGCTATAATAACTATTGATTAATTATTAATTAGTAACTATCCATAATTAAAATTTCAAATGTGTTAACTTCAAATTCTCAAATATGTAACACATGAGTTTATTGAATCTGTATAATACATAATATTTAAAATATATTTTTATATTATAAACCATACAATAGTAAATTTATTTAGTTTGTGTATTAAATGGAATTATAACCTAGTAGTTTAATACGTAACAAAATAGTCCTGTCAAGGTGGATGTTGCAAAACTGATATAAAAAATTTACCGAATCATAAACAGATATATGATTTCAAAATAAATTGTTAGGATGAGCCCCTCGAATGACATGAGCCGCATGTAGTAAGTGTTAAAGTAATTAACAATGGTATGAACTAAAACTGATATTTTATCCATCATTTAAGAAAGCTATATATAGCCAAGACTAGGAACTAGCTATAGACTAGGTAAGATCCAACAAACTCCAACGTTAATTTGCATCTATGCCACACATGTGACCATGCACGTGTCTTTATTCCAATATACCCTCCCTCAAACTTGAGCTTTCAAGTCAAGTTTGTCCTTCACAGAGCACACTCCAAGCTTCCTCCGCAGTTCTTTAGACAATTCTCGTTTCAATGGTGTAGTCATTATATCAGCCACTTGATCTCTTGTGCCGCAATGCTCCAGTGCAACCGTTCCCTCTTTAACCAAACCGCGCATGTAATGAAAATGAATCCCTATATGTTTACATCTCCCATGAAACACCGTATTCTTCGATAACTTAATGGCTTATATATTGTCACACTTAATAATTGTGCTACTCTTTAATGCCAATCCAAAGTCTTCAAGGACTCCTCTAACCCAAATCACTTGACAAGCACACGTCGAAGCCGCTACAAATTCGGCATCGGTAGATGATAAAGCCATAATATCATGTTTCTTTGATTGCCAAGCTACTGCTCCACCATACCATAACACCACATAGCCCGGGGTGCTTTTCCTTTCTTCAACATCACCACCGAAATCATTGTCTGTATAAACCCCTATTGCACCTTCTCCTCCAAACTTGTACCAAATACCATAATCTATAGTCCCTTGAAAATACCTTAACACTTTTTTTGCAGCTTCATAATGAGTTTCAGTTGGATTAGACATAAAATGACTTATTAAACTCACTGCAAATTGTATATCATGTCGGGTTGTAGTGATGTACATAAGACTCCTAACTATCTACTTGAGGATCGTTTCATCTATCTTCTTGTCTTCATCGCATTTCAGTTTGCAACCGGCAACAGTGGGGCTGCATACTAAGTTGCAGTTTTCCATCTTGAAACGCTTGGTTATCTCGAGCGCATACTTCTTTTGTGAAATATGTATCCCATGAACCGTCTGCAACACTTCGATCCCTAAAAAACCTCATCTTGCCAAGATTAGACATTTCAAACTCCTTCATTGATTGTTTGAACTCTTGCAACATCCTCAAGTTATCACCCGTTTATATGACTGGGTCGTGAGATTGATATCCTCACTAGGATCGAATATGATGATCGAGTTAATGATTGTATGGTGGAATCAAACAATCAAGAACATTCAATGCAAGAAATACTCATAATGCTTTTTGTATTAATGAAGGTGATTGATTATAACAAATGCTAGGGTTTGAGCATTAAACAGTAATAATACACCTTGAGAATGTAAGACACAAAAATATTCTAATTATCTATGAACAGTCACCTCACATACGAAGTTTTCTATTCTATTTATAGGCTGACAAGATGCCTTTTTACAAAATGGCTAAACTACCCCTAACCTATACATCAGAACTAGCCAAAGTCTTCATCAGCATTTGTTTTGTTCATCCGCATTGACAAATGCGGATGAGTTGAACTTGGTCAACATTTCTTCTATTGTCTTTCACATTAGTAGTTGGTCATCTACATTGACTAATGCGGATGAACAAATACTTGTGCGTATTTGTTGTCTGGCCATCCGCATTTGCAAATGCGGATGTGCAAAACTTGTCTACATGTATTTTAGGCTATTCACATTTGTTAATGCGGAAGAACAAACACTTGTCAGCATTTGTTCTATGTCTTCGGCATATACAAATGCGGTTAGCCAACACTTAGTCTTCTTTGCAGATTCTTCATCCACATCAGTACTTGGACTTGTGGGATTACCAGCAGAACAACCATCAACTCACCAATTGAATTGGCATGTATGATCCTTTCAAGATCCAACAATACTCCCCTAAGGATTATATAGCCTATGTTTTTAAATGGTTTGGTGGTGGTTGAGGTTGTGAAGATTCTGCTGGGTCTTGTGGAGGCCTTTGAGGTTCTGCTTGAGATGGATCCAAAATGGCCTTTATCATGTTGACAAAGTCATTTGCATCTGACATCTTCTCTCTGTTCAACACGTGAATCTTCATCTGACTCATAATGTAGATGGCTTCTAAGGGTAGTTTCTTGAGAGATGTTGGTTCCCATATGGATACAGTAGACAAACATCTTTATGTATTTGTAAAGCTCCATCCACATCAACCTTTAGCTTCATAATGTTTCCTAGTTGCAAAGGAGTCTTTTTCTTCTTTCTCATTTCTCTTTTGGCAATGATTTGATCATATGCCATTTTCAGTATTCTAATGCACTTTAAGAAGAAGTGCATATCTTCCTCTCCCAACTTGTTTGTTATTTCTCTAAAGTGTCTGGTGTAAATGTAGTGGATGTATGATTCATCAAATAGTCTCACCTCATATCCGCTAAACAGTCTAATCTCTGAACCTTCCTTTCCTCCCCATCTTCTCTCAATTACTAGCTCATAAGTCTTTTCATCATAATAAACATTAGAAATTGGAGCGGAGGAATGAGTGCCAGACACCATCTTTCTCTTTAATGACTCAGTTGGTTTTACTTTTACCTCTGGTAACACAACTTCTTCTGCTAGTTTAGTTCTTCTCTTTTCTAGTGGATTGATGAAGGATCTATCTTTCCTCATGCAGATAGCCTTCAGAGATTTGAAGTTGTCTGTTCTTTTAAACATTCTGAAAATATCTTCAAACTCATATTCTCTGAACATAGCCTTATGATTTATCAGTTCTAAATTGGATAGCTCCTTCAAGTCATGAATCTCTAGGGCATTCACAAAAGCAAAGTACTCTGTAAAGATTAGATGAAATGAAACTAAGAACATAAATTGTTAATGATGATGATGATTGATGAAGAAGTACAATGTGTTTTTCGCTCGTCGCACTTTAGAGTCTCTTAAATTTGAAAAGTATTAAATGACTTTTTGAGATTTCTTTGAATAGTAAAATAATATCTTTTACAATTTCTTTACAAGTTTCGAAACAAATGCGGTCAGACTTTTATTCACACTGTAGCAAATGACAAAGGTTTTAGACATCCGCATTTGTTTACTGTTGCAAATGCGGAAGTAGAAAACTTAAGAATTCGGTCATCCGCATTTGTGTACTGTTGCAAATGCGGAAGAACAAAGTTAATCAACATTTGCTCACTGTAGCAAATGCGCCAGTGTAAAATTTCTTTATCCACATTTACTTCAACAAATACGGTTGAATAGTTAATTTGTCCGTATTTCTTGATCATCATCAATGGTGACAGAAGAGATTAAGCACTTGTTTATTCATTTTTTTGAAAGTACATATAAAGTGTTGATGTCACACATATCCACAAGTGCGGATGAGTAAAAACAAATACGGGAATGAAAACATCATCCGCATTAATCAAATGCGGTAGAACACCGCATAGGTTTTTAACACTTCAAACTTTTCATATGTACTTGTTAGGCACCAATGCGGTAGAGTAAACTCTTTGTCCACATTAGTTTCACACTGATATAAACAGATACCCGCATTGGTTATATGCATGGGTTACCTTCACATGCATTAACTTTTAAACTTAATCAAAACTTAATTTTTCTGTTTTGGTTTTTCTTGTTATGAAGAACTGTCTTTGGTTGAATTATCTTATGAAGTTGTTGACTGTTGTTGGGGTTATCAATTCTTGCTTGGATTGACTTGTATGTCAGAAGTGATACAAGTTTCCCATTATTTAACTAATCTTGGACTTCTTATGCTTCTAAGAATCTGCATAAGCTGAGATACTATGGTTTAACTTTTACATCAACATAGACATTCTCTTTTTGATTTGTTTTAAAGTTTTAAGGAAGTAATTTGAGAAAGTAAGTGACTTATACAAATTGATAAAAATTTTTAAATTACTCCCCCTAAAGTTTATATCCACATTTGGATAGAAACTTTAAAGATTTAAAAACTTTTGAATATAAATTAATTTTGATTTTTTTATATTAATAATGAAGAGAAGTATACCTTTTGTTGGATCATATCAATATTACATTACACATGTGCATCCTTTATGATAAAATGGACATGTTTATGAACTTGTTGATTGAAGGTATGTTTGTCCTATTAAACTCATACCAGGTTGATATTTTAATGCATGTGATATTTATCATGTTTTGGTTGATTTGATTATTCAACATGTACCTCACACATAAAAGCATGGAATGATCAACCATCCTTATGTAATGCATGGTAGAACTTTTTTACAACTTTCTTGACCAGGTTACTTAAGTTATGAGATTTTATTTTCATTGATCCTCATTGGGATTCTTTTACTTTGATACTTTTCATGATGATCCATATTGGGATTCTTTTCACTTCACTTTGGAAGGTGATCCATGATTGGATTCTTTTGTTCATTCACATGGAATGTATTGTTTTTGTAGATTCATCCAATTTGGATGTGTTCCTCATTGGAAATCTATTGGATCAATACATCTACACTATGTGCTTGTTTCATCCGGTCTTTGCTTAGCAAAACAGAGATTGTTGGATCAAGAAGAAGGCTGGTGCAACCAAAACCAAATCACTTAGACAAATTTTGGTGCTGCTTACAAAGGCTTCTGAAGCCAAGTGTGGAACTTCCGAAGGAAGTAGAGTTCTTCCAAAGACAATGTAAAAGTTCCACTTTCAAGGCAAAGCTCTACTTCGAAGTCAAAAGGTTACTTCCGAAGATGAAGTCTCAAAAGAAGAAATTAGAAGACTACTTCCGAAGTATGAAGAAAGAAGAATTCCTGAAGCCTCAGAAGAAGTAGTCTCTTCCGAAGTATAAGTGGCTTCGGAAGTACTTGTTCTTCCGAAGCCATTTAACCTTCGGAAGACACTGATATGAACCAGTGGACATAAGTATGGTCTCTGACACTCCACTGCAGACCTCTAATACTGCATGGCGTTTTCTCAAAGAGCCATGTAGTTGACCATACTTTATTCCACTGTTCACCTTTTTATGTTAGTACAAGTTACCAACTTTAGTTGGTGACAAAAGGTAAGTCAGGGACATGTTCTGACTACCTTATCTCAGATAAAGTCTTATCTGAGATACCTTAAACTATAGCTTTGTAGTATTTTCTTTAGTTAGAGGATTCTAGCTGGTATCAAATTATATCCGGCTATTGGTAGTATTATATATAGTATCTCATTGTAACTCATAAACATATGCTTGTTAGAGTCTTGTAATATTTGAGTTGAGAAGCAATATATGCAAGTACCTTGAAAATTACTTATTGTGTTTGATTATTACTTATTATATTGTTATCAACTCGTAAAGACTTTGCTTTCATCAAGAGTGTTGTTTAAGTGAGTTTGAGAGAAAACCACGTGTTTAGTGACACAAACCGATCTTGCAATTGGTATAAGAGGTTTTTAGGCTCTTGATTGTGAGATCTAACCATCCAAATCAACCTGTTTTTCACTCCTCCTTACAACTCTCACAAAAATGGCTCTTAAGAAATCCGAAGTAGAGTTGGGAACCATGACCAAAGCTTCCGTTATTACTCCTGAAAACTGAAAACTTCAGGTCTTGGAGTAGAAGAATGGAAGGCTTCATCAGATACCAAGACAGCAAAATGTGGAACTCCATTGTCAACGGCCCGTATAAACCCAAGGTGGCAGCGCCTGGTGGAAACGGTGCCATGATAGAAAGGCTATTGAAGATTATTCTGACGAAGACCGGAAGAAAATGGACGTTGACAGCAATGCAATGACCACTCTGATGATTGCAATACCTAACTCCATCATGGTGGGGTTTGAGCATTGTAAATCTGCTAAAGAATTGTTTGATGCACTTGCTCAAATGTATTCAAGCTCCAACGACTCCAAGAAGGACTCACTGAAGCAGCAGTTCAAGAACTTCACTTATATTGCTGGAGAGACCCTCAACCAACAATATTTTAGGTACATGGATCTTATTTCTTCACTTCAGTTTGTGAAAATCACTCCTGAAGTTAGAGATCTCACAAGAAAGTTCATGAGTGCTCTTTCAAATAAATGGACATTTTATTGTGTCTCTATCAAGAGGATAGAGAACTTGAACACTCTTACTATGACTGAACTCTATGGTATCCTTGATGGATACTGATTGGACATGGAGAGTAAGAAGGGCCACCAAACAAGCAGACCTCTGAGCCTTCCTGCTAGCAACGCTTTACTGGTTGCTGAAGGCTCAGTACCCCCACAACCTCAGCAATACCTGACATACAACCAACAACCATCCTGCTCTTCTGGACCATACATCACTTTTCCTGAGACTCCAAGGTCTCAACAGGCTTAGCACAATTCCTTTCAGGACAGCTATGCCTTTGTCTCAGGAAATAGGCACTCTGGTGATTTTCAATACTGTTTTGATGATCTAGAGTGTTTCAGTCCAGACGATGTAGAGTATGTGGACATCGTCCAACAGATGGCTCTTACCAATAGAATGAAGAAGTTCTTTAAGAGAACTGGGTATGACAAGGCTCCCAAATCAAACATGAGAACCCCACAGGCATCCACACATCCCTCTACATCAAAGCCCACTGGAAAAGTCAACTGAAACAGCTGCAATGACTCAAGAAGTTGACTGGAGCTTTATGGTTCAAGATGTGACTCCTGCTCAAGCTCTCATGGCCGGAACAGATTATAACCAAGTATATGAACATCTCTGTACTCCTGCCTGTATAGCTAAGGTTAAATTATATCAGGACTACAATAGGGAAATTAAAATTGATATTGAATCTTTATATGTTTTGAAATATGATTTTAAAAGGGCAGAATCTGACTACCTAAAGAAAATTGAAGAGATAGAGAAACCGTTTCCTTATTAAAACATGAACACACCAATTACAAGACTCAAATAAAGGATTAGTATCCAAATTGTCTGAGGCTTAAGCCTAGCTTTTCACCGCTGAGGCTCAAGCCAGGAAGTATGCTATTTCTGAGCAAAACTTCCAAGCTATTATTGCATCATCCTCCCACTCCAAAATCTGTTATCAGAATAAAGGAGGGTTGGGGACCAATGAAATTGCTCCACCATATTCTTATGAGTCCATAAGACAACCTAGATGTGGTACTGAAGAGCAAGATGTTCCATCTGCTGACCCATCTTCACATGAGTTGAAGAATGATGCAACAATAGTGGCCACCACAGAGAAGGAACATGTAAATCCACCCACCTCTCCCAGTGAAGATCAAAACCTAACCACCAAAGCCCGAAGAAGCAGAGCTAAAGCTGCCAGAAGAACTGCTAAAAAAGTGGCTAAGCCTAAGCTGATGATTGACCCAAAACAAAAGGGTGTTTTTATCTCAGCTGGATTCCAGGCGATAGGTACTTCTGATCCAGGAAAGGATTGTAGTACCAACATTCCTGTCCTACCAAAGGATCAGAAGTTGAAGGGAAAGATTGCTGACAAAGAGAGAAAGACTAAGAACAACAACCTTGGCCAAAAGACTAACATTACATGATAATGTGTGGTTTGCAAAACCACATGGCTAAAGATTGCTACTACAATCCTGCTAGCACACATTATGCAAATAATGTTAGAAAGAAAGGAGTCAAGGAAGGTTTCTCATTTGGAACTTATCAGATGGTCCAAGTGATGAAAAAGGGAAAGCTAGTTTTTGAAGCTAGGTTTTCTTCGGAAGAAATTCCTTCTTCCGAAGGGAAAACGGCTTCGGAAGCAAAAGCAGTTAAAATTCTGAAGAAAAAGAAACTTCCCTTGAAACCATCCTAGAAGAAGAATGATTTGGAAGAAAAGGTGGTGAAAGCTTCTTCCGAAAATAAAGAAGCTTCGGAAGAATGCCATGTTGCAAAAGCTTCTACAAGCACATCTTCCATGATCAACCAAAGGATGGATTGGAAGATCAAGAAAGATGCCACAACACAAGCCTTTTCTTCAAAGATATCCATTGAACCCCCATGCCTAACTTTTGGTTCAATTATGTCACTATGTTTGGAAGAACCTAAGACCAACAAGGCTTGGGTCTCCAATGAAAACTAATAATCTTATCTTATGTGTAGGGACATCCATATGACAAGAACAACAATGTATGGATTATAGACAGTGGATGCTCCAGGCACATAACAGGGAACAGATCTCTCCTTCAACAGTTTCAACACTATGATGGAGGTCCTGTCCAATTTGGAGGTGAGGCTAGAGGATATATTTCTGGAAGAGGGAGTATATCCAATGGTAAGTTAAAAGTTGACAAAGTTAACTTTGTCAAACAGCTTGAACACAATCTGTTAAGTGTTTCTCAGTTTTGTGATCAAAAGCACCAGATGCTTTTCAGAGACCATGAATGCATTATCCTCAAACCAGGGATGACAATTCCATTGGAATTGGTGCTTCTTAGATCTCCCAGGAAAGGGGATATGTACAAGCTGGATATGAACAATGCTTCCCCAATGGGTGAAGGATCATGCTTTCTTTCCAAAGCTGATAGTGATGAGTCAAAAATTTGGCATAAATGTATGTGTCATGTAAATTTTAGACAATGAATAAATTTGCTAAACATAACTTGGTACATGGTTTGCCTAAAAAGGATTTTTTCTGCAAAGACAACTGTGTTGCATGCCCAAAAGGGAAGCAACACAAGGCCTCTCACAAATCCAAAAGTCTTAACTCCATCACTACTCCATTACACTTATTGCACATGGATCTTTTTGGTGCTACAAGTATAATGAGCATTGGAAGGAAATCATACTACCTTGTGATAGTTGATGATTTTACAAGATTTACATGGGCATTCTTTTTAAAAACTAAAGATGAAACTGCTGAAACATTAAAATCTTTTATTCGTCAAATATAAAATCAAATTGATAACAAGGTTAAGATTATTAGAAGTGATCAAGGGACTGAGTTTAAGAACTTTGTTCTTGACTCATTTTGTAACTCAAATGGGATTGCCAGACAATATAGTGCTCCCAAAACTCCTTAACAAAATGGTTTTGCTGAGAGGAGGATCAGGACACTTATTGAGGCTGCTCGAACTATGATAGCTGATTCCAAACTACCTCTAACATTCTGGGCAGAGGTAGTTAGCACTGCATGCTATGTGCAGAAAAAAGTTCTTGTAGTTAAGACACATGGAAAAACCTCTTATGAGCTATGGAACAAGAGGCCACCATTCATTGGCTTTCTAAGGTCCTTTGGCAGCAGGTGTACCATACTTAACACAAAGGACAATTTAGAAAAATTTGCTAAAAAGTCAGATGATGCTATCTTTGTTGGATACTCTTCTAGCTCCAAAGCTTACAGAGTATATAACATTAAGAATCAACAATTTGAGGAGTCATCCAATATAGTTGTTAATAAGCACACTCCTTGTGTTAGAGGGAATGGCCCTGATCATATCTTTGATTTAGAATTGTTTCCAAACTATTCTAAACCCTCTTATGAGAATGTTTTAGTTGGAACAGGTGCTTAAAATAATGTTGATGCTGATGCTGATGCTAATCAACTGTTTGAGCTACCCAAACCTCTTCCAGGTTCTCCAAGAGATGCAACAAATCAAGCTCCCACCATTCACAGATCAGAAAGTATAACTATATCAAGGAATAGTGAAGCTTCAACCAGTGAATCACCTACTGATCCTCAAAACTCATAAGGTGATCCAACACAACACCAAGCTAAGGGAGGTAGCATTTTGAAGGAATAGGTAACTGTTAATGCTACTTCACAGCCAACAATTGGTGATGTTTCTCTTTCATTCAATCAGTCCTCATTGAATGAACTTGAAACAACAGCTGGACAAAGTGTTCCAGTTCCTAAGCAAAATATGTCTAATCTGGACTTATCTTTGCAACTAGAAGTGATTCATCGTTTAAGGATTCATAACACTCATCCAGCTGAGAACATCATTGGGGATGTCTTTGAAGGTGTGAGAACAAGAGGGCAGACTCATCATGGGAATGTCTGCTTGTACTCATGCTTCTTATCCCAGATGGAACCCAAGAAGGTGGAAGATGCCTTGAAAGATAGTAGCTGGGTTGAATTGATGCAAGAGGAGCTGCTTCAATTCAAAAGATAGAAGGTTTGGAACCTATATCTGCTACCATCTGGTCAAGTACCAATAAGCACTAAATGGGTTTTCAGGAACAAAAGAGATGACAGAGGCTTGATCATCAAGAACAAGGCAAGACTAGTAGTTCAAGGATACATTTAAGAGGAAGGAATTGATTATATTGATGTCTTTGCACTTATTGCAAGACTTGAGGCAGTTAGGATCTTCCTTGCTTATGCTGCTTCCAAGAACTTTACTGTCTACCAGCTTGATGTCAAGTGTGCCTTTCTATGTGGGGATATAGATAGGGAAGTGTATGTGTGTCAGCCTCTAGGATTTGAAGACCCACAACATCCTCACTATGTGTGCAAATTGGATAAAGCTCTTTATGGGCTGCACCAAGCACCAAGGCTATGGTATGAGACTCTGTCTCAGTTTCTCCTTAAGAATGGCTACACCAGAGGAACCATTGACAAGTCTTTATTCATAAGGAAGTCTAGTAAGGACATTTTGCTTGTTCAAGTCTATGTTGATGACATCATATTTGGTTCTTCAAATGACCAAATGTGTAAGGAATTTGAAAGCATTATGAAGGAGAAGTTTGAGATGAGTTCCATGGGAAAAATGGATTTTTTCCTTGGAATTTAGGTGAAGCAACTGAAGGAAGGTTTTTCATTAATCAATCTAAATTTGTCAATGACATCTTAGAAAGATTTCAGATGAGGGATTGTAAGCTAGCCAAGACACCCATACCCAGAAACCATAATCTTTGTCCTGAACTTAAGGGGGAGGATACTGATCAACATCAGTATAGGGCGATTATTGGTTCTCTGATGTATCTCACAGCCAATAGACCTGATATTATGTTTGCAACTTGCATCTGTGCAAGATATCAGGCTGCTCCAAAGGTGTCTCACCTAGCTGCTACCAAGAGAATCCTTAGATACCTCAAAGGAGCACCTAAACTAGGTCTCTGGTATCCTAAAAACAATGATTTTAATCTCTATGGATACTCTGACATTGACTATGGTGGCTATAACATTGACAAGAAATCAACATAAGGAGGATGTCAATTTCTTGGTGGAAGGATCATCTCATGGCAATGCAAGAAACAATCCTGTGTCTCTACATCAACTGCCAAAGCTGAATACATTGCTGCTGCTAGTTGCTCTGCTCAGCTGCTGTGGATTCAAAATCAGATGTTGGACTATGGGTTCAACCTTATGAGTACTCCTATCCATATTGACAACAACCATGCTATCTCCATCACCAAAAATCCGGTGAAGCACTTCAAGACAAAGCATATTGATATCAGGTACCATTTCATTAGAGATATTCATGAGAAGAATCTAATTAAACTAATCAAAGTTGATTCAAATGAACAATATGCTAATTTATTCACCAAAGCTTTTGATGAACAAAGATTTAAGTATCTTATAATAGCTATTGGGATGATAAACATTGAGTAGGTTACCTCTTTTGAAAACCTTTTAATGTGTAAAGTCTTTATGTCAATACAAATTAAGCCCTGTTACAAAAGATCTCTCTGAAATTTTTTAAGTATATATTTCTTCCAAAGAGAAATTAACCCTCGGAAGTTATCTTCATATCTTCTGAAGCAAAATTCAAAATTTTTCCGAGGATAATTTTCTTCTTAGAAGAGTTTTTAGTCTCAAAAGAAGCGATTGATTTCATATCAGATCTGCTTTCGAAGCTTACAAAACCTCTCCCTTCGGGAAACAATCTCTAGTCTCGGAAATAACCTTTTACCTTCGGAAGTAGGAATTGCCTTCGGAAGAAAAATTACCTTCAGAAATGTTTTATATTCGGAAGAGAGATTTTACTATGTAATGGAAATCTCTTGGGCCCCGCACTGTAAAAAAAGTAAAGATTTTGTTAATGATGTCGGTTATTTAACTGAATTAAACCTTACCGCCCCTATCACTTCATCCACTAAACCGTCATTTCACCTTATCCTAACCCTTTACTGCCATTTCACCCTCTTTTAAATAATCCCGACTATGCACTCTCATCTTCTTACCACAAATTTTTACAGCCCTAAAAGTTTCCTTGCTTCCAAATTCACCCAAACTCAAACTGCTCTACCTTCACATTTTCCCAATGGCCCTAAATCCTCAACACAACCAAGTTGCACTTCTTGGCTCTTCAAGAGATGCGGACTTCTCTGAAATCATCTCCTTCCTCACCCAATCATCCTACTACACCGCCTTGACTGTTAATCCCATAGTTTACCTTAATCACATGACTGAATTATAGGGAAACGATCAGGTTGAAACCCTAAATGGGGTTCATGTAATACGATCCCACATTTGTGGCCAAGAGTTGGTCATCTCTGAACAACTCATCAGGGAGCATCTGGAGCTTCATGATGAAGGTTCCCCTACTAAGTTCCCCAAGGCAGATTTAGACAGCACCTACATCCTCATGGGATATGGTGGAGACGTGAGCAGGTCGACTGTCTACAAATTCAACTTCTCCTACAACTGGAAGTTCCTCCTGCACATTGTCCTTCATTGCTTGCCAAACAAATATGGGGGATGGGATCAAATCCCATATGAACTAGGGTGTGTAGTTCATGGATTGGTAAGAGGCCTGTGCTTCAACTACTCAAGATTTATGCTGCTCATTCTTATTGGAAATCTTCAGAGGGAAACATTCTTTATGTATCCCAGATTTCTTCAGCACATTATCAACTGTGAGCTGGACCAGAGTCGGCTTGTCTGTGCAGCCACTCTGTCTGTCCCTTTCATGAGGCCAACCATCTTCAAGACACTGAAGAGGGGATCCACCAACTTCACTGGAAGGTACACTTCTTTACCTCCTAGTATGACTGAGCACATCACTCTTGGTGACATCCCTGTTCACCCCACAAGTGATGAACCCACACCAGCAACTGTAACCACGATGCCAACACTACCTTCTCCTCCCATCACCATTACCTACACAAGACACCCCAAACGAACCCTTGTTCAATCTACTCTGATTGAACAAGCTCCTCCTATTCAACCTAAAAAGGCTAGCATGGAACATTGGGCTCCCACTCAGTCTGAGGTCTTATCTTCCTTCACTATCGACCTCAATATGGGTCTTGAGTCTCCTCAGTCTCAAACCGATGAGCCCATTACCCAATCTGAAAGCCCTTAGGGTGAGTCTTACACTCCTCTAAGCAGCCAATAAGGGACAACCCAATCAGAGGCTCAATGCCTATAGAAATTGACCAAGGTCCCGGGTCAGTAGGCTTAACCTCCTTATCATTCACTGACCTTCTCTTTAAAAACTGATAAAAAGATAACATCTCTCCATGGCAATGATGTTGATCTACAACACCCTCTCCAAGATCAATAGAGCCTAGAAAGACCTCTTATCTCTAGCCCCCATCAGAAAACCATTATTGAGGTGAGTCCCACTTATGTGGAGGGGATTCATTTAGATTCAGCTGCCACTACAAAAGGTGCCCCAATGGACCCTATGGACAATGGTAACGATTCTGAGACCGAATCTACAGCAACCATGCCTTTTGATGACTCTGAAAGAGACATCACTAAGCAAGGGAAAACAGGGTGGCAAGAAACCACATCTGGTGGTGAGGCTGAACATACTAGGTATGTTACCTCATCTTCCCATGATTCTTCAAAAGATAATAAGGGAAGCATGCAACTCTTCATTAAAGATCTACTATCTAAAGTCTCAAACCTTGAATCCAAGTTTAGGACTTTAGAAGAAAGCTTTGCCACTCATCAACTTGAGATTGATAATCTCAAGGCTCAACTAGCTAAGAAACATATTGAGAGGTCTGTTAGGCATGTATCTGTTCAGGTCTCCTTGACCTCTTCTTCCAGCTCATCTAGCACTCAAGATGATGCTACGAAAAAAGGGGAGAGTGTTTAGAGACAAACATCTGAGGACCCACATAGCCAATCTTTAACTTCTAAATATTCGACTCCTATCACAACTTCTTCTGAGCCATCTCAAGTCACTCTAACAATTGATTCAAGGATGCTCAGAGATCTCTACAACTTCTTCTCTCAGTTCTTGCTGAGATCTGCTCGTGATCAGCCAAGTCTTGATGTTGCCATGATATACTTTCGAGCTGAAGAGCTTCAGAGGCTAAGTGCACCTTCTACCACTGTGGAAGAAGTTGGTCAACCTAACCACATGGAACCTGAGATTAAATTCGAAGGGGAAATGGAGATTGATGGTCTAGCAACTGAAACAATTAGGACATAATCTGCATTCCCTCATACTTCCGAAGCTGAAGTTAAAGCCTCGGAAGAACAAGCTGAATCTTCCGAAGTGAAATGGAAGCTGCGGAAGGACTGTTTAAAATGTCCGAGGAACTAATCATCACAGATGCAATCCTAGAAATGGCATCTGAGGTGAACAGTGAGGACTTTCTCTATCAACCTCCTGTTCAGACACCCTCTCTACCTCTCTCACAATCAGAATCCACTCTCTAAGAACCACCAAAGTCAAGTTCTTCAAAAGATAACAAAGGAAAACAGAAGATGACCATGGAAGAGCTTTAGGAAGAGAAGATTGAAAAGCTGAAAAGAAAAGGAAGACTTCCAACTGGGAAGCTGTTGGCTGCTAGTATAAAAGCAGCTGTAGCCAACCAGGAGGCTGTCAACAACAAAAGAAGAGAAGAGATCCTTGACCAGCTCATTAAGCTCAGAGCTGCCAATGAAGAAACACTCCTGCTATCATTAGAGGTGTTGGTGGAACTGGAAAAGGCAACTAGGCTGCAGCAGGAAGTAGCAAGGTTGGCCTCAGAGGAAGAAAAGGAAAAGGAACAGAGGGAAGCTGACATGCAGCTCATGAGGGAAAGGATAGATTTGCTAACCTCCAGAGGCTTCTCTCTTCAAGAACTCTCTCCACACAATGATGAAATGATCCTTTGGCTCTTCAACAAAGAGCAGGATCAAATGGAGAAAGAGAGAAAAAGAGCTACCAGAGAAAAGTTGAAAGAAAAGAAGAAAAAGGAAGAAGAAGCAAGGGCATCAGCAACCAGGAAGATAGGTGACAAGCCTGGATGAAAGACTATCTCCGGGCTCACGGCTTCTCTGGAAGGCAGGTGGGTCCCATGTCTGAAAGGACACTCCAACAAATTGTCAGTGATATCAAAGCTGACATTTGTTCAGGGAAAAGAAGAGAGATATATAGAAGGGTACAGGGGATAACCTTCACACCAACCACTCAACCCCAACCTGAACTAATTCCCTCTCCCTTCACCATCAAAGCTGAACCTTACACTCCTGAACTCACACCTTTACATTCATCCACTTCCTTACCTGAACCACCAAAACTGCCCATCCTTCAACCCAAAACTCTTACCAGAACCACCTCACCCCATCCTATCCAACAACCTTCCTACCCATCCCCTTAGCCTTCTAAACATCTCTCTCTAGAAGAGTTTAAAAGGATCAAGACTAGGCTCATCAACTGCACACCCTGAGCGATATCTCCTGTGAGGAAGACTCCATAAAACTAACCTATGTCGATGGATCTTCACGTTCCCTCACAAGAAATCAATTTCTTGATCTACCCAGAGGAACACTGGACCAGGCTGCTATACTTGTAGGTATCAACTCAGAATCGTTAAATTATGATGAGAAGAAACTAAGAAGAAAGCTGGTGACTCTACTAGATACAAGGAAAGAGGACAAGATTCCTAGTCAGTCTATTGTGTCTAGAAAGAATATACTCCAGTGGAGGTTCGATGAAGCTACTCATAACTTTGTTGTTGATAGAGAGAATGGTGAAGTTAATAGGCTGAATGCTACCTCTCTGCTACACTCCAGTAGATTTGATATTGCTGAGTTAGCAGAGAAACCATTCTCTAACCCCTCCAATTCTAAAACTACTGCTCACATCAAGAATCATCTCAGTAGTCTTCATCTGGTTGAGTTAATAGCAAAAGCTAAGATTGAAGAAGAGTTGAGATTGAGAAGAAAGGAAGACAAGGATAGATATCCCATCAAGGGCACAACCTTTCTACAGATGGTGGAAGGTCGTAAATTGGAACCTATAGTTTGATGGGAATATAATTATAGCTCCCATCAACTAACTCTTTTTAGAGGGCCACAACAAAGGGTACATATCATTCAGGGTGACAGACTGGAGATCCTGTGAACCAAAGATCTGTACAAACTTCTCAGCACCACATCAGGGAAGAACAAGGAGACTGATAAGTATTTACTCTCCTTGGTGCTGAAAGTTTTGAGGAGCAGAAACAAGTGAGGTTTTGGTAGCATCAGCCTAGGGGGAGTTTGTTGGATCAAGAAGAAGGCTGGTGCAACCAAAACCAAATCACTTAGACAAATTTTGGTGCTGCTTACAAAGGCTTCCAAAGCCAAGTGTGGAACTTCTAAAGGAATTAGAGTTCTTCCGAAGACAATGTAAAAGTTCCACTTCCGGAGGCAAAGCTCTACTTACGAAGTTAAAAGGTTACTTCCAAAGATGAAGCCTCAAAAGAAGAAATCAGAAGTCTACTTCCGAAGTATGAAGAAAGAAGAATTCCTCATGCCTCGGAAGAAGTAGTCTCTTCCGAAGTATAAATGGCTTCGGAAGTACTTGTTCTTCCGAAGCCATTTATCCTTCGGAAGACATTGCTATGAACAAGTGGACATAAGTATGGTCTCTGACACTCCACTGTAGACCTCTGATACCGCATGGTGTTTTCTCAAAGAATCATGTAGTTGACCATACTTTATTCCACTGTTCACCTTTTTGTGTTAGTACAAGATGCCAACTTTAGTTGGTGACAAAAGGTAAGTCAGGGACATATCCTGACTACCATATCTCAGATAAAGTCTTATCTAAGATACCTAAACTATAGCTTTGTAGTATTTGCTTTAGTTAGAGGGTTCCAGTTGGTATCAAAGTATATCCGCTGTAGGTAGTATTATATATAGTTCTCATTGTAACTCATAAATATATGCTTGTAAGAGTCTTGTAATATTTGAGTTGAGAAGCAATATATGCAAGTACCTTGAAAATTACTTTTTGTGTTTGATTATTACTTATTATATTGTTATCAGCTCTTAAAGACTTTGCTTTCATCGAGAGTGTTGTTTAAGTGAGTTTGAGAGAAAACCAAGTTTTTAGTGACACAAACTGATCATGCAGAGATGAATCTTGATGTAGGTAAAAGAGATTCATAAAGTATCATTTGCTGGTGTGTTTAGGTTACTACACATACATACACTTAGATAAGCTAATACATACCAGTCTTTTGAGATGAGAGTTTCACCACTGAATAAGACTTTAATTCATCATAACATGTATCTTCTCTTCCAAGTTGAGCCTACCAACATATCTGGTAAGTCATGATAGTCTTTCAAATTTTAAATTAATCACAATGAAAGATATAACGACTGTAATTATATCATTTCCCATATATTCTTTTCTTCATTAAAATTGACTTCTCTATGTGATTTTCTAATGTTTTTTAAAGACTTTTTAATGTTTTGGTTGGTTTTACTCAAGGTTAATCATGCCAATTAATTGAACTAGGAATTCAAACCTACTAGGTTCAAATGCCTTGGTGAATAAATCAGTCAATTGATTTTCAATGGGAACTTGAATCAATTTGATTAACCCTTTTTCAGCACAGTCTCTCAAAAAATGATATCTAATATTAGTGTGTTTTGTTTTTGAGTGCTGAACTGGATTATTTGTAATGAAAACAGCTACAGTGTTGTCAATATGAACTGGTGTATGCAAGAAGTTAAAACCATAATGAAGCATCTAGTTTTGAATCCAGAGAACTTGAGGGCAACAAGCTAATGCTACAATATACTCAGCTTCTGCTGTTGAGACAGGTACATGTCTACTTCTTGCACTGCCAGGAGACCAGTCTGGGACCAAGAAATTGACAACCGCCAGAAATGGACTTCCTATTGAAGTTGCATCGTTCATAATCACTGTTAGTGAAGGCATAGAGATTGAAGTCTCCTTCCTTTGGATACCATAAACCAAGAGATGGTTCAACCTTAAGGTATCTGAATATCCTCTTGACAACATTCACATGAGATTCCTTAGGACTAGCTTGATATCTGGCACACACAAACACCAAGCATAATGTCAGGCGTACTGTATGTTAGATATATAAGTGAACTGATCATAGATCGATAGTGAGTCTGATCCACTAATTTGCCTTCTAGGTCTGGTCCAATCTTCACTTTAGTATCCACAGGTGTTTTGATAGACTGACAGTCAGCAAAGTGAAATTTCTTCAACATTATTTTCATATATTTTGATTAATTTATGAAAATTCCATCTGTTGTTTGTTGGACTTGCACCCCTAAAAAGAATGTGAGTTCCCCCATTGCACTCATTTGAAATTTTAAATGCATAAGGTCTTCAAAGTCTTTACAGAGTTGCTTGTTTGTTGAGTGAAAATGATATCATCCACATAAATCTGGACTAGCAACATGTCTCTTCCTCTTTTCTATCTGAAGAGAGTCTGATCAATCTTTTCTCTTTCATATCCATGTTCAAGAAGAAAAGATGATAGAGTCTTATACTAGTTTCTTGGAGCTTGATGAAGACCATACAGTGCTTTGTCAAGCTTGTACATCCTGTGAGGGAAATCAGGATCTTCAAAGCCAGGTGGTTGACTCACATAAACTTCTTTCCATACAAGAAAGCACACTTCACATCCATTTGATAAACAGTAAATTTCATGGATGCTGAATATGCAAGAAAGATTCTTATTGCTTCTAATCTGGCAACAGGTGCAAACACTTCATCATAATTAATTCCTTCTTCTTGTGTGTAACCCTATGCCACTAGTCTTGCTTTATTTCTGATAACAATCCCTCTATCATCAGTTTTGTTTCTGTACAGCCATCTGGTGCTGATAGGGTATTGCCCTTCGGGAAGATCTACAAGTTGCCATACTTCTTGCTTTTTGAATTGCAGTAATTCTTCCTGCATTACTTCAATCCAGCTATTGTCTTGAAGAGCCTCTTTGATGTTTTTGGGTACTGTTTGAAAAATAAAGCACGAGAACAAACAGATGTTTGCAATACTTTACTTGCTTCTTGTCACCTTTTCATTAAATTCACCAATAATGCTTTCTACTGGATGATTCTTGTGTATTCTAATGGTTGGAATTGTGTCACTAGTAATGGTTACATCAAGATTGGAGACATTTAGATCATTATGACGAGAGGCACCTTCATCTTGTACTATTGTGGAGTTATGAAGATAATTAGACTTTATTTTAGTGACTGCTTCAGCTTCAGCAACACTTTGATTGCTTCCATCATTTGATGTTTTTTCTGTTTCAACTAGAGGAGTAACTTGCTTTTGATTTATGATCTCAGTTGATAGATCTTCTGAATGTGATGGTAACAAGCTGGGACCAGCTTTAGTTGAAACACTTTAATTTTGAGATGGTTGTCTGATAGGATCAGCTTGGAGTGGAACATCTTCATTCATTTGCTCAGTAAAGGTAGGAGGAATCAATGGAAAGTCATCTCTTCTTTCTATACCTGAAGAAGGTTCAGCTGAATGTAGATTTCCTGCATCAAACAAGTGAAATCAATCAAAAGATTTTGTAAATGAGTCAATATCAAACAACCAGTCAGGACCATTTGTAGATTTGGGAAAAGAGTGTTCCTTGAATTGAACATTTGTTGATTCATCAATAATGTTTAATCTAGGATTAAACACTCTGTAAGCCTTTGGAATAGAAGAATAACGTACAAAGAATCCTTCATCAGACTTAGATGAAAAATTTCCCAAGAAGTCTCAGGTGTTTAATATTGAGACCGGACTACCAAATGACTTAAAAATCCAATAAATGGTTTTTTGTGAAACAATAGTTCATATGGAGTCATGTTACTTTCTTTTACAATCAGAGCTCGATTTTTCACAAAGCATGATGTGTTAACTGCCTTTGCCCAAAAGGTGATAGGCAGTTTAGCATCGGGTAGCATTGTTCTTGCTACTTCAATAAGTGTTCTATTTCTCCTTTCAGCTATCCTATTTTGTTATGGAGTTCTAGCTGCACTGTATTGATGAGCAATGCCTTTGGTTGCACAAAATGAACACATGTCTTTGTTTTTAAACTCAGTTCCATTATCACTTCTTATTGTTTTGACCTTATGATCAAGTTGGTTTTCAATTTTTGTGATAAAGTCTTTTATTATTTGGGATGCCTCATTTTTATGAAGTAAGAAGAAAACCCATATGAATCTTGAAAAGTCATCAATGATCACCAAACAATATTGTTTCTTTCCAATACTCATAACATGAGTTGGTCCAAATAGATCCATATGAAGTAGCTTCAATAGAGTATTGTTTGTGTTCACCAGCTTTGGTTTGTGAGAAGATTTTTGTTGTTTTCCTTTGAGGCACACTGAATAGTGATTAACAAAGTGAAATTCTTTTGGGGAAGACTAATGACATGGTTTCCTTTGACCAATCTATTCATGTTTTTAAAGTTTGTGTGCCCCAAACATCTATGCCAAAGTTGAGACTCATCTGATGATGATTTAGACAAAAGACATGTTTCTTCTATTGGTGTTGTGGAATTTAGTTTTAAGACATAGGTGTTATTCTTCCTTGGAGTCTTTAGGACAACCCATTCTTTTGAGATTTGAAATCTTGGTTTCAGAATGTAGCAATGAGTGTCGGTAAAGTGAGTTGAATATTTCTTGTCATAGATCTAAGACACGCTTAGAAGATTGAAGTTTAGTTGTTCATAGTAGTTCACTCTATCAAATCTTAGCATCCCATTTGTCACAAATCCTTCACCAGTAATTCTTCCACCTTGTGAATCTCCTCCGAATGCCATAGTAGTTCCTTGTATTTGGTTGAAATCATGAAGGAGGGAACAATCTCCAATCATGTGTTGGGAACATCCACTGTCCACGTACCATAGGCTATTAGACCTATATGGACGACCCTTCAAGCACAAAAGAACTAATTAGAATATGGAACCCAAGCCATAATGGTCTTGGGTTTCCTACTCCTATCCATGATGGTGACCTCTTGATACATTCCTCTAAATTGTGATCTAGTTAGAGGTGACCTGGGAGATTGCTTGTGATAATTTGATTATGTCATCTCAGCAACATCAACTGAAGAGTCAAAGGAGTAATGAAACCTTTGGTCTCTATTCTTTTGAAGAAATTTAACTCGTTTGTGATTGTCAAACATCATTTTAGGTTTGGGAAGATCAAACTTTTTCTTAATGATGTGATGTTTGTTTCTTTGAATCTTCCATAATTCTTTTATGTTACTCATGTCATTGTTTGATCTAGACATCCTTGATTTCTTGTTATGAAAATGACTTCTAACATTGGGTTTCATAGATGATTTTGTTGAGATGGGTTTGTTTTGAGAAATTCTCAATCCTTTCTTATTGAAGTAACAATCAGATGTATTGTGATTGTTTATATCATAGACTGAACAATATTTATTGAAATAGTAGTTTTAGTGGAATGGTTGTTCATGTCACAGATAGAGCAGTATTGATTGAAAAAGCACTCTTCTGTTTTGTGATTAAACATGTCACATATGTCATAATACATATGTTTGTTTCTAGAATCTGATTTTGCTTTAGCAGACTTAGTTGATTTTCCCATTTTAAATTGAGTCACATTCTTTTGCTTAGGGGAGGAATCAAAATCAGTCTTTTTAGTAGTTTGCTTCATATCACTACTTTTGTTAACTGTTATGGGTTGTTTTTGTTTCCTAACCCTTTCTTTACATCTTCCTCAAACTAATCAGCGTGCTCCTTGTTACATATGCCAAAACCGACTCCTTGTCTTAATTTTGAAGATTGGGGGTCTAACTGAATTTTAGTTGTTGAAATCAGTGAGCTCTTGTGTTTCTTTTAGTGAAACCTTGTCTGATTTGCTTGAATTTTTTGTAGATTTAATCTCATTATCAGAACCGCTTTTAGCAGAAGGTTTCAATGACTTCATAAATTTCTTCTTTCCTTTTGAAATAGCAGGTATAAATTTCACAATGGGGACAATGGCCTTAATTGGTCTTGTTGGTTTAATGACATTCACTGTCTTGTCTTAACACTCCTTGATTTTAATTGGGTGACCTAATTTGATTTTATCCTCATTTGTTTCAATGTACACATTTGGTTTGTTTTGAGGATTTGTGACTTCTTTTTATATTGTTTTTGGTGCAATAGTGTTAGGTTCAATTTGCTCTTTGAGTGTAACAGATTCTGGCATGAAAGTGTAGTTGTCATTGTATGGTGGAGGACAAGAGTTATACCAATCCCAGACATATCCTTGGGATCCTTTTGTGATCAAGCATCTCTTGCAGCTTGACTGAAGACAATTGAAACTTTTCTAGTTTCATTTCAGTAAGTGTTTGTTCAACTTTTGATTGTAACTTTTCAATCAGTTGCTTATTCTCAGCTGTAAGAGTGTACTTTTCACCATGCAAATTTTCAATGTCAGAGATGAGAGATTTAATTTTGATTTCAAAGCCTTTTATTTCTCTCTTAAGTATCTCTGTATTGACCTTTTCTTCTTTTATTTTGTTGGCCAACTTATGATTGTGCTTTCGATAACCTTGTAGTTAGTAATGCATTTATCACTACAAAGGTTAGATTTTACCTCAGATGGCACGGGAGATGGACCATCATTGATGTGAGCCATGAGTGCATGATTTTGGAATTGAGGCTTTACTTCCTCTGTATACAGGCTCCAGTTACATACTCCATCTTGCTTAATAACAAGAGCATTTTGTAGATGACTGACTGCTTCCATGAGTTTGATTGGTCAGTTGAGGCTGAGTCTGATATGTTTGTTGGTGTTGTTGATGATGATACTGTTGTTGGTGATTGTTGGAGTGAAAACTTGAGTTTGATTGTGAAGATGACTGGCTCTGAGAATTTCTTTGAAAGTTGTTATTTCTTCTGTGAGCATTACATTCTCTAGAGAAGTGGCCAGTCATGCCACAGTTGAAGCACTTCACCTTGGATTTGTCATTCCCAAGTTTGGTTTTTTCATTAAGGCTAAGCTTTCTTCCTTTTCTGAGAAACTTCTTGGCTCTCATTGCAATCATAGCCATTTGCCACTGTAAATCCATTTCTTCTACATCATCTGGATCCATTTCTTCCAACTCTTCCTAGATCAGATGTGCAGAGGTGAGTCTGCCTCCCAGATAACCTTTTGTTCTTCTTATCTTGTATCATCAGGAGTAGTTGAAGGAGTTGCAGAGAATCCTGATGGTTGAGATGATATTGATGGCCTATTGGTTGGTAGAGCTGCAATGAATCCTGTAGTCTTCACTTGATCTCTTGAGGAAAGAGAATCATCCTCCTCAATAATAAATGCATTTTCCATAGAGTGAGTGTCTGAAGGAAACTTATATGCTTCAATAACTCTGGGTCCACCTAGGTTTCTGCTTCCTTCATCAAGCTCCAGTGCTTCTATCTTGGAAATCATTATATCCAGGGTGGTACTCTCAAGATCAAGAGTATTTTTCAGCATTGTCACATTTTGTATCCAATTTTATGGAAGACTATGAAGCATCTTGTTGTTTAATTCTTTTACTTTATAAGTTACTCCGATGATCTCTAAGTCATTTACCAGCTGCACAAATCTATGCAGCTATTTAGAGATGGAATCCCCTTTGGAGTGATGAAAGGTTTCATACTGATTAACAAGCTTATCCTTGTTAATTTCAGCAACTTCACTGCTTCCTTCACACATTATCAGCAATGCATCCCATACCGCTTTAGCAGTTCCATACTTTTCAAGTCTTTTCAGCACATCCATTTTCAGTTCTTGAGTGAGTATGGAGTAAGCTTTTAGATCAACCTTAATCTTCTTGTAGTCATCATCATCAAGAGTTAAATCCTCAATAGGTATTCTTGAGGTTTGTAGATAGTAGATTGATCAACAAACATTGTAACAGGGATGTGAGGCCCTTTGCATATTAAGATCCAATAGTCCGGATCTACACCTGTGATGTAATTCATGAATCTGATTTTCCATTGCTTAATCTCAGATTTGTGCTTAAGCATGGGAGGTTTTGGAGTATGACCAAGTTCTGAAAGATTATGTGAATCCATCTTAACAAGGTGTTTTTAACTTGTTTAAATAACGATTAGATAAATTTCAAGTTCAATATTCTAACTGGTCCAAATAGTCCAAAACAGGCTCAATGAATTAGATCTGTTGATGTTTCTGAGTTTTTGTTGCAAATTTTTGTTATATTAACTGTTCACAGCTTTGAATATGAAGATGACTGCTTTGTTCTTGAAGGTGAAAACGTATGAACAGTAACTGTTTGAAGAGTTTTTTGGACTTTACTATAGAGGTGGTAGAACACTCTATTAGAAACTCAATCACCAGATCAATCGAGTTTTGTTCGGATCTTGGGTAGATCTAAACAATAATTGAGAGCCAAAGCTCTAATACCAATTGACTGGGCTGTGAGATTGATATTCTCACTTGGATCGAATATGATGATCGAGTTAATGATTGTATGGCGGAATCAAACAATCAAGAAACATTCAATGCAAGAAATACTCATAAATGCTTTTGTATTAATGAAGGTGATTGATTACAATAAAGCTAGGGTTTGAGCATTAAAAAGTAATAATACTAAGATACAAAATATTCTAATTGTCTATTAACAGTCACCTCACATACGAGGTTTTCTATTCTATTTATAGGCTGACAAGATGCCTTTTTACAAAATGGCTAAACTACCCCTGACTTATACATCAGAACTAGTCTAAGTCTTTATCAACATTTCTTTTGTTCATCCGCATTGACAAATGCAAATGTGTTCAACTTGATTTGCATTTCTTCTTTTGTCTTCCCTATTAGTAGTTGGTCATCCGCATTGACTAATGCAGATGAACAATACTTATGCGTATTTGTTGTCCGGCCATCCGCATTTGCAAATGCAGTTGTGCAAAACTTGTCCACATGTATTTTAGGCTTTCTGCATTTGTTAATGCGGAAGAACAAACACTTGTTAGCATTTGTTCTATGTCTTCTGCATATACAAATACGGTTAGCCAACACTTATTCTTCTCTGTAGATTCTTCATACGTATTAGTACTTGGACTTGTGGGATTACTAGCAGAACAACCATCAACTCACCAATTGAATTGGTATGTATGATCCTTTCAAGGTCCAACATTATAAATTAAATCATCAACATATATATTGACAAACATTATGTTCCCCTTCGAGTTTTTCTATATAAAGAGGGTATGTTTAGCCTTGATTCTTGTAAAACCTTCCTTGAGAAAGTAACTCTCAATTCGACTAAACCATCTTTAGGAGCTTGCTTCAATCCGTGCAGCGCCTTGTGAAGCTTATACACCTTGTGCACCATGCCTTTCACCATATATCCTTGAGGTTGCTACGAAAACACATCTTCTTCCAAAGTTCCATGCAAGAAGGTAGACTTAACGTTCATTTGAAGAATGATCCATCGTCTGTGGGTCGCAATAGCTTTCATTAGATGTATGGTATGACATGCCATAGCTCACATCCTAATATATTACAAAAAGGATAAAAGTATATAAAGTAGAAAGTATAGACTCAAGACCTCAATGTACAGTTACCAAAAGCATGGACCTTTCACCAACTCATGAAAAGTTGGTGTCTAATTAGAGTTGCAGCGGAAAGGTGGTCCAGCTTTATGGTAAAGGTACATCAGATAATAGCATGTGTTCAGAAGTCTTCGGAAGAAATTTGTCTTCAAGCGCTAGCTTTGGAAGACTTTGTCTTTGAAGCTTCGGAAGACTTCATGTTTAGATTCGGAAGATATTGGTCTTGGCTTTAGAAGATTTCACACTTAGAATGTTTTCTAAGGGAGAGTGTGAAACTTCCAAAGCATTCTACTTTAGCACACTTATGCATGCATGCAGGAGAGACTTTGGATGTTTTGGGTTGCATCAGCCCTATATGAAACCTTACAAACTCTCCAGGGAGCTGATGCTACGAAAACACTTGTAGACTTCAGATATCAACAATCCTCATCATGATAATGACCATCCCTTTCTTCATAAGATGATCAGGATCACTCAGATTCTCATAGTGTCTTCTCATTTCAAAGAGATCATGCAGAGGTAGATTGAACATGTCTTGCCATGTGTGGACATCTTCAACACCTTGATCTCTGATGAAATGCCATCTTTCAAGATTTGTAGTGTATGTCTAGGACACCATGGGTCTTCCTAATGCTAGAGGAGCTATTTGAATTGGAGTCTGTGTAGCTTCCTCTTGTTGCATATCCTCAGGATGTTCTGACTCATCCTAAGGTTTGGAGATGGATGCTTTTATTTTCTTCTTCTTTGGATTTGGTTTAGAGGCCATCCTTTTTCTCCTTTTTGAACCTTTTAAGTGAGAAGACTGGCCTGCAGCACCTTGTTGATCTTCTTTGTCTTGCTCAGTTGGGTCTTCCTCTCCCATAGATTTAGATTGAGAGGGGATAGAACCCTACTATGGATTAGAAGTAGAAGCTTGCTGATGCTGAGCAGGAGGTTCAGGTTGTGTTGTCTCAAATGGTTCAACCTTAACCTCCACTTCTTGAGGGACCTGACTTGGTGTGGACTGTAAGTCAACTAGTTCTCATCTTTGAATCTTTTGCTTGATTACCCTTATATGCTCATCCATAATGAATAGAAAGATGGGGCCAAGTATCCTTCCAGAGAATCCATACAGCTTCAAAAAGCTCATCATCCTCTACCTATCAGCATACTTCTTCATACTCTTCAGGATGATGGCTCTTGACTTTGCAGCTTCTTCCCTTAACCTTTTCTTTGTGATTTTTCTTTCTTTGGTTACTTCAAGTTCAAGCTGTTTGAGATACTCGAACTTTTCAAAGGATAGGTGAAAAAGTACATCTGCCTGATTGAGACCTGTGGCACTCAGGTAGTTGATCATTTTGATCCTATCAGTTTCTTTGTCTACCTAAGGTTCTAATGGAGCCATATCCTCTTATACAGGACTTTCTTGAACTAGGAAGAGAGTAGGCACATGCTTATAGAGTCGTTTTGATTTTCTTCTTCTTTTATTTGAAGAAGTAATTTTGCATCCTCTGCCTCCTTTCCTTCCTTGACAATTCCATGTCAGCCAGTTCATTTAATTCATCTAAGGGGATGGAGATGATATTATCAATATCATAGTTCCTAGTCTGTAAGTAGCTTATCCTAACTACCCTCAACTCATCATCCTGAGTGTTTGGCCTGGGGGCAATCCTGACAGCAGCTTCCATGAATCTTGCAGACTCAATAGAGGAACATTCTCCCCTTAGCTTCCTCTTCCTCTCTCTCTTTCCTCCTCCTTAATCTTCTCAGAAGTCATTTTCCTTTTCCCTTTATCACTCACAGACCTTTGTGACTTAGGGTTGAGAGAGCTTTGGCCTTTATTGCTTGGTGTATCTTCCAAGCTCTGGCCAGAGAGAGGTTATGATGCACCTTCACCAGCAGGTGCTTCACAAAGGGAATGAATTGCTGAAGTAGTTGTGGATGTGACAGGGCTCTCAGGCTCTACCATTGGGCCTTCAGTTAAGGTTTCCCCTTCGAAGCTAATCTTAGGGTCTGCCTCAATATCCAGTTGACCAATAGTATTACCTAATTTCCTTTATCTCCTTCTAAGTCTAAACTATTCAGTAATTCTATCTTATATCCTTTGAGCCAGCCTATCAGCTTGTCTAGATTGGCTTGGGTTGACAAGTGGCATGCTGATAAGGTCATGACCTTCATAGTAGTTCAAGGTCTGAAAATTTAAGACTTTTTGTTGCCCTTGAACTCTTTAAAGAATTAGGGGTCTTCTGTTAGCATCATACATCCACCCTATGATGTAGTTGGAAGTTCCTTGAGGTGGAGATGACACTTCCCTTGGTATCTCTTCCTTAAAAAGACTCTGAATGAAGGAGTCTATAGAGACCACATCAATGTGAACTTGAGGAAGTTGCTGAGTATGAACAGTTGCAAGTGATAATGGTGAGTCCTCAATATTCATACTCTGTGAGGAACTCCCAAGTTCTATGCCTGTGATGACTTTCTCCCCCTTTTGGTAGCATCACCCACTTGCATAGGTGAGCTAGAGGTTAGATCAACCACATTCATAGGTACTTGTGTTCCTAGTTGAGCTCTTCTCAAAGGTCTCCTAGCTAGTTTTTCCTTAAGAAAAGATATCTCAAGTTGATGATCATTGTTGGTCCATTTGATCGATTTGGAGTACAAATGAGTTATTGAATCATTCAATATCAAATAAAAACAATAGACAAGAAGGATAATGAAGATTGAGAACAATAACAATTCAATCAAAGTAACACAATGAAGATCAATATACTCAATAATAACAAAGCACAATGATATTTTTGTGAAATTACCACTTACAAAGGTTACTTGCAACAAGGATAAAAGATTAGGGTTTTGCAAGATGAGCTAACAATGATAAAGATCAACTATATAGAAGTCTTAGTTTTGCAGCTAGTTTCGCTGTCAGCGAAACTGTTGGACCAAAAGAACCAATGAGCCAAGATCAGAAAACCTCTAAGTCCCACATGGTATCACAACAACTGCTGAAAGCTTCATCAACAGTTGACAAGTGCTGAAGACTTCAACAGCTGAAGATCAAGTGTTGAAGACTTCAACAGCTGAAGAACTAAAGTGCTGAAGTACAACAGCTGAAAAACACAAGTACTGAAGCTGAACAGCTGAAGAACACAAGTGCTGAAGCTGAAAGACCAAAGTAGTGAAGTACAACAGCTGAAGAGTTTACAAGTGCTGAAGATCAACAACTGATGTACAAAGTCTGAAGACAAAGACTGAAGACATCAGCTGATGATATCTACTGAAGTCATTAGCTGATGAAACATCTGAAGGTCAAAGTCTGAAGATCAAGTACTGAAGCGTCAGTAGTTTGTCACAACTGCTGAAGAGTACTTCTTCAGTAGTTGTGATATCAGTAGTTTTATATTTCTAGTTTGAGTAGTTTTGTAAAACGACTGAAGAGCTTGTTCTTCAGTCGTTGTAGTTTCAGTAGTTTTATGTTTTTCAGTAGTTATAACAACTGATAACACTTAGCATATTTTGTAAGAAGATGTCAGCTGTTTTGACATCTTCAGTAGTTGTGTTTCAGCTGTAATAAATCTGTTAGATGTCACTATCAAGTGACATCAGCAGACGTCACATCTCTTATATAAGAGGTGTCGACCTAATCATAATTGTGACATTCTGTTACCACGAAAGCGAATATTGAATGAAATATATTTGCAGATATTCTCTCTCTCTATAACCGTCTTTGTTCTTCATTGAATATCGTTTTGTTCTTGTGAATCGACTAATTCATTGTTTGAATTCCGCTGCAATACTGGTCAATCAATCAAACATAGATCACTGATCCTAACAAGTGGTATCAGAGCTGGTTAATCATTGATCGATCTAACAATTGATCATTGAAACTGCTAATTGATTTCTGTGTTTAATTGAATTAGCGCATTTGCAAGAACTGGTTATAGATTATTGAATTTCTGCGCTTTCGTTCATTTATTTTGAGATCTTCTGGTTCAATTGGTTGTTGCGTTTTTGTTCTAAATCTGTTTTAGTTTAACTAATTTGATTGAATCTGAGATGACTATCCTTCTAATGATCCTCACAATACCGGTTCCTCAACCAAGCCTCCGATGCTGGTTAGGACCGAGCATAACATATGGCAACGAGAATGCTTCATCACCTGTCTGTTAACAATTCAGGTTGTTGGACATCTGTGGTACATGGACCACATAAGCCTATGGTGAACAATCCGGAAACCAATCAAATGGTTCCGAAGAAGAAGGAACAATACTCTGATGAAGATCGGAAACTATTTGAGATTGATGCTAAAGCCCATGGAATTCTGGCCATGGCACTGCCTAATGAAATCTATTCAGGGCTTATGCATCATGAAACTGCTCATGATCTCTGGAATGCCCTGAAGGAACAATTCGGTGGCACTGATGAGGTCTTAGCAAACATAGAGAGATCCTTGCCCAACAATATGAGACATTCTCTCATAGAAAGGGTGAGACACTGACTCAACAGTTTGAGCGCTTTTCCTACTTGATATCTGAGCTAAAAATGGTGAAACAGGAATACACCAATAGCCAGATGAACAACAGATTCCTCAGATCACTGCCTGAGAGATGGGACACATACACTATTGTCCTACGCTCCAGTGCAAATCTGAAGGCCTATCTCTCACCCAACTTCATGGGAAACTGCTTACATTTGAAAGAGAGATAGAGCAGAAGAGGAAACTGTCCTCATCAGGAAGCTCACTGATGACTTTGTACCAGGGAATACTGCCTTGGTTGGTCATGAGTCAGAATATGCTGCATCTGAAAGCAATTATGATGAGCATATAGATTTCTCTTCAAATAGTTCTGATCATGCATTTGTTGGTATTGAGAGTCATTCTGGCAGTAATAGTGACAATTTATGCTTCAACATGGATGATCTGAAAGGAATAGCTGATGATGATCTAGAAGAGATAGATATTCTGAGCCAAATGGCATTGATTAATATCAAATCTCAGAAGTTCTATAAGAGAACTGGCAGAAATTTCCTGGACTCTCTGGCAAAACCAAAGTTGGTTTTGACAAGAGTAAGTTGAGGTGTCACAAATGCCAAAGGCTGGACACTTTGCAAGAGAGTGTAGATCAACTGGATCTAACTCTTCTGCACCCTTTGTGACTTTTCCTAGTACTAGTCCACAAAACAGAGGGCAACATCCTGCTGGTTGGTCATTATTCACATCCTAGATCTCCTGCATATTTTGTCCCCAGGGTCAAATGTCATATCCTTATCCCTGCTATTATGTGCCTCAACCAAATCCTGTTCAAGCTCCAATTGCACAACACCCAAGCATTGCCTGAACCACAGCCTTCCCAATCTCATCAACAAACTCAACCTCAACAACACAGCTTCTTCACCCCAGGAGTTGTTGACTGAGCAGTTTACCAGATGACTTGTCTGGTCATGAACAACTGTTCTCAGGTGCTGGTCAACATGGTGGTGAAAGTCCTTTGGAAATCTAGCTCTTATGGCTTTGGATTCTGCTGATACTTCATCCTCTAATGCCCTACACCAAAGGTATCACAGGTATCCTCTAAGGCAAAAGCCAAATTATGTTCTGACACATGCATAGCAGCATTTGCATCTATTAGAGAAGCAAATGTAGCTTTAATCAAGAACATTGAGCTAGAACAAATAATTTCCAAAAGCAAAGCTGAATTTGAGTCTGTGCTTAATGATAAAAATGATGAGATTTACAAACTGAAATGCCAAATAACTGATGATAAGCTAGGGAATAGATACTTCTAGAGAAGTATAAAGATCTCAAAGAAACCCTTGCAGTTACCCAGGTAGAGTGTGATAGATGGGTACAATCATGCAAAGGTTTTGAAATGCTTCTTAGTAAGCAATCTGCTGTTCCAGTGTTTGGCATTGGTTACAATCACACTGCTCCACCTACAGATTTTACTCCAAGAGCAGAGGTAGAATCTGATGGTGAGAGTGATAACCAATCCATCTCATCATGTGATCTACTTTCTGATACAGCACACTCAGAAGTAGAAGTCAGCATCAAGCCCTCTCTGAACCTATCAGCTGATGTTGATGGTTCAAATGTTGACACTCACATGATCAATGAGTTGATCAACTCAGGAGTTAATCCTGAAAGTCCTGAAAGGACTAGAGAGCAGGATTTAACACCTGAAGTTCAAACTCCAACTGCTGTCAGTACTGAAGAGAAGAAAACTATCAGTAGAAAGAGTTTGAAGACTACTAAAGAGGCAGTCAAGAAAGCAAACAATGCTTCCAAGCATGAGGAGCAAGTCTTCAGTTGCTTCATCCTCTTTAGTTGATGATCAACCTAAGATGAAGAAGAAACCATGTGAAGTATGTGGTTTATTCAATCATCTTACAAATGATTGTTGGTACAAAAGAGGTTCCAAACTCAAACAAACAGAAGAAATTAAAGAGAAAATGGTAAAAATGAAAACTGAGTTTGAGACCACATTTGTATCAGCAACATCCAATCCTATAACCCTTAAGTTCTCAAGAAATCCAAAAAGGAAGGGGTTAAAAGGTGACAGCTGAGAGTGCTCAGAAGAAGAAGGTGCAAATAGGAACTTATCAAACTCAACTGGCAATGTGTCTGATGAGCTGAAAGCTTTATCAAAAATCAGACAAGCTGGTTAGATGGTTCAACATCTGTTGGGTAGAGTTAACCAATTAGATGTTCCTATGTTGAAAACACAGAAAAGGAGATCCAAGCCAAAGGATTCTTCTTCTTCACCATCTTCTTCCTCTCAGGCTGTTGTTTCAAATAAACCTGTTAGTTTACCATCTATTGATGAGATCAGGCCCAAAACCAAAAAGTTTGGGTCTCAAAACTAACTGATTGTTTATTATTGCAGGGTTCTCCAACATGCCAAAGTAGCATCTGTTATGTAGACAGTGGGGGATCTATGCACATGACTGGGAACAGCTCTCTTCTTCATGACTACTCTCAGGAAAGAAGGGGTTTGTTTCTTTTGGCAATAATGCTAGGGGTTACATCATTGGAAATGGCTTTGTCTCCAATGGAGAAATCAAATTTGATGATGTAATCATGTGGACAATCTCAAGTACAATCTCTTGAGTGTCAGTCAAATGTGTGATAAAGGCCATGTTGCTCTTTTCACCAGTCAGAACTATAGGATTCTGTCATCCAAAGTTCTGCATTTGATTGATAAGGCGTTGGATGATCACACTCTCCTGAGAGCCAACAGGACAGGAAGAGTGTATGCCTTAGATCTTTCCAAGAAAATAGATCTCCGAGGCAATCCTTGCCTATTTTCCAAAGCCTCTTCTCAAGAATCTAAACTGTGGCACAGAAGGCTGGGTCTGTTAATTTCAAAAACATGAATCAGCTTATCCATAATAGTTTAGTCAGAGGCTTACCATAAAGGAGTTCCACTGTGATGAAACCTGCACTGCTTGTTTAAAAGGAAAACAACACAAAGTCTCATTCCCTCCTATTGAAGAGCCTAAGTCCACTGCCTGCTTGCATTACTTGCACTGGATCTATTGGGTCCTGTGAGAGTGATGAGCATGGCAAAGAAGAATACTGTCTGGTAATTGTGGATGATTACTCCAGATTTGTATGGACTTTCTTTCTACATTCAAAGATGAGGTTGCTCAGAAGGTTATTAACTTTGTGTCGTATATTGAGAAGCAGTATTCCCTTCCATCAAGTGTATCAGGAGTGATAATGGAACTGAATTCAGGAATCATACACTTGATGATTTCTATCTCTCAAAGGGAATCAAAAGGCAGTTTAGCATCCCAAGGACTCCAGAACAAAATGGAGTAGTGGAGAGAAAGAACAGGACCCTCATTGAAGCTGCAAGGTCCATGCTGGCTGACTCTGGTTTGCCACTGACCTTTGGGCTGAAGCTGTCAACATAGCTTGCTATGTGCAGAATAGAGTTTTAGTAAATCAGAGGTTGATGAAGACTCCATATAAGTTCTCCATCATTTGGCTCCTCTAATTTCATTTTTCAAAGCATTGGGTGTCCCTGTTTCATTCTCCAACACAAAGATCAACTCCATAATTTGATCCTAAGGTGGATGCTGGGTATTTTGTTGGTTTTCATCTACTTGCAAGGCATACAGAGTCTTCAACTGCAGAACAAAGATAGTTGAAGAGACTCTGCATGTGAAGTTTAATGAATCTCCTTTGGACAAGATTCCACAAACCCTGTGGAGTTGTTTGATTTGGACATACTGCAATATGTTCCTTATCAACCTCCAGCTGTTGCAGATCCTGTGGCTCAATCATCTTCTGCAGCATGTCTTCCACCTGGTGGTATTGATGATGATGATGATAATATCAATACTCACCTATTCAAGTTTAGTGACCAACTGCCTGTGTCTGCTAAACTTGATGTTCCTGTAGCTTCAGCAGCTCATCCATAACAAATGCTGATGAGATCTCTGTTTCCTCTACATCTTTTGAGTTACCATCAAATTGTTGGTTTCAGGAGTCTACATCACATCTCTGCTGCTGCTGAAGGTTCTACAAACACTTGCACAGATCTCATTGTTTATCAAGAACTAAAGAATCCCCATGACTCAGATTATTGGTGATATCAATGCTGGTGTTTCAACCAGAAGTCATTGTCTAACTTCTGCTTCTATCTCTCTTCATCAGTCAGCCAGACCAAAGACTATCATGTTGCTTTGAGAGACAATGGATGGGTTGAAGCTATGCAGCTTGAGCTACTTCAGTTCAAGAAACAGCAGTGTGGAACTTGTTCCTCTTCCCCCAGGTAAGTGTGCAATAGGCACTAATGGGTGTTTAGGAATAAAACCGATGAAAATGGGCTTATTGTTAAGAACAAGGCTAGACTGGTTGTACAGGGTTTTCACAAGAAGAAGGTATTGATTATGATGAACCTTTGCTCCTGTAGCCAGACTAGAGGCAATCAGATTGTTCTTAGCCTATGCTGCATTCCACAATCTTAAAGTTTTCAAATGGATGTTAAAAGTGCATTTTTATATGGTAAATAAATGAAGAAGTTTATGTGTGTCAACCACCAGGCTTTGAGGATAATAAACATCCTGAATGGGTGTACAAACTTGATAAGGCTCTTTATGGGTTGAAACAGCTCCGAGAGCCTGGTATGAGACACTCTCTACTTTTCTTCTTAAAAATAATTTCACTAGAGGCTCCATTGATAAAACTTTGTTTATTAAGAAGGTGGATCAGCATAAGCTACTTGTTCAGATTTATGTTGATGATATTATTTTTGCATCTCTAATCCCAGTTGTGTGATGATTTCAACCTAATGAAAAAGAGGTTTGAAATGAGTGCAATGGGAGAATTACAGTTCTTTCTAGGCTTGGAAATCAAACAAAAGGCTGATGGAACCTTATTCCAGTCAAAATATACAAAAATCTTTTGAATAAGTTTGATTTACAAAACTGTAAGCCCTGTTCTACTCCCATGTGCAACACCACACAACTGGATGCTGATCAGAAGGTAAAGCTGTTGATGAAACGCTTTACAGATGTATGATTGGGTCCTTGATGTATCTAACAGCTTCTAGACCAGATATTATGTTTGCTACATGTGTTTGTGCTAGATTTCAGGCTGCTCCTAAAGAGTCTCATTTGATTGCAGTCAAGAGAATCTTTAGATATTTGCAAGGTACACAATCTCTGGGTTTATGGTATTCCACTGGACACTCTTGCAAATTAGTTGCTTTTTCAGATAGTGACTATGCAGGGTGCAAGTTAACTAGAAAGTCAACTTCTGGTGGTTGTCAATTCCTAGGCAACTATTTGATTTCTTGGCAGAGTAAGAAGCAAACATCTGTTGCTACATCAACTGCTGAGGCCGAGTACATTGCTGCTGCAAGTTGCACCTCTCAGGTACTCTGGCTTCAGAACCAACTTCTGGATTATGGCATTACAGAGACTAAGACTCCATTGTTAATGGATAGTGCTTCAGCTCTGTGTATTGTCAAAAATCCAGTCCAGCACTCTAGGACCAAACATATAGAGATCAGACATCATTTTATTCGGGATTGTTTTGAAAAAGGTCTGATTGATCCTAAGTTTGTGCCTAGTGCTGATGAGCTTGCAGATATTTTTACTAAGCCTTTGGATAGTTCTACTTTCCAAAACCTTGGTTAAGGCTTGGTATGCTGCAGCTAGAATAAGTGACAATTACTGATGATTTCAGTATAATTACTGGTGATCATTGGCACCTATGTCACATATAAGTACTGATGAGTCCTTTTCTCTTCAGTAGTTTTTATAACTACTGATGGCTAAATGCCTCACAAGTACTGAAGTACTTTATCTGTTCCAAACTACTGATGTAGTTAAAACTACTGATGTAGTTACAACTACTGAAATCAGTATAAACAGATAAGTACTAATGTTCCTATACACACTTGAAAATCAGATGCAAAGTCTGATGAGTAAGTGTTGAGGACAGCATGAAACAGCTGAAAGGCTATGAATTAACGACAACTACTGAAGAGAACTTTCTCTTCAGTTGTTTCACCAACGCTGTTTCATTCTAAACAACTGAAGCAAAACCATGTCTTCAGTAGTTTTTATAACTACTGATGACTAATACCAAGTCTTCAGTTGTTTACAACAGCTGATGACAAAACTACTGTCTTCAGTAGTTTCACAACTACTGTCTTCAGTAGTTTCACAACTACTGATGACAAACACCAAGTCCTCAGTTGTTTCAATCATCTGAAGTCAAAACCACGGTCTTCAGTAGTTTTCTAACTTCTGATCCCTAACACCACGACTTCAGCTGTTTCAACGTCTAAAAGGATAATACCATGTCAACAGTCGTTTAAAACTACTGATGACTAACACCACATCCTTCAGTCGTTTTCTTACCCGTACCCTATAAATATCCCTGACCTAATACTTCAAAGCTTCATCTTCTTCAAACCTAACGTTCCTCTCCAAAACTTCTTTCTTCTCAATGGCGTCCATGCAAATTAAACCGCGACACAACTGTGTTGCCTACCTTACTAAATCGCCTGTCTGGGCTAAGTTCGATACTGCTATTGATCTTATGGTTTAGTCCTAATACAAACACATTTCTTCTGAATCCCATTCTACATGCCGAATCCCTCCAACAGTTTTGGATGAACGTCACCATTACCACTAGGGAGAACAACACACCATCTCTTCAGTCGTTCATCAACAACAAGAAGTGGTCATCACTCCTGCAATAATCCGCCAAATCCTTCATCTGGATGATGCTATTCTATTTCTCCTGCTGGATATCCCAAGGGCACCACAGATCTATCATTTGCCCAATATGGATATCAAGGCAATCTAAGTGCCTCCACTATCATGAAGAAACACTTCCATGACGCCGAACGCCTAATTTTTCACATGGTGAATGTATGTTTGGCTCCTAAGACATCGTCTTGGGATCAAATGTCGACAAAGTGGCAGCAGGTAATGTATTCTATTCTTGAGCAACAACCGTTAAACTTTTCAGAAAAATATTTTCGGAGCTCAAGGATATGGCTCAAAAACTAACTGCTAACCGTTGGATACTATATCCACGGTTCATAATGGCCATCATTACAAACCAGCTTAATGCTGAGGGACTTGTTGGCTTGGGAGTCCCTGCTACGGCTGTTCTGCCGAAGTATACTCCCGGCACAACTCTGACCAGACACTCAAATTGGCTGCCAAGCTGCGCAACCCACGCAGCTGGAACCCACAGCCACCACCTCCACATCAAAAGTCCCCACCAAACCCACCAAAAAGAAACCCAAAACGGCTACTCAGGGATTGAGTCCCCTGAGGATGCCCCTGCAACACAAACGCAGGATATATCCACTGGTCCAAACCCCAGTGGATATAAGGACTCTTCCAGCCATAGCCGCTCAGGATTCCTCTCAACAGGAGCCTGCAGCAACCACACAAGGGGTACCTACACATCTGGGATCTTCCTCACTTGAGGGGATTGCCATTGAAGAGCACCAACCTCCCCAGGTGCACTGCTTCTATCCCTTCACCCCATAACTGCCCCTCACAGCCCAACTTTAATAGTTGCACTAGTGCTGACTCAACTGCACTCCTCACCCCCCCCCCAGAAACCACTTACTACTGGGAACACCTCTACCATTGAGGGGGAGGAACACAGTGCAATTGAGAACCCACAGCACAGGGGTTTACCACTTCTATCTCCTGGTGTAGATAAGGAGGTTAGAATATCTAGTGAGGCTGCCACCTCTTCTGAATCAGCACATGATCAGAATGAGGCTGGTAACATTGCTAAGACCTCACTAGAGGCAACAGCTGATGATGGACATTGTCCTGAGGCTGGAAGTCCCCAGTACCAAGCAAAAGGGGCACATGCAACAACTGGTCTACACCCAGTGCATGTAAATCTTGCTCCAAGCAGGCGGTCAGATGATTCAGCTTCGGCTGATGATGACCTGGGCTTTTTCTACGATGTTCTTGCCCAGAACACAATCCTTGAAGAGAAGTCAGTAGGCTGCAAAACCTACTTGACCAACTCTCACAAGGAGAAAGACCATCTGCCTCCACCAACCCACAGATGGCACCTTCAGTTGAAGGTTTCCCAAACACTGAGCCACTCCAAACTCAACCACCTGCCTCTGCTTCTTCAGGCCTATTTCTTAGGAACAGAACCCTCCTGAGCAAATAGGTGCTGTACTTCAAAATTCCCTCCTCTCATCACACCCATAATCACTGATATTGTGACTAAAGCTATTGATGAGAGGCTTTCCTCAACTTTACAACCGTTGATTGATGCTGCTGTGCAAAAGACACTTTTTGCGGTACAAACCCCTTCCTCCAATGCATCCAAAAGGGGGAGAGTACTGCAGTGAAAGAAAAGAAGAGGAATAGAACAGAGGAAGAGAAGGAAGAGAAGCAAGCCCAAGAGGAGGAGAAAGAAAAGCAACACTGCTCACTTACAAGCGAAAGAAAAGTGCTGAGGATCAATCTACTGCTGAAGACAAATCCTTGGAAGAGCTGGTAAAAGATGCTGATACTACACACAGCCGATCCATGGATAAAATAATTGAACAACTCTTCAGGCAAGGTTTGATACAACCACATTGGATAGTGAGATCAGAAGGTTGGAAGTGCAAGAGATTCAAACCCGATAGGCTGGGTATGATGCTCTTGAAAAAGAGAGATTGGAGATAATGATTCGCTTCATTGCAAAATACTTAGGCAGATCATTAATGGAAATTCGCGTGTGGACCAGAGACAGTATTCTGGCTATAGCCACCAGGATCTGTCTGGCTGAGCAATTCCACAAGGGGATTATTGTTGAAGCCCTTGATGAGGCTGGGGCTGGTAAAAGGTTGGAAATGGCAAAACTTACAAAGGCTAAACTTACTACAAAGATGCTGGATCAACCTTCCCTTCCACCCACTCAAAAACAACCTACCCCTCAAATCTCCAAACCAATCTCAAAGCCCAAATCCAACAACCACAATCACAACCCACAAAACCAACTCCCTCACCATCTAAACCAACAGCCGATGATGCACCTAAGAAGAAGAAGAGAAGGGTGCTGAGGCTAGAAGAAGAAGAAGAAGATGATGTGGAAGAAGATAGGATGCCTCTGTCTGCAGTCCTAACACTGGCGAAAGCCAAACCTATGCCCATCACTCCCACCTCACAGATGGATGTTGTGAGAGTAAAATTGAAGAAGAGGAGCAGCAAAAGCTTCATGATGATGAAATGCTGAAAAGCATTGACAAAACCTATGCTGCCTCCTCATCAATTATCAGCATGAAGAAAAAGCTTTGAGATTGTACACTCTCGCCAACACATTTCAATATCAGAAGGAAAGGGTGAGAGTATGGCCTGATCCGAGGGTGGCTCACAGGATTGTAAAGAAAGACATTCCTTCGAGATACAAGGGTCAAGTCAAGAGGATCGTAGATGAAGAGATCACAGTGGCCCTTGTAGTATCACCCTGGGAGATTGTCGAAGATTTCAAGAAGGCCTATGAGACTAAACAACCACCCCAGAAGATGCTAGAGAACAGGATTATCAAAAAGGGGTTAGTCTACAAGAGGCTTGAGAACTTCAAACAGAATGAGCTAAGTCTGCTACTCGAAGGGAATCATCCTGATGAGTTTGCATATAGACAAATTACAACTGTTGAGCTCAAGAACGGCAAACAGGCCAAGTACATCTCAGAGCTGTATGGAAGAAGGATTGTTTGATGGTGAAGCCGAGAACCTGACCATGAAGAACAAATCATGTTTCTCAGAGCCTACACCAGAGAATCCTACAGGCTCATACACGGGAAGTAGATCTCATGAATGGGATAACAACTCTGTGTCCAGTTCCCCAAAGCAGAGTTCCCATTCATATCTTGCCAAACAAATATTAGAGACTTCTTCCCAGGCCGGAGCTTATATGGGTCATCTTCTCTACTGATCAAGAAGGAAAAAGACCAACCTTTTGCCAACAATAAGTGGGATAATAATAAATTAGAGGTTTTGGCTGCATTGGTTCAGGGGGAGTTTGTTGGACCAAAAGAACCAATGAGCCAAGATCAGAAAACCTCTAAGTCCCACATGGTATCACAACAACTGCTGAAAGCTTCATCAGCAGTTTGACAAGTGCTGAAGACTTCAACAACTGAAGATCAAGTGTTGAAGACTTCAACAGCTGAAGAACTAAAGTGCTGAAGTACAACAGCTGAAGAACACAAGTACTAAAGCTGAACAGCTGAATAACACAAGTGCTGAAGCTGAAAGCCAAAGTACTGAAGTACAACAGCTGAAGAGTTTACAAGTGCTGAAGATCACAACTGATGTACAAAGTCTGAAGACAAGACTGAAGACATCAGCTGATGATATCTACTGAAGTCATCAGCTGATAAAATCTGAAGGTCAAAGTCTGAAGATCAAGTACTGAAGCGTTAGTAGTTTGTCACAACTGCTGAAGAGTACTTCTTCAGTAGTTGTGATATCAGTAGTTTTATATTTCTAGTTTCAGTAGTTTTATAAAACGACTAAAGAGCTTGTTCTTCAGTCGTTGTAGTTTCAGTAGTTTTATGTTTTTCAGTAGTTATAACACTGATAACACTTAGCATATTTTGTAAGAAGATGTCAGCTGTTTTGACATCTTCAGTAGTTGTGTTTCAGCTGTAATAATCTGTTAGATGTCACTATCAAGTGACATCAGCAGACGTCACATCTCTTATATAAGAGGTGTCGACCTAATCATAATTGTGACATTCTGTTACCACGAAAGCGAATATTGAATGAAATATATTTGCAGATATTCTCTCTCTCTATAACCGTCTTTGTTCTTCATTGAATATTGTTTTGTTCTTGTGAATCGACTAATTCATTGTTTGAATTCCGCTGCAATACTAGTCAATCAATCAAACATAGATCACTGATCCTAACATAAACTGTTCTGCCGAAACTATAGTTTCCTCGGACAGAAACAACAGTTTCGTCGAGAGAACTAAATAGCTGACTTCAGTTTCACTCACAGTTTCCCTGGACTGTAAAACAAAATAAAGCAAACTACATACAAAAGTAAGCTAACATAAGACCTATTACAAGGAAATATAAAGAATCTAATCTAAGGTGAGTACAACCTATGCATGATCTTCAATACTCCCCCTAGGTTGGAACTCACCGCCTTCAATCGTCTTGATTTGTCTCGTCAGCTCCAGTCACCCCCACTGCCTTTGATTTGTCTTCTACATCTCCTGTAGCAACCTCCTTATGGGCTTAGCAAATGATACCTTGGTATCTTCCTGCTTCATTAGCCCCTTCGGGATGAGCACTAGCTTGCTCAAATTTTCTAGTCAAATCCTGTATGTCCATGTTTAGATCATCTTGTGCCCTCACTTCTTTCTACAAGCCTCTTCACCTCTGTCCTTACACCTCTGATTTTGTTGGCTACTGTCATAAACAAACTAGCTTCCTTTCTTGTCTCATCACCTACACCTTCTTTAATATGATTTTCACAAAGGATAAGCAGGTCTTTATCACAAAAGCTGAATAGCTCTATCGGATCAAATACTTTGAATTCACCTCCATTCTTCACTCTGATTACTGCCTCCCCCGTATTGTTGTCATAGAACCACTTCTCAAAGTTCTATAATTGCTAGGGGAGGGGATCTGCCAATCTGACCGTATTCATGGTATTTGGGGGTTTCACCCTTAGCAATCTTTCACTTTGCAGTCTCCCAATCCTTGTCCTTCTTCGACCGTCTTCTCTCCGCTTTCATAAATCCGAAGGAGTCAAAATTTTCATTCAAGCCATTTTTTATCTCCTTCTCCAATAAAGAGGCTCTTTCACTAAGATGGGCATTTAGTAATGGCATTGCTGCTAGCCTTCTCGGATCCTATTTGGGTAAGGTCTTGAAGGCCTTCCTCTTGTGCATGTAAGAAATACCACCCCCTCTCCTCTTGATCATAAACATTTTGAGGCCAGGGTTATAACACCAACTAATGATTCTCTTGTTAGCCTCCTTTTTGCTCAACCCTTCCAAGTTTTGGAATAGGGGAGTCAGTTCTTTAGGCTCTTTTTCTTTGACGAACCATTCCTCTTTATCCATTTCAAACACATCTCCATCTAAGTCTCCCTTTTTGGCTACATATACTAATGGCCTTTCTTCAACTTCGTAAAATTCAGGTTCTGAATCATAGTTAACCAGATGTTCATCATCTTCCTCTTCATCGATTAGCCTTTTGCCTTTTTCAGCTTCCCTTTCAACAGATTTCTCCCTCACTACCTCCTCACCCCAATCTTTGTCTATTTCAAATCCCATATTGACAAACCCAGCTTCCAGTATCTCCTCCTTATTCTCCATATTTTCATTTTCATTCCCCACTCCAGAACCTCCCACTCCTCCAGTTGCTGCACCAGATGTGCCCTCTCCTGCCCTGGAAGATCTACCCACATTCAAGAATGGGTATTTGGAAGCATCAATTAAATCATCTAACTTAGATTGAGTTAGTTGATTGGGTAGGCCGGCAGCAGTTTTCACCTCATTAGTTTCGTCAAACAGCTTCTTTATCAACAAGCTTTAATCCATAAACATCTTCTTCATCCCTTCCATCACCACATCCTTTTGACTCTCTCGTATCTCTTGATTAGTAAGTTTTGTTTCATCATCATCAGTTCATTAGCAAGAGAGCTGTTGAGGTTTCGAATCACATCTTCATCTAATCCATCTCTCTCCTCTCTCCTTGAGGTCTTAGTAAATGATTGGTGTCTCTGTTTAGTTCTTCTTTTAGACTCACCCATATCGGCTTTCTTCTTTGACCTTCTCTCTTTCTCTCAGCCCTACCTGCTTAGCCATTTCATTCACCTCATCTTCAAAGTCATAATCCTTTTCCTTTGCATATCTTTTTCCTTTCTTGGAAACATCTGTCTGTTGTCCCCTGGTCTCCTCAGCTCTTTTATTTTCCGACTCGTCCACCCTCCTGATATAATTCCATCTTTCAGGTGGATACATGTTTTCCCACAGATGGGTGATTTTTCCACTGAAATCATGACGGATGTCACAACAATCTGTGAAAATACAAGTGTTCATCTGCACCAACCTTTTTACCTCCCCATGTCTTGGAAAATTAGGAATTAGATCATCAATGATCATTTTTAGAAATCTAGGATAAAGCAACCACTTATCCTTCTTTAGTGCCATCATATTTTCTGCCATACATGCAAATATTAGCCTAGCAATGTTTGTCTTTTCTCCTCTACAGCTTAACACCATGGCTCTTGCCCAATCTACATTCAGCCCATCTGATCTACCTTTACGGTGATCTAAACACATAATAAAGACGTGAGCTATGTATCTCCATTCCTTTGAAAGGAAGGACTTCTTGATCTCTTTTCATGTGCCAAAGGCTAGTCCCTCATATGCCATACGCCTAAACGCCTCAAACACCTCCGCATCAATCATAGAAACTTCCTCTCTTGTATCTTCATCTAGTCTTAGTATCCTTAAGACTGTATCAGCTGTAATAGTCACCTCATTCTCCAAAACTTTAGCAGTAATCCTCTGTGTGTTTCCTCCCGTATCATACTCAGCTGATCTCCAAAAATCTCTGATGTGAAGATCATAGATGGTAGTAGAATGAGATATAGCATAAGGAATAGGAGATCTTTGCAGCCAGCGAATGCAGTCTCTAAAGCCGATTGCTTTAGGATGTGTATCATCTAAGATGGTTGTGATGTTGTTTCTCTCATCAAATTTTAGATTTGCCATTTAAACCTGAAAAACAAATGAAATGCATTAGAATAAAGTATTAAATGCTAATATGAAATAAGGATAAGAAAAGAATAAAGATTACAAAAAATAAAAATAAATTTCGCTGGCCGAAACTATGGTTTCGCAGGATGAGTTTTAGTTTTGGCAAGACAGTGAAGTAGATTCGACAGGCTGAAACTATAGTTTCGGCACAACGAAAGAAGTTTAGTCAGCGAAACTCTTAAGTTCGCTCGGATAGCATAACATCATAGTTTCGCTAAAAAAATCATGAACTTTCGTTTAGTTTCACAGGACTATAGGTACTTTCACAGTAAGAACTACGAAGGTACCGAAGAGTCTCAATCAAATCGACCCATAATGTTGCAGTTTAACATGATTAATTTATGGTTCTGAGTCCGAAACTCACTTGCGATCAAGAAATAATGGTCAATTGATAACAAAATCATAGTATGTCAAATTCGCACACGGAGGTCACGGAACAACCCTAAGAAGTCAGAACCTTCAATTGTGTGAAAATGAGAAAGTAATTTCGCAAAATGAGTTAAATAGTAAATAGTTTCACAGACAGGGAAACTGGAGTTTCGCAGACAGGGAAACTGGAGTTTCGCAGACAGCGAAACTAGAGTTTCGCAGACAGCGAAACTGGAGTTTCGCCGGGTGAAGCTATAGTTCAGCCATGCGAAACTCTAGTCGACTTCGCACAGAGCAAGAGTACTGAACGAAACTGCAATTTCGCCTTGCGAAACTATGTGCGAGAATATATTTCACTAAACTTAAAAGATTTTTTTTAGAAAAAGAAAGAGAATTTATTATATTTATTAAGACCGAGAATGAATCAATCATGAGATCACTTCCTCAGGATATACTTTAGCACAAAGATGAAATTAATCATCGACAAGCAATAAGATCATCCTCATAACTGAATCTAATCACAATCTATGAATGATTTTTTTAATTCTCAAACAGATCGAAAACAATTGCTGATATGTTTGTCCACTTAAACCCAAGCCCTATCTTTTTCAACAAGCATCAAATGATTCGTTAAGTTTTGATTAGATACTTTAGAATGCTAGGTCCCCACAATCATTTGGCAAAAACCCTCACCCAACCTCAAGATTTCTTGAATTTTGTTGCGATCTTTAAAGAGCAAGGTGTGTGCATTAGTGTGCAAGTGATTATCAACAGAATATTGCATTCTGTGATGAATTCATCGTTTAGATGATTTGACACTTCTTAGACCAAAATGGTGAGAGCTCCAAGTCTATACTCACGTATAACAAAGGAGATGACGATTTAATCATGTGCCGATAAGAGCTCCAGGTCAGTACTATCGTATAGCAAAGGAGATCATCACTCCAGTCAGTACTCCCTAACAGAGGAGATTAGCACAATCACGAGACACATAAATACACCACACAATTCATAGAGATATGACTTATATGAATTGTAACATGGTGGGAGAAAGATCAATTCTCAATCCAATTTTTGTCGGGACTCAGTTTTCGTGCAGGCCAAAAGATTAGGTAAAACCAGACATCCTTAAGCATATATTTTAATTTAAATCATTATGTTGCAGTCTATTTTATTTTTCGGGCTGATTCTGTCAAGCATATCATTAAAGAATCTGTTTGTTCTATTATTTGCACATAAAAATTAGATGTGTATCAAATACAACATTAGTTACTATCATTTCTTATTTTAAACGCAAGTCATGCAAAAATAAGCATATCCAGAAGATATACAATCATCTCCCGTCATCTCGACTCAAGTTCCCAAATCTCTTTTCATTTTTATTTACCCTCCCCCTAAATTTCTACACCTAAGAAGATGTGGAAATTTCAATTTTATGTTGTGAATATTATTATTAATATTAATATTACTATTATTACTATTATTATTATTATACTTATTATATTTTTTTACTCAATAATAAAGCAATCAATAAGTATTAAAGAAAAAGAGGTTTAAAATGATATTAGACCTAGCATAGAGATCAATTCATAAAATCGAGGTTTATCAAATGTTTTTTGTGAAAAGATATGCCTTTTAATTTTTTGTGTTAATGGGAATAATATCAATAAAACCCTTTTTCTGAGCATCACGGATTGCATGAATCAGTGTCTCAATGTGCTCGGTTCGAGAATGATGATAGGATTCTTAGCAATCCCAATGGCGGCTTGTTATCACAAAACAACGGTGTATGGAGAAAGTGATCCCATAGTCAATCATCTGGTGTTGTATCCTGAGAACTTATGAATAGAAACTAGAGGCAATAATGTATTCTACTTCTCCTGTAGAGAAAGAAACAATGGTTTGTTTCTTGCTTTGCATGAAACCAGACAATTGCCTAGGTATTGACATCCTCTGGTGACCAATTTTCTGTTTAAACTGCAACCATTAGAATCACTATCAGAATAAGCATGTAAATCAAAATTCCCACCATAAGGATATCAAAGACCTAAACAAGAAGCGCCTTTAGGTAACGAAAATTCTTTTTACAGCCTTTTCATGAGACTCTTTCGGGGCAGATTGGTATCGAGCACAATATCCTACAACAAAATGATGTCGGGACAACTTGTTGTAAGATACATAAGGGAACCGATCATAGATTTGGAGAGATGAGGATCAATAGGTTTCCCGTTTTTGTCAGGAGTGAGGCACGTTTGAGCAGTAAAAGGAGTCATTTGAGGAGAAGCTTCATCCATCTTGAATTTATTCAAAATTTCTTTAACATACTTCTCCTGATGAATGATAATACCCTTTGACTTTTGTTCCACCTGTAGCCCAAGGAAAAAGCACATCTCCCCCATCATGCTCATTTCAAAGCGACTACGCATCACCACCTCGAACTCCCGACACAATTATGAATTGGTGGTGGCAAAAATAATATCATCAACATAAACTTGGACAATCAGCATTTCAGCATTCACTTCTCTCTTGAATAGAGTCATATCAATGGTGCCATGAGAGAATCCATTGCTTTAGAGATACTATGTTAGAGTCTCATACCAGATTCGAGGTGCCTGATGAAGACCATAAAGAGACTTGTCAAGCTTATAAACTTTGTCGGGAAAATCGAGATCCTCAAAACCAGGTGGTTGACACACAATATTCTCTTCGTCAATGTCTTTATAAGGAAAACACATTTGGCATCCATCTGATAGACCTTGAACTATTTTGAGCAGCATGAGCCAAATAAATTCTTATTGCTTCAAGACGGGCGACAGGAGCAAAAACTTCGGTATAGTCAATCCCTTCTTCTTGAGCAAATCCTTGCACCACCAATCTTGATTTGTTCTGCACCAAAATGCCACGATCATCGGGTCTGTTTTTAAAAACCCATTTGTGCCAATTGGGCATTTGTTAGGTGGAAGATCGACCAGAGTCCACACTTTGAGTTTTCTGAATTGTTGGAGCTCTAATTGCATCGATTCGACCCAATAAGGGTCCTGGAGAGCTGCATGAAAATTTTTCGGAACAATTTGGAATAAAACAAGAGAAGAGACAAATGTTAATCAAACCAGATTGACTCCATATCCGTACTACATTTGTGATAGATCCAATGATGTTATCATGAGGATGATCTTTCAATGTTTTGAAATCAGTGGGTAGAGGCAAGATGATTGGAGATGGTTGACTGATAGATTATGGATGGGTAGATGAAGGTGAGAGGGATGGTACAGGCTGTGATGAGGTAGATGTGGGTGATGAAGGAGGGGATGTACAAACAGGTGGAGGTGACAAATCAAATGATGATGAAGACGATGTAATATCAACTGAAGTGGCATCATTTGCTGAGGCGGTGGAATGGACTTGTGGAATGACAGGTAATGGAGTTGAAGAAATGATATTTGTTTGAACATTGGAAATGGACGCATCATCATCAAAGACAGGTAGATTAAAGGAGTTAAACACCGTATCAAAGTCAAAGAACCATGCTACTTTAGATCGAACATCAGACGAATTAGATTCCTGCTAATCAACATAGAACGACTCTTGAACAATACTTGTTCTCTTGTATTTACCCGATAAGCCTTTTGAGAAGAAGAATAGCCGACGAAGTAACATTCATCAAACACGGCACCGAATTCGTCTTTTGTGATTGAGTATTCAATAGAGTGCTAGAGCAACCAAATGGTCGAAAGAAGTCAATTAAAGGATTTCGTTTATGAAAAAGTTCATAAGGAGTCTTCATTTTGTCCTTGACTATCAATACCCTGTTTAGAATGTATGAAGCACAGTTTACCTCCTCCCAAAAGATAATGGGTAAGGAGGATACAATCAACATCGTATGAGCAGCTTCAATAAGGGTGCGATTCTTTCATTCAGCTACTCCGTTCTGTTAAGGCATCCTTGCAACACTAAATTGTCTTACGGTTCCCTTTGCAACACAGAACGAAACAAGGATCTGATTTTTTAATCAGTACCCTTGTCACTTCTGATGGCCAAAACCTTTCTCTTGCTTATTGTTTCGATTGAAAGTATTAACTTCTACAACTCCTCAACAACCTCTCCCTTGTGAGCCAGAAATCTTATCCAAGAATATCTTGAGAAATCATCTATTACAACAAGACAGAAAGATTTTTTAGCAATTGATTTAACACTGATTGGGCCAAACAAATCAGTATGTAACAACTCGAGAGGACTAGTTATGCTATTTTCAAGTTTTGGCTTGTGAAGTTTCTTATGTTGTTTGCCCTTGGCACACGCCATACATCTTTCGTTCACAGAAAAATCTTTTGAAGGAAGTCGTCTAACGAGATTGTTTTTGACTAATTTGTTTATAATTTTAAAGTTAACATGGCCCAATCTGTGATGCCATAACAAAGACTCAGAAGTGGAAGCTTTGGAAAGAAGACTGGTAGCAGTAGACTTTGACTCCCTTGAACCCATATCAAGAAGATATGTATCATTCTTTCGTGGAGCACACATAAGTACCATTTCTTCTGGAATATCAAACTCAGATTTCAAAAAGAGACATTCATCAGACTTAAACAAGACCAGAATATCTTTATCATAGATATGCAAAACACTCAACAGATTAAATGCGAGTTTAGATAGTCGACTGACTTTCTCCAAAGTCAGAGAGCCATTGGAAACTTCTTCTTGACCGATCATCTTTCCTCCTTTTTTGTTGCTAGCAAAAGCCATATAACCTCCATTGATAATTCGATAATTGGTCAACAAGTCTTTAAGCCCCATCATATGCCTGGAGCATCCACTATCCACACGCCATACACTGTTTAAAACCTTAGTGGATGAATCCTGCAACAATATAAAGAACACGTTAACCGGGTAAGATAGGAATCCAAGTTTGAATAACTTTAGTTTTAGAAGAGACAGATTTCTTACAAAAGAAATTATTAACTAATTTTGTTAATTTATTTCCAAAAGAATTCCTATTAACATAACTATGATGAAGTGCAAGACAATTCTTAACTATATGATCATCTTGACCACACCTGAAACAGTGTGGTTTTAATCTAGGTCTGTGATGTAATGAGATAGGAATGTGATTGATTTGTATTTCCTCATCACATTCAGACACATTTCAATCTACATCATTGTATGTATCATACATGCCATGAGGTCTATATTTATTTGAACAAGAATGATTATTTACAGAAGCTGTTAAATTGTCGTCTGAAGTACGAGTAGTACTAGTACCACTTGTGCTAGCTTCAGATGAAGTTGATACCCTTTCATTTGATAAAGAAATACTTTTTAGGGTAAAAGATAGAATAGGATGAGAAAAGAATTTGTCAAAACAATTAGTTTTATGTTTCTCGTTATTCTTTGTAGTGAGATCAGTCACACTCTTTACATAATCAGAACTAGTAACATCATCACAATGTACAGATTTTGAAGATAAAATAGAAACGTCACGAGAACATGATGAGACAATATCTGTTACAGGTTCACTAGAAACAAAAAACAAAATTTAAACTAGATTTATGATCTAAAACAGAATGCTGAAAATCAGGTGTACAAAGACTAGTGCATCCAAGCCCACTAGTTGGTCCATAGTCGTAGTCCTCACGAACATGCTTAGGATTTACACCTTCTAAACCTGCAGACATACTGTTAGCAACTGTTTTGATCAAATCGTTTGAAGGATGAGGAACAAGCATAGGAGAATAACCGTATGCACTAGGGGGAGGATAAACCTTAACATTTTCATATCCCAATCCCGTTTTAATCCTAGCCCCCCATTGAGATTTACATAAATCATCATGTTTCATTCGTGATATAGTCCATTTATCTAACTTTGATTGAAGTTTTCTTGTTTCAAATTCAGCAAGAGAAACTCTTTTAGTCAAAGTATTAATATCAACATTTCTTTCTAAAACAATTCGTTTTAAGTGATCATTCTCTTTCAAAGCCTCGTTTAGTTTAACAAAATATTTAGATTTATTGATTTTATGTTCCTCGTTAATTCTTTTCAAATCTTTCTCATTATCAATTAATAAAGGATTAGCTTTATAAACCCCAAATAATCTGATTTTACATGCAGAAGAACACATGTCCTGAATTAGCTCATACGGAAGTCCCATCACCACCTTTTCTGCTGCTAAGGCCTTTTCACATTGGCACACTGGAGTACTTGACTTGCTTTCCTCAACAGTGATCATAGTATCATCCTTTTCTTTTCCTTGCTCAGTGAATGAACTTCCTTCCTTCTTCAGTTCTTCAAATTTACCTTCTTTCATCCTTTCATCCTTCTTCTCTTTCTCTTCACAAACAACTCAGCCTCATCTTAAGTTCCTTGAATGGATCAAATTCATCCTCATAGTTTACCAACCCGTTTCCTTTAAATTTTAGCCCCAGTGCATGATTAATCTCAGCTCTCATCTCTTCAACCTCAGCACTCCAATCAAAATTAGAAATCAAAGCAGTCTCTTTTTTGTGATTCATATCCACATTTTCTCTCTCAGTAATTAATCGTGGAACTCCTGTATTACCAGAATCAATGACAATTGGTGATGGACATTCACGTTTAAATTGTCCGAGCTGTTTACAATTGAAACATCTCATCTTGAACTTATCAAATCCCAATTTGGAGTTAGAGCTTTGACCTCCAAAGTTCTTTCTTCCGGTGCACTCCATAAATCTTCGAGCTCTAAGAGTCAGCATTGCCATTTGCCATTGAATTCACTCCATTCAAGATCATCAGGGTCCACCTAATACATATCCTCCACTTTCATTCTTTGCCTTTCAACTCTCCTGCTACCAAGGCTTCATAGCTCTAAACAAACATACCAAAAAAGCCATTGTCTCTGATGAAACTGAAGTTTCAAGATTTGTCTTTTGATTAGCCTGATCTCTCCCAACACTACCACTACCTCCTAAAAAATTACCTGTATTCACCCCTCCTTGAGTCGATGTCTGAATATGAGAGCTTGCAGCGAAAGACTGTAATGCAGCATTTTGAGTGAAACCAGATGTAAGCATCATGGTCTGGTTAAACTTCCTTCTTTTCATGTCCAACTCAAAGGATTAAGCTTATTGATGATGTCCATCAGCTTGTAATCAGTGAAACCTCTTTCCTGCTTTAGCATTCTTACTTGAAGACTCCACTGAGGTGGGAGAGAATCTAGCAATCTGTTTACTTGTTCACTGTTGGAAAGTTTTTCATCATATTTCTTTAGTGTGCTTGAAACTGTCAAAAAGTGATTTGTGAGATCTGTGAGACTCTCATTCTTGTATCCCGCAAAGGAGTTGAATTCCTTTTTTGCTTGAATGCTCTTATCCTTCACTAGTTCATCATTACGATCATAGAACTCACATAGAGCATCGAAGAGGGACTTAGCATTTTTATGCTCAGCAAATTGGTTGTAGATGTCTAGCGCAAGGCAGATAGTTAATGCTCCAAAAGCTTTCTGGTCACGATCGATCAGCTTCAGATCCTTCTCAGTGAAAGTAGACGAGTCCTTGTTTTGAGATACAACATCACCGATAGTGACAGTTGGTATGTGAGGAACATAAATGATAGATTCCCATTGACCATGGTCAGTGTAAAAGAAAAAAGCTTTGAAACATCTCTTCCAATCCTTAAAATTATCCTTATTAATGAGTCTCGAAGGTCTATTGGGAGCTACACATCAAGCTGGTAGACTGTAAAATTCTTGGATGCAACATAAGCAAGGAAGATTCTAACTGCTTCAAGTCTTGCAATAGGTGCAAAGACATCAGTATAATTGATTCTCTCGTCTTGAGTGTATCCTTGAACTACTAGTCTTGCCTTATTCTTGATGATCAAGCCTCTGTCATCTGTCTTTTTTTTGAGAACCCATTTGGTGCCAATGGGTACTTGACCAGATGGTAGCGGACATAGGTTCCAAACCTTTTGTCTTTTGAATTGAAGCAATTCCTCTTGCATTGATTCAACCCAACTATTATTTTTCAAGGCATCTTCTACCTTCTTGGGTTCCATCTGTGATAATAAGCATGAGTAGAGGCAACATTCTCATTGTAAGGTTGTCCCCTGGTTCTCACACCTTTAAGACATTTCCAATGATGTTTTCAGCTGGATGAGTGTTATGAAATTTGAGCCTAGGAATCACATCCATTGTATGGATAGATCCAGATTTGAGAAGTTTGGCTCAAGGTCTTGAACACTTGGTCTAGCTAATGTTTCACACTAATTCAATGAGGGCTGATTGAATGACGAAGAAACAACATCAACATCAGTTGGCTGAGAAGTAGCATTAACAGTTGCATGTTCCTTCAAAATGCTACTTCCATCAACTTGGTGTTATGCAAAGTCATTTGATGAGTGTTGAGGCTCACTAGGTTGACCACTTGTTAAAGCTCCACTATATCTTGAGATAGTCATACTATCATATTTTGAAATAGTGGGAGCTTGATCTTCAACTACTTTTAGAGAACTTGGAATAGGTCTAGGTAACTTAAACAGTTGGGCATCATCAAAATCACTTTGAGTACCTGTTCCAACTAAAACATTCTCACAAGTAGGTTTAGAATAGTTTGCAAACAATTTTAAATCAAATATATGATCAGGGCCATTCCCCATAACACAAGGAGTGTGCTTATTAAGAACAATGTTGGATGATTCCTCAATTGTTGATTTTTAATGTTGTACACCCTATAAGCAATAGAGGTAGAGGAATATCTAACAAAGATAGCATTATCCAACTTTTCAGCAAAATTTTCCAAATTGTCTTTTGTGTTAAGTATGGTAACTTGATGCCAAGGGACCTTAGAAAACCAATGAATGGTGGCGTCTTGTTCCATAGCTCATAAGGGGTTTTTCCATGTGGCTTAACTACAAGAACCTTGTTCTGCACATAGCATGCAGTGCCGACTGCCTCTACACAGAATGTTAGAGGTAGCTTTGAATCAGCTAACATAGTTCGAGCAATCTCAATAAGTGTCCTATTTCTCCTCTCAGCAACACTGTTTTGTTGAGGAGTTCTAGGGGCATTATATTGTCTGTCAATCTTTTTTAAGTTACAGAATGAGTCAAGAACTTGAATTTTTAAACTCAGTCCCTTGATCACTTCTAATTATTTTAACCTTGTAATCAATCTAATTTTTAATTTTAAGAATAAAAGACTTTAAAGTTTCAATAGTTTCATCCTTAGTTCTTAAAAAGAAGACCTATGTAAATCTTGTAAAATCATCAACGACCACAACGCAGTATGATTTCCTTCCAAAGCTCATTATACTTGTGGGACCAAAAAGATCCATATGCAATAAGTGCAATGGAATGGTGATAGAGTTAACAACTTTGGATTTATTAGATACTCTGTGTTGCTTTCCTTTCAAACATGCAATACAGTTATCCTTGTAGAAAAATTCCTTTCTACGCAAACCATGTACCAAATTATTTTTAACCAATTTATTCATGGGTTTAAAATTGAAATGACACATTCGTTTACGCCATAGTGTTGACTCATCACCATAGCCTTTGGAAAGAAAGCATGATACTTCACCCAATGGGGAAGCATTGTTCATATCCAGCTTGTGCATATCCCCTTTCCTGGGAGATCTAAGAAGCACCAAATTCATAGGAATTTTCATCCCTGGTTTGAGGATAATGCACTCATGTTCTATGAAAATCAATTGGTGCTTTTGATCACAAAATTGAGAAACACTTAGAAGATTTTGTTCAAGTTGTTTGACAAAGTGAACTTTGTCAACTTTTAACTTGTCGTTAGATACACTTTCTCTGCCAGAAATGTATCCTCTAGCCTCACCTCCAAATTGAATTGGACATCCATCACAATGTTGAAATTGTTAAAGGCGAGATATGTTCCCTATCATGTGCCTGGAGCATCCACTATCTATAATCCACACATTGTTATTTATGTCATATGGATGTCCCTTCACATAAGGTGAAGAAAGTTAGTTTTTATTGGAAACCCAAGCCTTGTTGGTCTTAGGCTTTTCCAATGATGAGGATTTTATTGAACCAAAGGTTATGCATGAGGGTTTAATGAGAGTTTGTGAAGAAGAGGTTTGTGTTGCGGTATCTACTTTGATCTTCCAGTCCATCTCTTGGTTGATCATTGTAGATGAGCTTGTTGAAGCTTGAGAAGCATGGCATTCTTCCGAAGCTTCTTTCTTTTCGGAAGATACCTTCACCACTTTTTCTTCCGAAGCAGTCTTTTTCTCTGAAGGTTTCAAGGGAACTTTCTTGTTCTTTTGAGTTTTCTTGGTTTTATCTTCTTAAGCCATTTTCCCTTCGGAAGAAGGAGTTTCTTTCGAAAGCAGCCTTGCTTCAGAAATAAGCTTTCCCTTTTTCAACACTTGAACCATTTGATAAGGTCCAAATGTGAAACCACACATTATGCATTGTTTCCATAGTGTGTGCTTATAGGATTGTAGTAACAATCTTTTGCCATATGGTTTCGCAAACCACACATCATGCATGCAATGTTAATCTTCTAGGAACTTGAGGACTGTTGTTTCTTGATTTTCTTGTCTTCCTCAACAATCTTTCCTTCTTCTTTTGATCCTTTTGTTGGATGAGTAGGTTGGTACTACACAATTTTCCAGAATTAGAGTTTCCAACCACTTGGAATCCTACTAAAACGAATACACCATTTTGTTTTGGGTCTATTTTCAGCTTGGACTTGGCCACTTTCTTGGAAATTTTTCTGGCTGGCTTGGCTCGACTTCTACTGGCTTTGGTGGTTAGGGGTTGGTCATCACTGGTGAGAGAGGTTTGGATTACCTGGTTTTCCCTGTGATGGTGTTCATAGTTGCATCACTCTTTGACTTATGAGAAGGTGGGTTAGTAAATGGAACCTCTTGCTTTTCAGTCCCATATCTTGGTTGTCTAACAGACTTAAAAGAGTGTGGTGGAGCAATTCCATTGTTTCCCAACCCAACTTTTTTTTGGTAACAAAGTTTTGAGTGAGAGGATGATGCAAGAATGGCTTGGAAGTTTTGCTCAAAAATAGTTGCTTCCTAGCTTGAGCCTCAGTTATGACAAGCTAGGTTTGACCATCAACAAATTTAGATATTAAATCCTTGATTTGAGTCTTGTAGTTTATGTGTTCATGTTTTACTAAGGACACAGTCTTCTCTAACTCCTTAATTTTCTTTCGATAGTCAGATTCAGCCCTTTTAAAATCAGATTTCAAAATATTTAAAGACTCAATATCAAATTTGACTAGGTGGTGAGATTAAGATTCTCACTAGGATCGAATATAGTGATCAAGTCAGAGATTGAATGGCGGAAAAAAAAAATCAATAAACATTCAATGCAGGAATATACTCATAAATACTTTGTATATATGATGAAGGTGATTGATTACAATAAATGCTAGGGTTTTAGCAAGAACAGTAATAATGCACCTTGAGAATGTGTAATACAAAATATTCTGATTGTCTATCAACAGTCATCTCATATACGAGGTATTCTATTCTATTTATAGGATGACAAGATGCCTTTTTATAAAATGACTAAACTACCCCTGACCTATACATCAGAACTAGTCTAAGTCTTCATCAGCATTTCTTCTATTCATCTACATTGACAAATGCGGATGAGTTGTTCTTGATTAGCATTTCTTCACTTGTTCATCCGCATAAGTAGTTGGTCATCCGTATTGGGTAATGCGGATGAACAAATGCTTAAGCACATTTGTTGCTGGTCATCCGCATTTGTAAATGCGGATGAACAAGTCTTGTCCACATGTCTTCTTTACTATCCGCATTTGTTAATGCGGAAGAACAAACACTTGTTAGCATTTGTTCTATGTCTTCCATATTTACAAATACGGTTAGTCATCACTTGTTTCTTCTTAGCAGATTCTTCATTCGTATTACTTCTTGGACTTAGGGAGTTTCCAGCAGAACAACCATCAACTCACCAATTGAATTGGCATGTATGATCCTTTCAGGGTCCAACAATACTCCCCCTAAGGTTTATATAGCCTATGTTCTTCAATTTTTTGGTGGTGGTTGAGGTTGAGAGGATTCTGGTGGGTCTTGTGAAGGGAGTAGTGGTTCTCTTGTGATGGATCGAAAATGACCTTTATCATATTGACAAAGTCATTGGCATCTAACATCTTTCTTTATTCAACACATGTATTCTCATCTGACTCATAGTGTGGATGGCTTCCAAGGGCAGTTTCTTAAGAGAAACAGGTTCCCATATAGACATAGTAGACAGCCCATCCCTATGCATTAGTAGAGCTCCATCTACATCAACTTCTAGCTTCACTATGTTTCCCAGCTTCAGAGGAGTCTTTTTCTTGTTTCTCTTTACCCTCTTGGCAATGATTTGATCATATGCCATTTTCAGCAGTTTAATGCACTTTAAGAAGAAGTGCATGTCCTGTTCTCCCAGTTTGTTGGTTATTTCTCTGAAATGCCTGGTGTATATATAGTGGATGTAAGATTCATCAAGTAGCCTTACTTCATATCCACTAAATAATTGAATTTCAGCTCCCTTCTTTCCTCCCCATTTTCTTTCAATTACCATCTCATAAGTCTTTTCATCATAGTACACATTGGAGATTGGTATGGAGGAATGAGTACCAGACACCATCTTTCTTTTCAAAGACTCAGTTGGTTTCACTTTGAGCTCTGGAAACACAACTTCCTTTGCTTGTTTTGTCTGTTTCTTTTCGAGAGGGTTAATGAAAGACCTATCTTTCCTCATACAGATGGCTTTTAGTGATTTGAAGCTATTAGTGCTTTTGAACATTCTGAGTATATCTTCAAATTCTTACCCTCTGAACATGGCCTTGTGATTGATCAGTTCCAAGTTAGCCAGTTCCTTTAAGTCATGGATCTCAAGGGCATTTACAAGAGTAGAGTACTCTGTAAAGAACTGAACCAGCCCTAAGATCCGTTTGATCATACAAATATTCCAATCACTATCATACATCCAGGCAATGATATTCTAATTAGTTTTGCCCTTAGGAGTAGACACACCTCTGATCATCTCTACAGTGGTCAAACCTTCTTGATGTTTTGTTGGAGCATATATTGTCATATATAGTGTGTCTGTCGCTTGTCGAATAATCTAGGCTTAATGTAATACACCTGATATGTTGTAAACACATGAAACTAGGTCATTCGTAGGGGCATATGCAAATGAGACTCAGTCGTACGACCGAGCCATGCTAATGGACCAGTCTTGCGACTGAGAGATGTGATTGGGCCATTCGAAGACTTAACTATAAGTATGATCTAGTCGTACGATTGAACCATACACATGGCCCAATCGTACGAATGGGCCCAGTTGCATCTGATATGGGTTGAGGCCTATATTACCAGTTTCATTGTGTAAAGAGATTAAGGGGGCCTAGGTGCTGTCGGATGAGAGGGGAGATCATGCTCGATCTCCCCTTGCCAAGAGTCGTTATTCTTATGTTGTAACGAGCTTGTAGTCATTAGGTTTTATCAATGAAACTATTCTATTATAGTTTGTGTTATTGATTGTCTCTTGGTTTTGGTTTTGTTTCCTTCCGTCAAGAACACGCTCGGATTTCAACCGATCCAGCGCTTTAACAATTGGTATCAGAGCCGGTTACTGCTAGAATGATCTAACAATCATTCTAGCAACCCGAGCTCTTGATTTTTGGATCTATTTCATGTTCTTTGACATCAAACCCACTTCGTGTTCTTCGTGTTTTGCTCAGATCTTGTTACGTGTGTTGTTTCTGTGTTAAAATCGAACTCGAAACCATTACTTATCACCCTTACGAATATGATGATGTCTATTTTCTTTCGGTTCATGTAAAATTCATCAGATGAGGGTTTTTGGCAGCCATGGCGGCTACAGATCTAAAAATCTGCATCCAGATCCGCTCATGCGACTGGACCATGAGTATGGACCATTCGTACGACTGGACCATGCTTATGGACCATTCGTACGACTGGTCCATGTGACTAGACTAGTCTTATGTTCAGTAATGCTACTGGACCAGTCGTATGTTCAATCGCACGACTGAGCCATCCGCATTTGTCCAATCGCACGATTGACTATTCTGCATTTGTCCAATTGCACGATTGACTCATCCGTATTTGTCCAATCGCACGATTGGCTCATCCGCATTTGTCCAGTAGCACGAATATATCATTCGTATCATCCATTCACACGAATGTGATATTTGTCCTCCATGTCATACGAATGAACGGTGTTCCAGACCAAAAAAGAGTATGGAACTGCCTCTTGCATAGATTTGAGGATGAGCAAAGCACATTCATCCTGAGGTTCTTTTGTCAAATAAGTTCGATGGATACCCCATTATTCGTTAGACTTCCAGAATAGATGAATGTAGTTAGTACACTAAAGAGAGAAGAGAAGATGTCAGCAGTCGGTGTTAATTTTATGGGATAGTCAAGAGCATTTGACTATTTATGGGCTAATCAAGTTATATTTATCTAGATAGATAGGATTCTCATTCTTAGGGGGAATCCATGTTTAGAAATATTGAAGACGCAATCAGAAAGTGATGATGTGAGCCGGTTTCTGATGATGAATCTGAGTGCATGCTGATTTGTTTGAGATTGTCCGCTATGGATTGGAACCTTCTACTTTTTGCCTAATACACCGTATGAAGACGCCGGGAGAGTACAACGTTTATATATTGGGATATGTTGAATTTGAGGGGGAATTTATGCAGGTGTTAATGTTAATCAGGTTAGCCTGTGTGAAGATTGAGGCAATGGAAAACTATTCATGTCATTATCTGGAAAAATCAGTCATATGGGGAATCTTGCTGCTATGATGGTGCTTTGCAAAGTAACGAAAGCTATTGTGCCTAAATTCATTTTCAGGGATACTGTAACAACCTGACGGATCAGCAACATGGGCTAATATGGTTTTTCATTTGATTCTATTGAAACCAGAGCAAAGATTGACCGAAGATTGTAAGAGATATTATCTACTATTCGCAAGCAACATCCAAGGGGGAATTTGTTACAGCATATATTGTCATATATAGTGTGTTCGTCACTTTTTGAATAGTCTAGGCTTAGTGTAATACACCTGATATGTTGTAAACACATGAAACTGGGTCATTCATAGGGGCATATGCAATGAGACTCAATCGTACGACTGAGCCATGCTAATGGACCTGTCGTGCGACTAAGAGATGCGATTGGGCCATTCGTAAGACTGAACCATAAGTATGGTCCAGTCGTACGATTGAACCATACACATGGCCCAATCGTACGAATGGGCCCAGTCGCATTTGATATGTGTTGAGGCCTATAAATACCAGTTTCATTGTGTAAAGAGATTAAGGATGGTACCCGGGGCCTAGGTGCTGCCGGATGAGAGGGGAGATCATGCTCGATCTCCCCTTGCCAAGAGTCGTGATTCTTATGTTGTAACGAGCTTGTAATCATTAGGTTTTATCAATTAAACCATTCTATTATAGTTTGTGTTATTGTTTGTCTCTTGGTTTTGGTTTTGTTTCCTTCCGTCAAGAACATGCTTAGATGTCAACCGATCCAGCGCCTTCACATGTTTCAATTGTGAAGGTTCAGCAAACCACTTAGGATATCTATGAAGTACAGGTGCCAAAGAGTCATGATCTTGATGGGTGAGTTGCATGTCTTGAGCTAACACTCTTGTTCTAGGATTTTTGTTGAGAATTTCTTCTTCTATCTTCTTAAATCTCTCTTTCTTTTCATTATCAACCTGAGGGTGGCAGCCTTTAGGGAGTTTGTTTTCATGTTTCCAAGCTTTCTTCTTGTGAACCCTTGACTGGAAAGATAATCCTTTATTTCATTATCAGACATATTATAGGGATCAGGATATAAAGGTTGAGGAGTTGATGTTTACTTCTTCATGGATGATAGTTTGTGCTTATCAGCTTTAGGGGAAATAGTCTTCTCATATTCAGTTTCAATAGTTGGGTCTAGTAGTTTGTTCAATTTTTCTTCTTCTGCCTTCATCCCCTCATAAGTCATGCTAAAAACTTCATCAGGACCATATCCCTGATTAATCAAAAACATGGCTTTAACCATTAAATCAACTGTTTGAGCCTTTTCAACCATTTCTTGTACAGACTTTTCTTCCTATACAGGACTATCAACTACTATTGGCTCATCAACCACATAGCCTCCTTTAATTTCACCTTCTTCAAGTTCAACAAAAACAGCTTGTTTCTTCAGTTGAGCTTCTTCTTGCTCATGTTCTTCCAAAAATTTTGTTATAGCTGCAAGGCTTCTGGGATCATCTTGTTTGCTTTTCTTGATTGGTTCTTCTTCTTCTATAGGCCTTTGTTGATACATATATACCTAGTTTAGGAGCTTAATGTAAAATGTTTGTCATGTCTTACATATGTAATGAATGAGTTGAATGAAATGCAATATGTGATTGATGCTTATAATGTTTAATGTTTCATTGTTTATTGTGTAATAAACATATTGAACTAACTATATAGGTTTGTGTTGTTTACATAGTTCTTAGTAATAATGATTGAGAAACGTGTTCAAACATAATCGTATGAAGTCTTCATGCTAATGGACCATATGCATGAATACTTCATGCTAATGGACCAGTTGCATGACTGAACCAGGAGACTAGATCAGTCATATGATTGAGACATAAGATTGGCTCAGTCGCTAGATTGAATCTTCAGTCGTGCGTATGAATCAATCGCATGATTCAGTCGCACGACTGAACCATGCGATTGGTTTAGTCGTACGATTGACAATCCCTAACCTATAAATACCACCTAATTCATGGAAAAATAAAACACTTGAAGAATTTCGACTCACATTCGTACCAGAGCCATCAAGAGAATCTGGAGAACTTGTTCCAATTTCATAGTTCGCAGTTGATACCATTCTAATCGTTCTTAACGTTTCTTTAATCATTAGATTGATCTGAACTGCGTTCTCACTTATTGGATCGACAATCAAATAGGATTCCACACTATTTGATTTGGTTTCATGCATTATCATTTAATACTCTGTACGTACACGGTCCCTAACAAGTGGTATTACAGCTTTGGCTCTTGATTTTGCGTGTGATTCGATTAGTTTCGGTGTAAAAATCATGTTTTTCATTCAACAGAGTTACCTTTTTTTAGTAAAACAGTGTTTTCGACATCTCCAGGTCCAAAAGTTTACGTTTTTCGGCATACGGCAGATTAGGGTTCTTGAAAATCGTGTTTTTGTGTCAAAGTATCAAAAACCTTCGAATTTTCATAAACCGCAGCCTTCAGTCGCACGATTGACTCAATCGCATGACTGAACTCAATCGCACCTCCCATACGCATGATTGAACTCATCGCTCATCCATTCATACGGTTGAACATCTCATTCATCTGTCTCCAATGGCACACTCCATATGCTCGACTGAATCCATCGCACGATTGAATTCATTCGCACCACTCAGTCGCACGACTGAGTCATCCGCATTGACCATCCGCATTTTTCCAATCGCACGATTGACTCATCCGTATTAGTTCAATCGCACGAGTGACTCATCCGCATTAGTCCAATCGCACGAGTGACTCATTCGCACTAGTAAGTCAGTTGACTTCTAAAGTTCAAAGTTAAAGAGATGGAAGATCAATCCTCTACATTACTATTGGTAGGGACTCATGATCCAGAACCTTTTACTTTTGGAAAATGAGATTGGGAATCATAACAAACTACCTAAACTTATAACTTTAGATGATACCCAAAATGGAAGCAGTGATTCGAGATCTATCTTAATGGAGTTGATCCCAACCTTTGGGAATCTATTGAGACAGGTTATAGTATGCCGGTTGGTGCTGATGGTGTTAAACTAACCTTGGATGGGATGACTGACAGCCAGAAAGCAAAGTATAATGCAGAAAAGAAGGTGTATGCCCAGTTGACTCAGTCAATACCAAAGGACATATTCATCAGTTTTCTGAGAACAAACAGAAAAATAAATTATGGGAAGCTTTGGAGAAACGATACAATGGGAATGCAACATTGAAAGCTCTAAAGACAAAGGCTTTGAAAATGGAGTTTGATAACTTCTCTTCGATGGGTAAAGAAAGCTTGGATGATGACATAGACAGATTGTACCATCTAATGAGTGAGCTACACACTCATGGGGTCTCAATGTCAATAGAAGATAAGGTCTCAAGCTTTGCCGATGGTCTGCCGGAGAAGTGAGACTCGTTTATGTCTAACCTGAGACAGAACAACATTTTGGCAAGATTAGACATAAACGACTTCATCTTGAAATTAAGGGAGGTGGAACTAAGGATGAAGTATAGGTCATAGAAAGGATCTTATGACCAGAATCCTTCACTCTATAACTCCTCTTCCACGCCAACCAGTTCAAGAGCACCACTTCAAATAGCGTTTGTGTCTAGTTCAACCGCTCATTCTTACACCACCGCTTCAGGATCTGAAATGTCGGTGTCATCTAGTACCCAATATATTGCACTTGAAGCAAATGCTACGAAGTTGAAGACCAAAAATTTCAGAAATATTACTATGGAGGTTGCAAAGGTGCATATGGACCTACTAGCAGCGGTTGTTCATTCTTATGATGGTCTGGTTGCATGAAAGATCAGAAATTGCAATCTGGATGATGAAGACTACGAGCAGGTGGACGAGAATGAACTAGAGAGAATGGATATTATGTGGGCTTTGGCGAGTGCTGTCAGTAAAGCAAAGAAGTTTGTGCAGAATATGGGACAGAACTTGATAACCATAAAAGATACAACCTTTTGTTTTGATAAAACTAAAGTTACCTGCTTTAACTGTGGAGAAAAGGGGCACTTCAAACATGAATGTGTAAAGCCCAAGAAGACAGGTAACGGGAATCCATTCTCGTTATTTAACCGTCAAGACAAACCGACGAGTGGAGCTTCCTCATCAAGCAAAGAGATAAAGGCCTTGACTGCTCAAGGTGACGAAGGACAGGATTGGACCTTCAGTTTTGTGTCTCCGGGTGAATCAAACATTGCCAACGTCGAGGGTTTGGATGATGACACTGCAAGTGAAGGTGACATTGCAGTTGAACTAGTGATGTCAGATAATGAAGATACTACAAATATGGTCAATCACCTGATTGAAGAAGATCTCAGAATGACATGTTCAGAATCTCCAGCATCTGAAGAGTCAAACACTGCATTGATGGTGAATTCAACTGAATCTTCACAGGTAAGTACCAAAGATCAACTCTTTGAAAATCATGCTTGTAATGAATGTAACAAATTTAGAGAAAGCATAGATATAAAATTTTGCTAGGTTATTAGACCACAATGATAGCTTAGTAATGACTTACAACTGTGCACAGAAGCTAATCAGATTTTAAAACAAAATGAGCACCGTTATAAAGAGAAGTAGAACTTTTAAATAAACAACTAAGGGAGACCGAAGTTGTTGCTTTTAATCAAGCCAATGACATAAAGTTCTACTTAAACTCCTTGGAAGAAACTAAGAAAGAAAAGGTAGTTTTAGAAGTCAAAGTTAACTCATTAAAACAAAACTGCACAATTGGACCGTTTCTTCTCACATAGTTCAACACTTAGTGAAAGAATGAAATAACTGGGAGGGGTTAGGTTACATAGTGGTTCCACCACCACATGAGATATTTGTTAAATGCTAAACGTAGACCAGTAAATAAGAATCCTATTAAGGATCATGTGGTGTCCACTCCTCTAGTTAGTGATCCAGATTCCACAAGTAAACCGGTGGAATCTGTCACTAAACAGAAGGAGGCCACTTTGAAATCTAAATGTAAGATGCCTATTGTGAATTTAGAAGAACAGATTGAAAAGGTTAATGTAAAGTCAGGTTCAAACATGTCTATTTTTGAATCCAAAATGATCAAACCAGTTAACCAACCATGTGCTCCACGTCATAGTCCAAATAAACATAAGGCTAAAGATATTAAAAACGTTCAAAAAATGAATTTTGTGAAGAAATTAAAACATCTAAACAAGAAGTGTCCAAACCCAACCAGACTAAAGTCACACCAGTATCACACACATCCCCACAGAGACAATTTTCCCAACATGTAGTGTTGGGTTTTGTAACAAGTTTATCAAAGCAAGTTTAACCATTTAAACTTCAAAAACGCAGCGGATCTTAGAGTTTAAAGTATGGTTAACAATCTGAAATTTTTACCATTTTATACCATAAACAAAACACAAAAACATGGATCATATATATATATATGTGAAATAGAATTCTATCAAAACCAAAACAACAACCATAGGGTGTTCATAGAAACAACCTTTCAAGCACAATATGTTGTAGATAGATGAGATGAAGATGATGATGTTCTTGAATGTCCAGCCCCAGAGAGAGAGCCTCAAGTTTGTATACCCACAAGCTCTTCCAAACACCTAGCTTGTTAGGAAGCACAACACCAAAACTCTCTACCTATGCTTCTTCAAAAAACCAAAAATTTTCAGCTTGTTTTAGCCTTGAATTCGAAATTTTCAGCCTGTTTTGAGAGAGTTCTATGCTTTAGTGTGTGTGAGAGAGTGTGTGAGATGATGGAAAAGTGCAAGTGTAGTAAAAATCTTGCAAAGACCAAGACTAAAAATGGGTTCCCAATGCCCACTTGGGGCGACCGAAAACCTCTTTTAAAATAGGGTTCCCCTCATTTTATTTTTCTTATAAAAGTGCACTCTTTTAAACCCATAGGTTATAAAATTAAAACCTATTTTAATTTTATAACATTAACACACTTTTATTTGTTATTATTTAACCAACTTAAATAATGAAACAAATAATTTCTCAAGAACAAATTATCCATATAATGTTGTTCTATCACAAAAGCAACGTTTTAGAAAACCCATTTTCGAAATTGGTGTCAATATTTATTTGTATGATCTCATCAATGAATAAATATTTGTTGGTGTTTGTTATTGGGTATGACCCGACTTGGATCATAACGTACTAACCACATCAATCTTTTATGTGTCTTGGGCATACAAGATCCAACAATCTCCCACTTCCACAAGATTCATAGAAGATTGATGCAAGTAGTAAATATCTATGAACTTTGGTAGCAACTTTTGCTCTATATCCATCCATATGAATATCTACCAATCCAAGTTCATAATAGTCTTACCTTCATATTTGTTCCCACAAGTATGAACGACTACGAATATTCTAAGTAAATGATTTACTCATGGATTTTAAACATGAAAAATAGGAATATAACTTGAAACACTATAACCAAATAATTTATTCAAGTGATAAAGGATTACAATATCTAAATACAAAATTAAAGATCATATCCAGTCACTAGAATATTGAAGTCCCATGGCACAAGTATGACTTTCATGCATTGCCTTTTCAAGAAGCTTCGTGAGTGCATCTGTAATGTGTCTTTCCCTTTTCAACTTCATACCTTATGTAGTTGAATATCTGTTCAATGTGCCTAGTCTTTTGATATACACGGGGTTCCTTGATTTGAGCAATCGCACCCTTGTTATGACAAATAATTTCTAGGGGTCCTGAATGGAAGGGACCACCCCCAGTTGGGCAATGAATTTCGTTAACCATGCAGCTTCCTAGCTGCTAATGAAGCAGCGATGTATTCTGACTCTGTAGTTGACAATGCCACCACATCTTGCTTAGAGCTCTTCCAAGAGATTGCTCCTCCATTCAAGATGAAAATGTAACCCCATTGTAATCGTGAATCATCCCGATCAGTTTGGAAATACGCATCCGTGTAACCCTTTACTACGAGTTTCTCCTCACTAGATCCATAGATTAGGAACATATCTTTGGTCCTCCTTAGGTACTTAAGTATTTTCTTAACAGCCATCCAATGACTGTTTCCAGGATTTTGTTGGTATCAGCTGTTCATGTTCAAAGCGCATGACATGTCCGGCCTAGTTCATATCATTGCATACATGATGGATCCTATAGCAGACGCATACGGGATCCCCTTCATTTTGTCTTGCTCATCCTTTGAGCTTGGACATTGAGTCTTACTCAACATCGTTCCTCTTTGAATAGGAACGGTACCTTTCTTAGAGTTTTACATCTTGAACCTTTTCAAGATCTCATCAATGTATATGCACTTTGATTCAAACCTATCAACCGCCTTGATCTATCCCTACAGATCTTTATTCCTAAAATATAGGCGGCTTCACCAAGATCCTTAATGGAGAAACAGCTTCCAAGCCAGGCTTTTACACCCTCCAAGGTTGGAATGTCATTTCAAAATATTAAAATGTCATCGAAATACAATACTAGGAAAGTGATGATGCTCCCACTAGCTTTCTTATATACACATGCTTCATCAACGTTTTTAATGAACCCAAATTTGATTATTTCTTCATCAAAATGGTGATTCCAACTTCTTGATGCTTGTTTCAATCCATAGATTGATTTTTTTAACTTGCATACTTTGTTAGGATGTTTTTGATCGACAAAACCATGAGGTTGAACCATATTGTTGGATCAAGAAGAAGGCTGGTGCAACCAAAACCAAATCACTTAGACAAATTTTGGTGCTGCTTACAAAGGCTTCCGAAGCAAAGTATGGAACTTCCGAAGGAAGTAGAGTTCTTCCAAAGACAAAGTAAAAGTTTCACTTCCGAAGGTAAAGCTCTACTTCCGAAGATAAAGTATTCACTTCCGAAGATGAAGTCTCAAAGGAAGATATCAGAAGACTGCTTCTGAAGTATGAAGAAATAAGAAGTTCTCAACCCTCAGAAGAAGCAGCCTCTTCCAAAGTATAAGTGGCTTCGGCAGTACTTGTTCTTCCGAAGCCATTTAACTTCGGAAGACACTGCTATGAACCAGTGGATGTAAGTATGGTCTCTGACACTCCGCTACAGACCTCTGATACTGCATGGCGTTTTCTCAAAGAGCCATGTAGTTTACCATACTTTATTCCACTGTTCACCTTTTTATGTTAGTACAAGTTACCAACTTTAGTTGGTGACAAAAGATAAGTTAGGGACATGTCCTGACTACCATATCTCAGATAAAGTCTAATCTGTGATACCTTAACCTATAGCTTTGTAGTATTTGCTTTAGTTAGAGGATTCCAGCTGGTATCAAAGTATATCCGGCTGTAGGTAGTATTATATATAGTCTCTCATTGTAACTCATAAAAAAATGCTTGTAAGAGTCTTGTAATATTTGAGTTGAGAAGCAATATATGCAAATACCTTGAAAATTACTTCTTGTGTTTTGTTTTTACTTATTATATTTTATCAACTCTTAAAGATTCCACTTTCATCAAGAGTGTTATTTAAGTGATTTTGAGAGAAAACCAAGTGTTTAGTGACACAAACCGATCCTGCAATTGGTATCAGAGGTTTTTAGGCTCTTGATTGTGAGATCTAACCATCCAATTCAACATGTTTTTCACTCCTCCTTACAACTCTCACAAAAATGGCTTTTAACAAATCCGAAGTAGAGATGGGAACCATGACCAAAGCTCCCTCATTACTCCTGAAAACTTCAGGTCTTGATGTAGAAGAATGGAAGGCTTTATCAGATACCAAGACAGCAAGATGTGGAACTCCATTGTCAATGGCTCGTATAAACCCAAGGTGGCAGCACCCGGTGGAAACGGTGCCATGATAGAAAAAGCTGTTGAAGATTATTTTGACGAAGACCGAAAGAAAATGGACGTTGACAGCAATGCAATGACCATTCTAATGACTGTAATACCCAACTCCATCATTGTGGGGTTTGAGCATTGTAAGTCTGCTAAAGAATGTTCGATGCACTTGCTCAGATGTATTCAAGCTCCAACGACTCCAAGAAGGACTCATTGAAGTAGCAGTTTGAGAACTTCACTTATATTGCTAGAGAGACCCTCAGCCAGTAGTATTTCAGGTACATGGATCTTATTTCTTCACTTCAGTCTGTGAAGATCACTCCTGAACTCAAAGATCTTACAAGATAGTTCATGAGTGCTCTTCCAAATGAGTGGACATTCTACTGTGTCTCTATCAAGAGGACAGAGAACTTGAACACTCTCACCATGACTGAACTCTACGGCATCCTTGATGGATACCGGTTGGAGATGGAGAGTAAGAAGGGCCACCAAACAAGCAGACCTCTGAGTCTTCCTGCTGGCTACGCTTTAATGGTTGCTGAAGGCTTAGTACCCCCACAACCTCAGCAATACCTGACATATAACCAACAACCATCCTTCTCTTTTGGACCTTACATCACTTTCCATGAGACTCCAAGGTCTCAACAGGCTCAGCACAACTCCTTTCAGGACAGTTGTGGCTTTGTCTCAAGAAGTGGGCACTCTGGTGATTTTCAATAGTGTTTTGATGATCTATAGTGTTTTAGTCTAGACGATGTATAGTATGTGGACATCGTCCAACAGATGTCTCTTTTAACCTACAGAGCGAAGAAGTTCTTTAAGAGAATCGGAAGGCAATTCCCTCAAAACCCAAATGCCAGCAAGTTTGGGTTTGACAAGACCAAGGCCAAATGTTACAATTGTAACCAACTTGGTCACTTTGCTAGGGAATGCAAGGCTCCTAAATCAAAACCGGGAACCCCACAGGCCTCCCCACATCCCTCTTCATCAAACCCCACTGGAAAGTCAATTGAAACAGCTGCAATGGCTCAAGAAGTTGTCTGGAGCTTTATGGTTCAGGATGTGACTCCTGCTCAAGCTCTCATGGTCAGAACAAATGACAACCAGGTATATGAATATCTCTGTACTCCTGCCTGTATAGCTGAGGTTAAATTATATCAGGACTACAATAGGGAAATTAAATCTGATATTGAGTCTTTAAATGTTTTGAAATCTGGTTTTAAAAGGGCAGAATCTGACTACCTAAAGAAAATTGAAGAGTTAGAGCAAATTGATTCCTTATTAAAACATGAACGCACCAATTACAAGACTCAAATAAAGAATTTAATATCCAAATTGTCTGAGGCTCAAGCCCAGCTTGTCACCGCTGAGGCTCAAGCCAGGAAGTATGTTATTTCTGAGCAAAACTACCAAGCTATTATTGCATCATCCTCTCACTCCAAAATCTATTATCAGAATAAAAGAGGGTTGGGCACCAATGAAATTGCTCCACCATATTATTATGAGTCCATAAGACAACCTAGATGTGGTACTGAAAAGCAAGAGGTCCCATCTGCTGACCCTTCTTCACATGAGTTGAAGAATGATGTAACAATAGTGGCCACCACAGGGAAGGAATACGTAAATCTACCCACCTATCCCAGTGAAGATCAAACCCTTACCACCAAAGCCCACAAAAGCAGAGCTAAAGCAGCCAGAAGAACTACTAAGAAAGTGGCTGAGTCTAAGCTAATGATTGACCCAAAACAAAAGGGTGTCTTTATCTCAGGCGGATTCCAGGTGATCGGTACTTTTGATTCAGGAAAGGATTGTAATACCAGCACTCCTGTTCTACCAAAGGATCAGAAGTTGAAGGGAAAGGTTGCTGAGAAAGAGAGAAAGACTAAGAAACAGCAACTACAAGCTCCCAAAATACTAAAATTACATACATCATGTGTGGTCTGCAAAACCACATGGCTAAAGATTGTTACTACAATACTGCTAGCACACATTATGCAAAAAATATTAGAAAAGAAGGAGTCAGGAAAGGTTTCTCGTTTGGACCTTATAAGATGGTCCAAGTGATGAAAAAGGGAAAGCTAGTTTCTGAAGCCAGGTTGTCTTCGGAAGAAACTCCATCTTCCGAAGGGAAAATGGCTTCAGAAGCAAAAGCAGTTAAAATTCTGAAGAAAGAGAAAATTCCCTTGAAACCATCCCAGAAGAAGACTACCTCGGAAGAAAAGGTGGTGAAAGCTTCTTCCGAAAAAAAAAGCTTCGAAAGAATGCTATGCTGCAAAGCTTCTACAAGTACATCTTCCACGATCAACCAAAGGATGGATTGGAAGATCAAGAAAGATGATGTAGTACAAACCTCTTCTTCAACGACATCCATTGAACCCCCATGTTAACCTTTGGTTCAATTATTTCACTATCTTTGGAGGAACCAAGACCAACAACGCTTGGGTCTCCAATGAAAACTAATAATCTCATCTTATATGCAGGGACATCCATATGACAAGAACAATAATGTCTAGATTGTAGACAGTGGATGCTCCAGGCACATGACAGGGAACAGATCTCTCCTTTAACAGTTTCAACACTATGATGGAGGTCCTGTCCTATTTGGAGGTGAGGCCGGAGGATATATTTCTGGTAGAGGGAGTATATCGAATGGTAAGTTAAAAGTTGATAAAGTTAACTTTGTCAAACAGCTTGAACACAATATGTTAAGTATTTCTTAGTTCTGTGATCAAAAGCGCCAGATGCTTTTCACAGAGCATGAGTGCATTATCCACAAACCATGACAATTCCTCTGGAATTAGTGCTTCTTAGATCCCCCAGGAAAAGGGACATGTACAAGCTAGATATGAACAATGCTTCCCTAACGGGTGAAGTATCATGCTTTCTTTCCAAAGCTGATAGTGATGAGTCAACACTTTGGCATAAACGTATGTGCCATGTAAATTGTAAGACAATGAATAAATTGGCTAAAAATAACTTGGTACATGGTTTGCCTAAAAAGGAATTTTTTCTGCAAAGACAACTGTGTTGCGTGCCTGAAAGGGAAGCAACACAGGGCCACTCATAAATCCCAAAGTGTTAACTCCATCACTACTCCATTACACTTATTGCACATGGATCTTTTTGGTCCCACAAGTATAATGCCTTGTGATAGTTGATGCTTTTACAAGATTTACATGGGTATTCTTTTTAAGAACTAAAGATAAAAATGTTGAAACATTAAAATCTTTTATTCTTAAAATAGAATATTATATTGATCACAAGGTTAAGATTATTAGAAGTGATCAAGGGACTGAGTTTAAGAAACTTTGTTCTTGACTCATTTTGTAACTCAAAAGGGATTACCAGACAATATAGTGCTCCCAGAACTCCTCAACAAAATGGTGTTGCTGAGAAGAGGAACATGACACTTATTAAGGCTGCTCGAACTGTCACACCCTGACCGACGGCGGAATCATCAGGGCGGACGAATGGGAGACGATTTTCATAGCACATGAAACTAATTAAGTTGAAATAATATTAAATGTCATTATTCATTAAACATTACAAGACAAATAAGTAATTACAAAACACTCAAGATACAACTAGTAACATAAGACTTTCAATTAATCTAGGTCCAAGTCCTATATGAGCACAAGAAAATCTTCAAGCATCAAACCTGAAACATGTTAAAAATAAAGGGTCAACTTTGAAAGTTGGTGAGATTTCCATATTTTTCAAATACATAAGTATATAAAAGTTGGCAATTCATGTTGTAAGTTAAAGAACAAAGTAACTAGGGATGTAAGACAGAATTCATAATCAAACCTTGACAGATTTTTACAAGTCTCAAACGTTTACAAGTATATACGATTAGCTAAGTGTACTTGGATCAACCAAGCAGGCTTGTCAGGCCCATAGATCTATGATGTCGCCATGCTAGCAATAGTTAATGATTGTATATATATTCGACATTACATGGTAGCTACAAAGTTTAACTAACCACAACACACAAGTAAATTGCCATAAGTTTACAAGAATCAAATGTTTACAAGTGCAATGATTATAAGGTAACATGTTTCACCTAAAGTATGAAAATAAGAAAACAGGGTATAGAAATACTCACATGATATAAATAAGGTGATGATAAGAAATTAAATGAGCCTCCAACGATCGCTTTTACAAGCTTCCTAAACGTATAGATTCCAAGATTAAGTTCGATAATAAGATTATCAATTGGACATGAACTAGGGTTTCAATTGGAATTGGGGGTTTAATTAATGAAGTAAAATAATGAATCGTTTATGTTTTGGTTTAATAAAGATGATATAAATCAATTAAGACCAAGTATAATTAAGCATGATTTAAAAATTTAGGTTATCAATTAATATAAATTAAGTATAATATATGAAAAGAAATAATTAATTTAATAATTAATTATTTAAAATCTTGATAAAGATAATTAATTAAATACTTACTTAAATGACATTAAAATTATTTAAGATTATTTTATAAAGTTTTGGGCTTTTAAAATGATTTATCATAAAGGTTTTATAATACAAAACCCAAAAAAATAAAGTAAATTATATCATTTTACAAATTTCAAGAATTTAAATAAAAGTTAACGAATAAGTTTATTAACTATTTATGACTTAACATGGTTAAATAAATTATTGAATAATTAATTATTTAAATAATCATTTGCATAATTAATTATTTAAATAATCATTGAACTATAATATATTTATAACATAAATGACTAAGTAATATTTTTATAACTTTTTATTCTTAAAAAATTAATTAAATCTAAGAATTATAAGTGTTAATACCTTTAAAAACTAACTTGATATTTTCTAAAATAATTTAATTAACAAAATAATTTTTATTGTGATTTATTAATATAATATTAATTTTTTGAATTATAAATTGTACAAAAAGAACTAATTAAAACAAAAATGGCAGAGGCCCGGTTCGAACCCGGGACCTCTTGCCTATTGGGTTCATGAGCTACCAGTTGTGCTATAGCCCATATCTGCTTAAGATTCTAAATAATTTTATAAATCTATTAATTAAAGTAAACCCCAAATTACTCAAGAACCCTAGAATGGAATTGTATTAAATTGAACATCAATTTGGATATGTTAACCAAATTAACTTTAGGGCTTTGTTTCCCCATGTTAAACCGAGTATAATGATATGCGAAACTTACGTGATTGAGTTCGAATTGATGCTCTCGGGTTTACGAACGAGTCGCGACTGCGTAGATGTGCTTTAAGGTGCAAACGTTGATGATAATCAAATTCCCTTCGTATGAAGCTTCAATGGATGTTTGGGATTCAAAGCCCTCAAACAATTTTAAGCTAGAACGCTTTGAAGATAGTTTTGACCAAGTTGTAGGTTTGAAAGGAAAGTGACGATCGAGAGATTCAAATGGGGAAGTTGTTTGTACGATTTATAATGCAGAATGGTTTAAAGGATCGATTAGAACGTTTCCCAACATTCAAACATAAGCAATTCGAATGGTTACAAGATCAACGGTTTAACGATTTGAATTGATTGTTTCAGCTTTGATTTCTTAAGTTAAAGGTCGAATAATTACAATTAAACATGGTTTTAAGTTCTAAACCGATGCATAAAAGTTAAGGTTCGGTTTAATTGCATTCAATTTGATGTTTTGTTGAGGATCGGTGGTCGCCGGACGCGTGGCCGGAGTTTGGCCGGTGACCGGGGAAAAGTCGACGGGGATAGGGGGTTGTTTTAGGGTATTTTGCAATTTGGTCCCCGAAGTATTCATCCTTGTTATTTTATACATGAAACTTCTATAGTAAGTTTTAGAAGTTACAAGTTAAACCCTTGACTTATAAAAACTATTTAAATAATAAATCAAATTAATTATTTATTAAACTTTTATAAACTTGTAAACTTTATAGTTTAAGTATTTAATTTCAATAATAATAATTCATAACTACTAATAAAAGTTCATTTAATAATTTTTAGTAAGACTTTTCCATTTAATTATTTATTTGTAAAATGATTAATAACACTTTATACTTTACAAAAAGAAGTATTATTACAAGTTTTTTTTAAAACAATTTTAAAAAAATTAATTCATAATTAAAGTTGTATATAATCCATTAAAACCATTAAAATAATTTAATAATGGAATTTTAAATTGAGTTTGGGTTTATAGTTTGAAAATGACGGATGTTACAGTCTCCCCTACTTTAAGAATTTTCGTCCCAAAGTTTAATTACGAGAAGACTAATTTCAAGGTTATGAGGAGACTTGGATTTCATGTTACATTTACAAGTGACACTTTGAACATTTAAATTTAATGAGGTTAATTATGATGTGTTGATATGCTTAAGTTTGTTAGGTTTCATAGTTCATGATTTTATGTGTCCCTTAACGAAGGGTACATGATTATTAATTTAGAGTTTTCAGTTGATAAACGTTGGTATTTTAAACGTTTCAAGATAATTGAGAAGATTTTTTCACGAGGGAAGCACTAAGTATTAGTGTGACACCAGACTCGAATATAAGTTCAAGATGATTTTGAATGGAATATGAGATTCATAAGAGCTTCTCAAGCAAATAACTTTAATGGGGTTCTTAGATGATCGATTCTTAATTACTTATGCATTAAGGTTTCAAAGTTTTATTAGCTTAAAGTCGATACAAAAATCGTGTTTGTTATGATTAAGGATTCAATTTAGAATAAGAGCATCATTGTAATATGTTTTCAGGATAAGAGCGGTTTTGGGGGAAAGACGTTTAGAAAGATTATTAAGGGTCATTAAGAGATTTGGGATAATGAGTTTAAGATTCAAGGGAACAAAATCAATGATAAAACAATTCAAAATAACAAGATGATCGAGTGTAACGTGTAACATCTTGTATTTTTGGGTTAATTTAAAGTTAATTGCGTTTATTCTTATAAGGGCAATTGTTGCCTTATGTGAAACTTATGGGCCATTTGTGCTTATTTTCTTATTGTTTTTTATTAATCCTTTAGTTTGAAAGTTAATTATGTTAATTTTAATTAATAAATAAATAATAACCATAATAATAATAATAACAATAATAACTAATTATAAGAGTAATAATAATTATGTTATTAATAATACTAATAATAATAGCAAGTTATGACAATAATAATAATAATAATATTATTAATAGTAACAATAATTTTATAAAAGTTCTCAAACTTAAAATAAAGAATAATATTTAAAACTTTGAGTTTATTAACTCAAGGGGGTGTTTTGTTATTTTGAAAACTTGAAATAGGAAGTTTTGACATAAAGTAATAAAGATTGAAAGTTGAGGGACCAAAACTATAAATTCATTAAACTTAAACCAAACCCCCGCCCAACCCCCGCTTTTCCGGCCGTATCTCCGGCCAAATTCCGGCCAAGCTCCGACAAGGCCCAAATCAACTTAAACCTTTCGATTTCCGACCTCAAACCATCCCAAATCGTTTCGTGAACGTGTGTCGAGCTTAAACACACACTTTAATCGCGTTTAATCATCGGGTACAACACCATTCGATTGTATAACTGAAGCATCTTGAATTCATTAGCCGTTCGAGCCTTAAACAACAATAACACCTCAATTAATTCAATCTGATCGAACTTCTATCTACCTCTAATCTAACTCAACCATCGATTGCACCTAAATCAAACTAAATCCTCGAAATCCATCACCATCCAACGTCGCGACCTGCAACTATTCGAACACTATCATCAGGGTTTCGAAACTCGAAATAAACAGAGGGCTTTTCATCTCTGAGATCATTAGAAGCTACATGTACAACAAATTAGATTATCATAAACGTTTGATCATCGATTTGGCATAAGAAGTTCGCGACCTGTTCTTCGTGTTGAGTACCTTGGATTCGTCATCAACCGGGTAATTAATCATATGAACACACTCGTTTAATCATGGGTAACAAAAGCCCCATGATTGTAAGCATTAACCGTATCATCCGAGGTTGAATTGGATCGAAGATTGATTCTAGGGTTTATGTAATTTGGGGATTTCTTTGAGATTATATTTTAAGCTTTTAAAACCAAAGTAAACCGCGGCCAAGGCCTTGGTTTACTGGTTATCCACTCGTTTGTCAATCTAGAGGTCCCGGGTTCGAACCCGGGCACCCTCAATATATTTTTTAGGCTTTTTCAGCCTTTAAAAAATATAGAAAATTTTATGAAAATTATAAAAAGTAGTTTTGTAAACTTTGTTTATTTTTAAAGTTATCCATTATTTTCTACAAATTTATCACCATAAATACATTACAATTTCTTATAAAATAATATTACCAAATATTATGCTTAGTTTAATCATATAAAAATAAACTTTATATAATATTTTAAATCATTTAATTATTATTCGGACACTAAATATTTTTATATTTATGGATTAATCATGATTATTATAGAATTTATATATTTTATAAGTTAACTTCACAAAATTGTTATAAAGGATTTAATTCCTTTAAAATTTCATATATGATATTTTTCTTGGACTAATATATATATAAGATCTCACTAACTAATGTTATCTAAATATTAAAACCCCCAAATTCTCATCGAAACCCTAGATCATGTTAAATCATTAATCTTATTAACCTAAATCTTGTAAATATATTTATACTTAGGTACCTTGTGAGGAACTACGTTGGAATTATTGCTGATTATCCTTATTAATCGTCATTTTTATATATTTGATCAAGTGAGTATTTCTATACCCCTTTTATGTTTTTACACTTTGGGGTGAAATATGTTACTTTATAAACTTTGCACTTGTAAACACGTTTGATTATTGTAAACTTATGGCATTTCACCTGTATGTTGTGGTTAGTTGAACTTTGTGGCTACTATGTAATGTCGAATATATGTACAATCATTAATTATTGCTAGCCTAGCGAAGTCATAGATCTATGGGCCAGACAAGCCTGCTTGGTTGATCCAAGTATACTTAGCTAATCGTATATACTTTTAAACATTTGAGACTTGTAAAACTTTGTCGAGGTTTGATTGTGCATTTCTATCTTACATCCCTAGTTTACTTTGTTCTCTAACTTAAAACATGAATTGCCATCTTTTATATACTTATGTATCGAAAACTATGGAAATCTCACCAACTTTATGTTGACTTTTTATTTTTAACATGTTTCAGAAAATACTCAAGCTTGATCGCCACTTTTGAAGTACTTTCATGTCTAGGAATGGACCTAGTTTAATAAATGAAATAAAATTACTTGTTACATCTTATGTTATGCTTTTTAATTTCTTTGAGACTTATGATTATAATGGTACATTTGGAACTTATGATTAATATATATTTGGGTTATTAATAGTGTTATGTGGCTGTGAACGATCTTCACCCTCACACCTCGATGTTTCCGCCGTCAAGGTTGGGGTGTGACATAACGTTTGGTTTACAAACCAAAACATTACCTTCACTTATCAAAGTATTAAGTCAACCACAACTTTAATGAAGACATGCGTACCTATAAGTGAACACTCACCCCAAGGGTTCCCAAGTAAGGTAAACGGATCCATCGGTTGATTTGGATTTATATGAATACCTTGCCTAGACAGAACACCTTGAGATACAGGCATCCCACTCTTCCAGCATTACATGTTTCAAGTTATAGGACATAGACTTTGACGAGACTTAAAAACCACGAATAACGATTCAAAATCACATTTTGAAAACCATTTGATTCAGGCATATAATTCCTTATAGTTTGATTTATGGTTCGTGTGTGCATTGATAAGATTCAAGGTATAAGCATAAGCACATAAGGCATATAATCACATAATCAAATATAAACACATAAGGCACATAAAATCCTATCTAAGCATATAAAATACATGAGAGGACTCATGTGTGAGGGTACTTAGTTATAGTCTACGTCATTCCCTTTCTAATAACCAAAATCCCTATAACCATAGCTCTGATACCAATCTGTCACACCCTGACCGACGGTGGAATCATCGGGGTGGACGAATGGGAGACGATTGTTCATAGCACATGGACCTAATTAAGTTGAAATAATATTAAATGTCATTATTCATTAAACATTACAAGACAAATAAGTAACTACAAAAAAATCAAGATACAAATAGTAACATAAGACTTTCAATTAATCTAGGACCAAGTCCTATATGAGCACAAGAAAATCTTCAAGCATCAAACCTGAAACATGTTAAAAATAAAGGGTCAACTTTGAAAGTTGGTGAGATTTCCATAGTTTTCAAATACATAAGTATATAAAAGATGGCAATTCATGTTGTAAGTCAGAGAACACAGTAACTAGGGATGTAAGGCAGAATGCACAATCAAACCTTGACAGATTTTTACAAGTCTCAAATGTTTACAAGTATATACGATTAGCTAAGTGTACTTGGATCATCCAAGCAGGCTTGTCAGGCCCTTAGATCTATGACGTCGCTAGGCTAGCAATAGTTAATGATTGTACATATATTCGACATTACATGGTAGCTACAAAGTTCAACTAACCATAACACATAAGTAAATTGCCATAAGTTTACAAGAATCAAACGTTTACAAGTGCAATGGTTATAAGGTAACATGTTTCACCCCAAAGTGTGAAAATAGGAAAAAGGGGTATAGAAATACTCACATGATATAAATAAGGTGATGATAAGAAATTAAACGAGGCTCCAACGATCTCTTTTACAATTTGCCTAAACGTATAGATTCTAAGATTAAGTCCGATAATAAGATTATCAATTGGACATGAACTAGGATTTCAATTGGAATTTGGGGGTTTAATTAATTAAGTAAAATAATGAATCGTTTATGTTTTAGTTTAAAAAAGATGATATAAATCAATTAAGACCAAGTATAATTAAGAATGAATTAAAATTTAGGCTATCGGTTTAATAGAAATTAAGTGTAATATGTGAAAAGAAATAATTAATTTAATAATTATTTATTTAAAAACTTGATAAAGAGAATTAATTAAATACTTATTTAAATGACGTTAAAATTATTTAAAATTATTTTATAAAGTTTTGGGCTTTTAAAATGATTTATCATAAAGGTTTTATAATACAAAAGCCAAAAAAAAGAATAAAGTAAATTATATCATTTTACAAATTTCAAGAATTTAAATAAAATTTAACGAATAAATTTATTAACTATTTATGATTTAACATGGTTAAATAAATCATTGAATAATTAATTATTTAAATAATCATCTAAATAATCATTTGCATAATTAATTATTTAAATAATCATTAAACTATAATATATTTATAACATAAATGACTAAGTAATATTTTTATAACTTTTTATTTTTAAAAAAATTAATTAAATCTGAGAATTATAAGTGTTAAAACCTTTAAAAATTAACTTGATATTTTCTGAAATAATTTAATTAACAAATAATTTTTATTGTGATTTATTAATATAATATGATTTTTTGAATTATAAATTGTACAAAAAAACTAATTAAAACAAAAATGGCAGAGGCCCTGTTCGAACTCGAGACCTCTTGCCTATTGGGTTCACGAGTTACCAGTTGGGCTATAGTCCATATCTGCTTAAGATTCAAAGTAATTTTATAAATCTATTAATTAAAGGAAACCCCAAATTACTCAAGAACCCTAGAATGGAATTATGTCAAATTAAATATTAATTCGGATATGTTAACCAAATTAACATTAGGGCTTTGTTTCCCCATTTTAAACCGACTATAATGATATGCGAAACTTACGTGATTGAGTTCGAATTGATGCTCTCGGGTTTACGAACGATTCGCGACTGCGTAGATGTGCTTTAAGGTGCAAACATTGATGATAATCAAATTCCCTTCGTATGAAGCTTCAATGGATGTTTGGGATTCAAAGACCTCAAACAATTTTAAGCTAGAATGCTTTGAAGATAGTTTTCGACCAAGTTGCAGGTTCGAAAGGAAAGTGACGATCGAGTGATTCGAATGGGGAAGTTGTTTAGGCGATTGATAATGCAGAATGGTTTAATGGATCGATTAGAATGTTTCCCAACATTCAAACACAAACAATTCGAATGGTTACAAGATCGACAGTTTAACGATTTGAATTGATTGTTTCGGCTTTGACTTCTTGAGTTAAAGGTCGAATAATTACAATTAACATGGTTTTAAGTTCGAAACCAATGATAAAAGTTAAGGTTCGGTTTAATTGCATTCAATTCGATGTTTTGTTGAGGATCAATGGTTGCCGGATGCGTGGCTGGAGTTTGGACGATGACCAGGGAAGAGTCGATGGGGATAGGGGTTGTTTTAGGGTATTTTGCAATTTGGTCCCCGAAGTATTCATCCTTGTTATTTTATGCATGAAACTTCTATAGTAAGTTTTAGAAATTACAAGTTAAACCCTTGACTTATAAAAACTAATTTAAATAATAAATCAACATAATTATTTATTAAACTTTTATAAACTTGTAAACTTTATAGTTTAATTATTTAATTTCAATAATAAAAATTCATAACTACTCATGAAAATTCATTTAATAATTTTTAATAAGACTTTTCCATTTAGTTATTTATTTGTAAAATGATTAATAACACTTTACGACTTTACAAAAAGAAGTATTATTACAAGTTTTTTTAAATAACTGGTGAGAGGCCCGCGCTTTAACTATTCAAGATTTGTGCTGCTCAATCTCATTGGAAATCTTCAGAGGGAAACATTCTTTATGTATCCCAGATTTCTTTAGCACATCATTAACAATGAGCTGGACTAGAGTCGGCTTGTTTGTGCAGCCACTCTGTCTGTCCCATACATGAGGCCAACCATCTTCAAGACATTAAAGAGGGTATCCACAAACATCACTGGAAGGTACACTTCTTTACCTCCTAGTATGACTGAGCAAATCGCTCCTGGTGACATCCCTAATCATCCCACAGGTGATGAACTGTGAAGGCGCTAGATCGGTAGACATCCTAGCATGTTCTTGACAGAAGGAAACAAAACCAAAACCAAGAGACCAACAATCAACACGAACTATAATAAAATGGTTTCATTGATAAAACCTAATGATTACAAGCTCGTTACAACATAAGAATCAAGACTCTTGGCAAGGGGAGATCGAGCATGATCTCCCCTCTCATCCGGTAGCACCTAGGCCCCGGGCACAATCCTTAATCTCTCTACACAATGAAACTGGTATTTATAGGCCTCAGCCCATATCAGATGTGACTGAGCCCATTCGTACGATTGGGCCATGCGTATAGTTCAATCGTACAACTGGACCATACTTATGGTTCAATCTTATGAATGGCCCAATCGCATCTCTCAGTCACACGACTGGTCCATTAGCATGGCTCAGTCATACGTCTGAGTCTCATTCGCATATGCTCCTGTGAATGACCCAGTTTCATGTGTTTACAACATATCAGGGTATTACATTAAGCCTAGACTATTCGTCAAGCAACGGACACACTATATATGACAATATATGCTCTAACAAATTCCCCCTTGTACGTTGCTTGCGAATAGTAGATAACACCTCTTACAATCTTCAGTCAATCTTTGCTCTGGTTTCCAATAGAATCAAACAAAAAACCATATTAGCCAACGTTGCCGATCCGTCAGGTTGCTACAGTATCCCTGAAAATGAATTTAGGCATAATAGCTTTCGTTTACTTTGCAGAACACCATCATAGTAGCAAGATTCCCCATATGACTGATTTTTCCAGATAATGACATGAACAGTTTTCTATTGCTTCAATCTTCACACAGGCTAACCTGATCAACATTAACACATGCAGAAATTCCCCCTCAAATTCAGCATATCCCAATATGTAAACGTTGTGCTCTCCTAGCATCTTCATACGGTGTATTGGGCAAAATGTAGAAGGTTCCAATCCACAACTGACAATCTCAACCAAATCAGCATGCACTCAGATTCATCATCAGAAACCGGCTCTCATCATCACTTTCTGATTGCGTCTTCAACTTCTCTATACATGGATTCCCCCTAAGAATAAGAATCCTCGTTGTGCGGATAGATAAAACTTGATTGGCCCATAAATAGTCCTGACTACCCCACAAAATCAGCACCAACTGCTGACATCTTTTCTTCTCTCTTTCATGTTCTAACTACATTCATCTATTCTGGAAGTCCAACGAATAATGGAGTATCCATCGAACTTATTTGACAAAAGAACCTTAGGATGAATGTGCTTCGCTCATCCTCACATCTATGGAAAAGGTAGTTCTAAAGTTTTTATTTTTTTTGGTTTGGAACACTATTCATTCGTATGACATGGAGTACAATTATCACATTCGTATAACATGGAGTACAATTATCACATTCGTGTGTGTGGATAATACGAATGATATCTTGTCTAGTAGCATGACTGGTCAAAAGACTGGTCCAGTAGCATGACTGGACATAAGACTGGTCCAGTAGCATGACTGGACATAATACTGGTCCAGTCGCATTCTAGTCATACGAATGGTCCAGTCGCATGGTGCAGTCGTACGAATGGTCCATTAGTATGGTCCAGTCGTACGAATGGTCCATTAGCATGGTCCAGTCATATGAATGGTCCATTAGCATGGTCCAGTCGCACGAATGGTCCATTAGCATGGTCCAATCACACGAATGGTCCATTAGCATGGTATAGCCACACGAATGGTCCATTAGCATGGTCTAGTCGCACGAACGGGTCTGCACGCAGATTTTCAGATATGCAACTGCAAAAGCTGCCAAAAACCCTAATTTGATGAATTCTATGTGAACTAAAACAAAATAGACATCATCAGATTCGCAAGGGTGATAAGAACGTGGTTTCGAGTTTGATTTTAACATAGAAATAACACACGTAACAAGATCTGAGCAAAACACGAAGAACATAAAGTGGGTTTAACGTCAAAGAACCTGAAATAGATCTAGAAATCCAGAGCTTGGGTTGCTATAATGATTGTTAGATCATTCAAGCAGTAACTTGGCTCTGATACCAATTGTGAAGGCGCTGGATCGGTAGACATCCGAGCGTGTTCTTGACGGAAGGAAACAAAACCAAAACCAAGAGACCAACAATCAACACAAACTATAATAAAATGGTTTCATAGATAAAACCTAATGATTACAAGCTCGTTACAACATAAGAATCAAGACTCTTGGCAAGGGGAGATCGAGCATGATCTCCCCTCTCATCCGGCAGCACCTAGGCCCCGGGCATAATCCTTAATCTCTCTACACAATGAAACTGGTATTTATAGGCCTCAGCCATATCAGATGTGACTGAGCCCATTCGTACGATTGGGCCATGCGTATAGTTCAATCGTACAACTGGACCATACTTATGGTTCAATCTTATGAATGGCCCAATCGCATCTCTCAGTCACACGACTGGTCCATTAGCATGGCTCAGTCATACGTCTGAGTCTCATTCGCATATGCTCCTGTGAATGACCCAGTTTCATGTGTTTACAACATATCAGGGTATTACATTAAGCCTAGACTATTCGTCAAGCAACGGACACACTATATATGACAATATATGCTCTAACAAATTCCCCCTTGTACGTTGCTTGCGAATAGTAGATAACACCTCTTACAATCTTCAGTCAATCTTTGCTCTGGTTCCAATAGAATCAAACAAAAAACCATATTAGCCAACGTTGCCGATCCGTCAGGTTGCTACAGTATCCCTGAAAATGAATTTAGGCATAATAGCTTTCGTTTACTTTGCAGAACACCATCATAGTAGCAAGATTCCCCATATGACTGATTTTTCCAGATAATGACATGAACAGTTTTCTATTGCTTCAATCTTCACACAGGCTAACCTGATCAACATTAACACATGCAGAAATTCCCCTCAAATTCAGCATATCCCAATATGTAAACGTTGTGCTCTCCTAGCATCTTCATACGGTGTATTGGGCAAAATGTAGAAGGTTCCAATCCACAACTGACAATCTCAACCAAATCAGCATGCACTCAGATTCATCATCAGAAACCGGCTCTCATCATCACTTTCTGATTGCGTCTTCAACTTCTCTATACATGGATTCCCCCTAAGAATAAGAATCCTCGTTGTGCGGATAGATAAAACTTGATTGGCCCATAAATAGTCCTGACTACCCCACAAAATCAGCACCAACTGCTGACATCTTTTCTTCTCTCTTTCATGTTCTAACTACATTCATCTATTCTGGAAGTCCAACGAATAATGGAGTATCCATCGAACTTATTTGACAAAAGAACCTTAGGATGAATGTGCTTCGCTCATCCTCACATCTATGGAAAAGGTAGTTCTAAAGTTTTTATTTTTTTTGGTTTGGAACACTATTCATTCGTATGACATGGAGTACAATTATCACATTCGTATAACATGGAGTACAATTATCACATTCGTGTGTGTGGATAATACGAATGATATCTTGTCTAGTAGCATGACTGGTCAAAAGACTGGTCCAGTAGCATGACTGGACATAAGACTGGTCCAGTAGCATGACTGGACATAATACTGGTCCAGTCGCATTCTAGTCATACGAATGGTCCAGTCGCATGGTGCAGTCGTACGAATGGTCCATTAGTATGGTCCAGTCGTACGAATGGTCCATTAGCATGGTCCAGTCATATGAATGGTCCATTAGCATGGTCCAGTCGCACGAATGGTCCATTAGCATGGTCCAATCACACGAATGGTCCATTAGCATGGTATAGCCACACGAATGGTCCATTAGCATGGTCTAGTCGCACGAACGGGTCTGCACGCAGATTTTCAGATATGCAACTGCAAAAGCTGCCAAAAACCCTAATTTGATGAATTCTATGTGAACTAAAACAAAATAGACATCATCAGATTCGCAAGGGTGATAAGAACGTGGTTTCGAGTTTGATTTTAACATAGAAATAACACACGTAACAAGATCTGAGCAAAACACGAAGAACATAAAGTGGGTTAACGTCAAAGAACCTGAAATAGATCTAGAAATCCAGAGCTTGGTTGCTATAATGATTGTTAGATCATTCAAGCAGTAACTTGGCTCTGATACCAATTGTGAAGGCGCTGGATCGGTAGACATCCGAGCGTGTTCTTGACGGAAGGAAACAAAACCAAAACCAAGAGACCAACAATCAACACAAACTATAATAAAATGGTTTCATAGATAAAACCTAATGATTACAAGCTCGTTACAACATAAGAATCAAGACTCTTGGCAAGGGGAGATCGAGCATGATCTCCCCTCTCATCCGGCAGCACCTAGGCCCCGGGCATAATCCTTAATCTCTCTACACAATGAAACTGGTATTTATAGGCCTCAGCCCATATCAGATACGAGTGGGCCCATTCGTACGATTGGGCCATGCATATGGTTCAATCATACGACTGGACCATACTTGTGGTTCAGTCTTACGAATGGCCCAATCGCATCTCTCAATCGCACGACTGGTCCATTAGCATGGCTCAGTTGTACATCTGAGTCTCATTCACATATGCTCCTGTGAATGACCTTCATGTGTTTACAACATATCAGGTGTATTACATTAAGCCTAGACTATTCATCAAGCGACAGACACACTATATATGACAATATGCTCTAACATGAACCCACACCAGCAACTGCAACCACAATGCCAAACTACCTTCTCCCCCCATCACCATTACCTACACAAGACGCCCCAAACGAACCCTTGTTCAATCTAATCTGATTGAACAAGCTCCTCTTGTTTAACCTAAAAAGGCTAGAATAGAACATTGGGCTCCCACTCAGTCTGAGGTCTCACCTTCCTTCACCTTTGACCTCAATATGGTCTTGAGTCTCCTCAGTGTCTAACCCATAAGCCTATTACCTAAACTGAAAGCCCTCAGGGTGGGTCTTTACACTCCTCTGAGCAGCCAATAAGGGATAGCCCAATCAGAGACTCAATGCCTATAGACATTGACCAAGGTCTCGGGTCAGTAGGTTTAACCTCCTTATCTTTCAATGACCTTCTCTTTAAAACTGATGAAGAGATAACATCTCTTCATAGCAATGATGTTGATCTACAACACCCTCTCCAGGATCAACAGAGCCTAGAGAGACCTCTTATCTCTAGCTCCCATCAAAAAACCATTACTGAGGTGAGCCCCACTGATATGGAGGGGACTCATGCAGATTCAGCTGCCACTATAGAAGGTGCCTCAATGGACCCTATGGATAGTGGTAATGATTCTGAGACTGAATCTATGGCAACCATGCCTTTTGATGACTCTACAAGAGACATCACTAAGCAAGGGAAACCAGGGAGCCAAGAAACCACATCTTGTGGTGAGGCTGAACATACTAGGTATGTTACTGTTGGAGCATATATAGTCATATATAGTGTGTCCGTCGCTTGTCGAATAGTCTAGGCTTAATGTATTACACCTGATATGTTGCAAACACATGAAACTGGGTCATTCGCAAGAGCATATGCGAATGAGACTCAGTCGTACGACTGAGCCATGCTAATGGACCAGCCGTGTGACTGAGAGATGCGATTGGGACATTCGTAAGACTGAACCATAAGTATGGTCTAGTTGTATGATTGAACCATACGCATGGTCCAGTCGTACGATTGAACCATATGCATGGTCCAATCGCAAGAATGGGCCCATTCGCATCTAATATGGGTTGAGGCCTATATATACCAGTTTCAATGTGTAGAGAGAAAAGGTTTTGGAGAGGAAGTCTGCCCGGAGCCTAGGGCCGCCGGAAGAGAGGGGAGATCATGCTCGATCTTCCCCTTGCCAAGATTCTTGATTCTTATGTTGTAACTAGCTTGTAATCGTTAAGTTTTATCAATGAAACCATTCAATTATAGTTCGTGGTATTGACTTGACTTTTGGTTTTGGTTGTTCATCCTTCCGTTAAGAACATGCTCAGATGTTTACCGATCCAGCCGACTTCATAGTTACCTCATCTCCCCGTGATTCTTCAAAAGAAGATGAGGGAAGCATGAAACTCTTCATTAAAGACCTACTATCTAAAGTCTCAAACCTTGAATCCAAGGTTAGGACTTTAGAAGAAAGGTCCACCACTCAGCAACTTGAGATTGACAATCTCAAAGCTTAACTAGCTGAGAAACAGATTAAGAGATCTGTTAGGCATCTACCTGTTCAGGTCTCCTTGACCTCTTCCAGCTCATCTACCTCTCAATATGATGCTACTAAAAAGGGGGAGAGTGTTCAGAGACAAACATATGAGGACCCACAGAGCCAATCTTCAGCTTTTAAATATTCGGCTCCTATCACAACTTCTTCTGAGCCATCTCAAGGAACTCTAACAATTGATTCAAGGATGCTCAGAGATCTCTACAGCTTCTTTTCTCAGTTCTTGTTGAGATCTGCTCGTGATTAGCCAAGTCTTGATGTTGCCATGATTTACTTTGGAGCTAAAGAGCTTTAGAGGCTTACTGCACCTTCTACCACTATGGAAGAAGTTGGTCAACTTAAGGTCCACATGGAACCTGAGATTCAATTCGAAGGGGAAATGGGGACTGATGGCCCAGCAACTGAAACAGTTGGGATAGAATCTACATTCCCTCTTACTTCCGAAGCTGAAGTTAAAGCCTTAGAAGAACAAGCTGAATCTTCCGAAGTTGAAATGGAAGCTGTGGAAGGACTGTTCAAAATGTCTGAGGAATTAATCATCACAGATGCAATCCTAGAAATGGCATCTGAGGTGAACAGTGAGGACTTTCTAAATCAACCTCCTGTCCAGACACCCTCTCTACCTCTCTCACAATCAGAACCCACTATCCAAGAACCACCAAAGTCAAGTTCTTTAAAAGATACCAAAGGAAAACAAAAGATGACTGCGGAAGAGATTCAGGAAAAGGAGATGATTGAAAAGATGAAAAGAAAAGGGACACTTTCAACTAGGAAGCTGTTGGATGCTAGTACAAAAGCAACTGCCGCCAACCAGGAGGCTGTCAACAACAAAAAGAGGGAAGAGATCATTGACCAACTCATTCAGCTTGGAACTGCCAATGAAGAAACACTCCTGCCATCATTAGAGGAGTTGGTGAAACTGGAAAAGGCAACCAAGCCGTAGTAGGAAGCAACAAGGTTGGCCTCAGAGGAAGAGAAGGAAAAGGAATAGAGGGAAGCTAACATGCAGCTCAAGAGGGAAAGGATAGATTTCCTAACCTCTACTGGCTTCTCTCTTCAAGAACTTGGCTCATTAATAAAGAGCAGGATGAAATAGAGAAAGAAAGAAAAAGAGCTACAAGAGAAAAGTTGAAGGAGAAGAAGAAGAAGAGGAAGAAGCAAGGGCATCTGCAACCAGGAAGATAGGTGACAAAGCCTGGATGAAAGACTATCTCTGGGCTCACGACTTCTCTGAAAGGCAGGTGGGTCCCATGTCTGAAAGGACACTCCAACGAAATTATCAGTGAGATCAAAGCTAACATCCGTTCGGGGAAAAGAAGAGAGATGTACAGAAGGGTACATGGTATAACCTTCACACTAACCACTCAACCCCAACCTAAACCAATTCCCTCTCCTTTCACCATCAAAACTAAACCTTACCCTCCTGAGCCCACACCTTTACCTTCATCCACTTCCTCACCTCAACCACCAAAACTACCCATCCTTCAACCCAAAACTCTTACCCGAACCACCTCACCACATCCTACCCCACAACCTTCTCAACCATCCCCTTAGTCTTCCAAACATCTCTTTTTAGAAGAGTTTAAAAGCATCAAGAATAGGCTCATCAATTGCACAACCCTGAGCGATATGTCTTGTGAGGAAGACTCCATCAAGCTAACTTATGTAGATGGATCTTCATGTTCCCTCACAAGAGATCGATTTCTTGATCTACCCAGAGGAACACTAGACCAGGCTGTAATACTTTTAGGTATGAACTCAAAATCATTAAATGATAAAGAGAAGAAACTAAGAAGGAAGCTGGTGACTCTACTGGATACAAGGAAAGAGGACAAGATTATTAGTCAGTCTCTTGTGCCTAGAAAGAATATACTCCGATAGAGGTTCGATGAAGCTACTCATAACTTTGTTGTGGAAAGAGAGAACGGTGAAGTCAATAGGCTAAATGCCACCTCTCTGCTACACTCTAGCAGATTTGATATTGCTGAGTTAGCAGAGAAACCATTCTCTAACCCCTCCAACTCTAAAACTACTGCTCACATCAATTTTCAAGCCGGATATACTTTGATACCGGTTGGAATACTCTAACTAAAGAAAATACTACAAAGCTATTGTTTAAGATATCTCAGATAAGACTTTATCTTAGATATGGTAGTCAGGACATTGATGAAAGCTATTGTTTAAGATATCTCATATAAGACTTTATCTGCATAAGTCAAAGACTTTGTTTAAGATATCTCAAATAAGACTTTATCTGCAATTTTTTATGAGTTTTTTATGAGTTACAATGAGAGACTATATCCTCTAACTAAAGCAAATACTACAAAGCTATTCTGCATAAGTCAAAGATTATGTTTAAGATATCTCAGATAAGACTTTATCTGAGATATTACAAGACTCAAATATTACAAGACTTAAAGATTCTGCTTTCATCGAGAGTGTTGTTTAAGTGAGTTTAAGAGAAAACTAAGTGTTTAGTGACACAAACTGATCCTAAATTTCATATTTGTGATTTAGCGCCTTCTTTGCGAGACTAACGATTGCGCTTTGTGTTGGACCAAAAGAACCAATGAGCCAAGATCAGAAAACCTCTAAGTCCCACATGGTATCACAACAACTGCTGAAAGCCTCATCAGTAGTTTGACAAGTGCTGAAGACTTCAACAGCTGAAGATCAAGTGCTGAAGACCTTAACAGCTGAAGAACCAAAGTGCTGAAGTACAACAGCTGAAGAACACAAGTGCTGAAGCTGAAAGACCAAAGTACTGAAGTACAACAGCTGAAGAGTTCACAAGTGCTGAAGATCAACAACTGATGAAACACCTGAAGGTCAAAGTCTGAAGATCAAGTACTGAAGCCTCAGTAGTTTGTCACAACTGCTGAAGAGTACTTCTTCAGTAGTTGTGATATCTGTAGTTTTATATTTTTATGTTTCAGTAGTTTTGTAAAACGACTGAAGAGCTTGTTCTTCAGTCGTTGTAGTTTCAGTAGTTTTATATTTTTGTACTTAACATGCTGATATGTTCTCAGTAGTTGTGAACATTTCAGTAGTTGTTAGAATTAGTTATTTTTGTATTGGATCTGCCAGTTGTCACTTTCCGTGATAACAGCAGTGATGTTGCACTCTATATAAGGAGTGACAACCTATTGTAATCAGTGATGAATGATGTGAATGAATGGAATGATGATTGATTAGAATATTCTACATCTATAAACATTCCTAGAAATCAGAATATCATATATATATATCTCTCTCCCTATAACCGTATGCGATCTTAATGCTTACAAGTATCATTGCTTGCTACAATTTGTCTAATTCTAGTTGTATTCCGCTGCTTTGTATCCTAATACATCAAACTTGTGATCACTGATCCTGTCAAATGGTATCAGAGCAGGTTAATCATTGATCGATCTAACAATTGATCATTGAAACTGCTATTCAAGATCAAGTTTGATTGAATTAGCCTTATTTTTGAAAGAAACGGTTATAGAGATTGAATTTTCTGTATTTCTGCTCATTCATCCTGAGATCTTTTCTTGGTTCTCATTGAGTTTGTTGTGGTCTGTCTAAAACTTTTTAAAACTTGAACTAAACTGTTTTTGAACTGAAAATGACCACTCCTTCCAATGATCCTCACAATACTGGTTCCTCAACCAAGCCTCCTATGCTGGTTAGGAATGAGTATAACATATGGCAAAGACGTATGCTCCATCACCTGTCTGTTAACAGCGCAGGGTGTTGGACATCAGTGGTACATGGTCCACACAAGCCTATGGTGAATAACCCGGAAACCAATCAAATGGTTCCGAAGAGGAGGGAGCAATACTCAGATGAGGATAAGAAGTTGCTTGAGATTGATGCAAAAGCCCATGGAATTCTGGCCATGGCATTGCCCAATGAAATCTATTCTGGGCTAATGCATCATGAAACTGCCCATGACCTCTGGATTGCTTTGAAAGAACAATTTGGAGGAACAGATGAGGTCTTGGCAAATAATAGAGAAATCTTGCCCAACAATATGAGACATTCTCTCATAGAAAGGGTGAGACACTGACTCAACAATATGAGCGGTTTTCTTGTTTGATCTCTGAACTAAAAATGGTCAAACTTGAATACACCAATATTCAGATGAATAACAGATTTCTCAGATCACTGCCTGAGAGATGGGACACATATACTATTGTCCTACGCTCCAGTGCAAGTTTGGACAAACTATCTCTCACCAACTCCATGGAAATTGCTCACTTTTGAGAGAGAGATAGAACAGAAGAGAAAGCTGTCTTCATCTGGAAAGCTCACTGAAGACTTTATACAAGGCAACACTGCCTTGGTGGGTCATGAGTCAGAATATGCTTCATCTGAATGCCAGTATGATGAGCATATTAATTTCTCTTCAAGCACTTCTGATTCTGCATTTGTAAGTGTTGATGGTCAGTTTACTGGGTGTAATAATGACAATCTATGTTTCATTATGGATGATCTCAAGGGGATTGCTGATGATGACTTAGAAGAGATGGATATTTTGAGCCAAATGGCCTTGATAAATATCAGATCTCAGAAGTTCTACAAAAGAACTGGAAGAAAATTCCCAGGACTCTCTGGCAAAACCAAAGTTGGTTTTGACAAGAGTAAGTTGAGGTGTCACAAATGCCAACGGCTTGGACACTTTGCAAGAGAGTGTAGATCAATGGATCTAACTCTACTGCACCCTTTGTGACTTTTCCTGGCAATAGTCAACAACACAGAGGGCAACATCCTGTCACCTCTAGTCATCATCCTCAACAACAATCTCCGGCATATTTTGTTCCTCAGGGTCAAATGCCATATCAGTACCCTTGTTATTACATGCCACAGTCAAATCAAGTTCAAGTTCCTATGACACCACAACCTCATGCATTACCAGAACCTCAGCCTTCCCTATCTCATCAACAACCTCAATCTCAACAACACAGCTTCTTCACCCCAGGAGTTGTTGACTGGAGCAGTTTACCAGATGACTTGCTGTCATGATCAACTGTTCTCAGGTGCTGGTCAACATGGTGGTGACAGTCCCTTTGGGAATCTAGCTCTTATGGCTTTGGAGTCTGCTGATACTTCATTTCCAATGCCTCTACACCTCAGGTATCACAGGTATCCTCTGAGGCAAAAGCCAAATTATGTTCTGAACCATGCATAGCAGCATTTGCTTCCATTAGAGAAGCAAATGTAGCTTTAATTAATAAGAACATTGAGCTAGAACAAAAATTTCCAAAAACAAAGCTGAGTTTGAGTTTGTGCTCAAAGATAAAAATGATGAGGTTTATAAACTGAATTGCCAAATAATTGATGATAAGGCTAGAGAAGATGTACTTCTAGAGAAGTACAAAGATCTCAAGAAACCCTTGCAGTTACCCAGGTCGAGTGTGATAGATGGGTACAATCATGCAAAGGTTTTGAAATGCTTCTTAGTAAGCAATCTGCTTCAAATGTGAAGTTTGGAATTGGCTACAATCACACTGCTCCACCTACAGATTTTACCCCAAGAGCAGAGGTAGAATCTGATGGTGAGAGTGATAACCAATCCATCACATCATGTGATCTACCTTCTGATACAGCACAATCAGAAGTAGCAGTCAGCATCAAGCCCTCTTTGAACCTATCAGCTGATGTTGATGGTCCAAATGCTGACATTCACATGATCAATAGGTTGATCAACTCAGGAGTTAATCCTGAAGGTCCTGAAAGGACTGGAGAGCAGGATTTAACACCTGAAGTTCAAACTTCAACTGCTGTCAGTACTGAAGAGAAGAAAACTGGCAGTAGAAAGAGTTTGAAGACTACTAAAGAGGTAGTCAAGAAAGCAACCAATGCTTCCAAAGCATTGAAGAACAAGTCTTCTGTTGCTTCACCATCTTTAGTTGATGATCAACCTAAGATGAAGAAGAAACCATGTGAAGTATGTGGTTTGTTCAATCATCTTACAGATGATTGTTGGTACAAAAGAGGTTCCAAACTCAAAATAAAAGAAGAAATTAATGAGAAAATGGTAAAAATGAAAACTGAGTTTGAGACCACATTTGTATCCGCAACATCAAATCCTGTAACCTTAAGTCCTTAAAGAATCCAAAAAGGAAGGAGTTAAACAGGTGACAGCTGAGGGTGCTCAAAAGAAGAAGGTGCAACATAGGACCTTATCTAACTCCACTAGCAATGTGTCTGATAAGCTGAAAGCTTTATCACAAAATCAGACACAGCTGGTGATGATGGTACAACATCTGTTGGGTAGAGTTAACCAACTAGATTCTCCTATGTTGAAACCACAGAAAAGGAGGTCTAAGCCAAAGGACTCCTCTTCTACACCATCTTCTTTTCTCAGGCTGTTGTTACAAATAAACATGTTAGTTTACCATCTATTGATGAGACCAGGCCCAAAACCAAAAAGGTTTGGGTCTCTAAAACTAATGATTGTTTATTATTGCAGGGTTCTTCAACATGCCAAAGTAGCATCTGGTATGTAGACAGTGGGGGATCTATGCACATGACTGGGAACATCTCTCTTCTTCATGACTACTCTCAAGGAAAGAAGGGATTTGTCTCTTTTGGCAATGATGCTAGGGGTTACATCATCGGTAAGGGCTTTGTCTCCAATGGAGAAATCAAATTTGATGATGTTAATCATGTGGAAAATCTCAAGTACAACCTCTTGAGTGTCAGTCAATGTGTGATAAAGGCCATGTTGCCCTTTTCACAAGTCAAAACTGTAGGATTCTGTCATCCAAAGTTTTGCACTTGATTGACAAGGTGTTGGATGATCACACTCTCCTGAAAGCCAACAGGACAGGAAGAGTGTATGCCTTAGATCTCTCTAAGAAGATAGATCTCAAAGGCAATCCTTGCCTATTTTCCAAAGCCTCTTCTCAAGAATCTAAACTGTGGCACAGGAGGCTTGGTCATGTTAATCTCAAAAACATGAATCAGCTTAGCCACAATAGTTTAGTCAGAGGCTTACCAATAAAGGAGTTCCACTGTGATGAAACCTGCACTGCTTGTTTAAAAGGAAAACAGCACAAAGTCTCATTCCCTCCTATTGAAGTGTCCAAGTCCACTGCATGTTTGCAATTACTGCATATGGATCTATTTGGTCCTGTGAGAGTAATGAGCATGGCAAAGAAGAAATACTGTCTGGTAATTGTGGATGATTACTCCAGATTTGTATGGACTTTCTTTCTACATTCAAAGGATGAGGCTACTCAGAAGATTATCCACTTTGTGCTGTACATTGAGAAGCAGTATTCCCTTCCAGTCAAGTGTATTAGGAGTGATAATGGAACTGAGTTCAGAAATCATACACTTGATGACTTCTATCTTTCAAAGGGAATCAAAAGGCAGTTCAGCATTCCAAGGACTCCAGAACAAAATGGAGTAGTGGAGAGAAAGAACAGGACCCTCATTGAAGCTGCAAGGTCCATGCTGGCTGACTCAGGTTTGCCATTGACCTTTTGGGCCGAAGCTGTCAACACAGCTTGTTATGTGCAAAATAGAGTTTTAGTAAATCAGAGGTTGATGAAGACTCCATATGAAGTTCTCCATCATTTGGCTCCTCTGATTTCATTTTTCAAAGCATTTGGGTGTCCCTGTTTTATTCTCAACACAAAGGATCAACTCCACAAATTTGATCCTAAGGTGGATGCAGGATACTTTGTTGGTTATTCATCTACTTGCAAGGCATACAGAGTCTTCAACTGCAGAACAAAGATGGTTGAAGAAACTCTACATGTTAAGTTTAATGAATCTCCAAAGGACAAGATTCCACAAAGTCTGTGGAGTTATTTGATTTGGACATACTGCAATATGTTCCTTATCAAACTCCTGCTGTTGCTCCTGTCAACAGTTCACCACCTGGGGTACTGCTGATGATGATTGCAGTACTCACCTCTTCAGGTTTAGTGATCAGCTGCCTGACTCAGCTAGACCTGATGTTCCTGTAGCGCCAGTAGCACCATCCACAACAAATGCTGATGAGATTTCTTCGAATTCAACTTCCTTTGAATTACCATCCACTGATTGGTTTCAAGAAATGATACACCATCACCATCTGTTGCTGCTGAACCGGCTACAAACACTTGCACAGATCTCATTGTGTATCAAGATCTGAAGAATCACCCTATGTCTCAAATCATTGGTGATATCACTGCTGGAGTATCAACAAGAAGTCAATTGTCAAATTTCTGCTTCTATGCTCTCTTCATCAGTCAGCAAGAGCCAAAGAATTATCACATTGCTTTAAAGGACAATGGATGGGTTGATGCCATGCAGCTTGAGCTTCTTCAGTTCAAGAAACAGCAAGTGTGGGAACTGGTTCCTCTACCTCCAGGTAAGTGTGCAATAGGCACTAAATGGGTGTTTAGGAACAAAACTGATGAAAATGGGCTTATTGTTAAGAACAAGGCCAGACTGGTTGTTCAGGGGTTTGCACAAGAAGAAGGTATTGATTATGATGAAACCTTTGCCCCTGTAGCCAGACTGGAAGCAATTCGATTGTTTTTAGCTTATGCTGCTTATCAAAACCTTAAAGTCTTTCAATGGATGTCAAAAGTGCATTTTTGTATGGAAAAGTTAAAGAAGAGGTTTATGTATGTCAACCTCCAGGCTTTGAGGACAATAAACATCCTAATTGGGTGTATAAGCTTGATAAAGCTCTTATGGGTTAAAACAAGCTCCCAGAGCCTGGTATGAGACATTATCAAACTTTCTTCTGGAAAACAATTTCACTAGAGGCTCCATAGACAAGACTTTATTCATTAAGAAAGCTGGGCAGCATAATCTACTTGTTCAAATTTATGTCGATGATATCATTTTTGCATCCTCTGATCCAAAGTTGTGTGATGCCTTTACAAAGTTGATGCAACAGAAGTTTGAAATGAGTGCCATGGGAGAATTACAGTTCTTTCTGGGGTTGCAAATCAAACAAAAGGCTGATGGAATTTTTATTCATCAGTCCAAATATACAAAAGATCTTTTGCAAAAGTTTGATTTACAAAACTGTAAGCCCTGTTCTACTCCCATGAGCAGCACCACACAACTGGACTCAGATCAGAAAGGTAAAGTGGTGATGAAACCTTTACAGATGTATGATTGGGTCCTTGATGTATTTAACAGCTTCTAGACCAGATATTATGTTTGCTACATGTGTTTGTGCTAGATTTCAGGCTGCACCTAAAGAGTCTCATCTGATTGCAGTCAAGAGGATCTTTAGATATCTGCAAGGCACTCCATCTCTAGGTTTATGGTATTCTACCGGACATTCTGGTAAATTAGTTGCTTTTTCTGACAGTGACTATGCAGGGTGTAAGTTGACCAGGAAATCAACTTCTGGTGGATGTCAATTCCTAGGCAACTGCTTGATTTCTTGGCAGAGCAAGAAACAGACCTCAGTTGCTACATCCACTGCTGAAGCAGAGTACATTGCTGCTGCAAGCTGTACATCTCAGGTACTCTGGCTTCAAAACAACTTTTGGATTATGGCATTACAGAGACTAAGACTCCACTGTTAATGGATAGTGCTTCAGCCTTTGTATTGTCAAAAATCCAGTCCAGCACTCTAGGACCAAACATATAGAGATCAGACATCATTTTATAGGGATTGTTTTGAAAAAGGTCTGATTGATCCTAAGTTTGTGCCTAGTGCTGATGAGCTTGCAGACATTTTTACTAAGCCTTTGGATAGTTCAACTTTCCAAAACCTGGTGTTAGGCTTGGTATGCTGCAACTAGAATAAGTGACAACTACTGATGATCTTAGTAACTCATACTGATGATCATAAGTACCAATGTCACATATAAGTACTGATGAGTTCTTTATCCTCAGTAGTTTTTATAACTACTGAAGGCTAAATGTCTCACACGTACTGAAGTACTTCATCTGTTCTAAACTACTGATGTAGTCAACTACTGATGCAGCTACAACTATTGCAATCAGTAAAAACAGATAAGTACTGATGTCTATGAAACAACTGACATCAGCCAAAAAGACTGATGAATGTGTTGAGGACAGATTGAAACAGCTGAAAAGCTAAGAATTGACGAAAACAGCTGAAAAGAATTTCTCTTCAGTCGTTTGTACAACTGCTGTTTCATTTTAAACAACTGAAGCAAAACCACGTCTTCAGTAGTTTTTATAACTACTGATGACTAATCCCTAGTCTTCAGTTGTTTACAACAGCTGATGACAAAACCACTGTCTTCAGTAGCTTCATAACTACTGATGACACACACCAAGTCCTCAGTTGTTTCAATCATCTGAAGTCAAAACCACGGTCTTCAGTAGTTTTCTAAACTACTGATGCCTAACACCATGACTTCAGCTGTTTCAACATCTGAAAGGATAATACCATGTCAACGGTCGTTTAAAACTACTGATGACTAACACCACATCTTCAGTCGTTTCCTTACCCGTACCCTATAAATACCCCTAACCTGAGCTCTCCATGCTTCATCTTCTTCAAACCTAACGTTCCTCTCCAAAACTTCCCTCTTCTCCATGGCGTCTATGCAAATAAACCGCGACAAACTGTGTTGCCTACCTCACTAAATCGCCGATCTGGACTAAGTTCGATACTGCTATCGATCTTATGGTTCAGTCCCAATACAACAAGGCATTCCTTCTGAACCCCGTCTTACATGCCGAATCCTTGAACCAATTTTGGATAAACGTTACTGTTACCACTGAGGAGAGCAACACACCATCCCTCCGGTCAGTCGTCAACAACAAAGAAGTAGTCATTACTCCTGCAACAATCCGTAAAATTCTTCAACTGAATGATGCTACTTCTCCTGCTGGATATCCGAAGGGCACCATAGATCTATCCTTTGCTCAGCATGGATATCAAGGCGATCTCAGTGCCACCACCATCATGAAGAAACACTTTAATGACGCTGAGCGCCTGATTTTTCACATGGTAAATGTATGTTTGGCCCCTAAGACGTCGTCTTGGATCAAATGTCCACCAAATGGCAGCAGGTAATGTATTCTATCCTTGAGCAACAACCACTAAACTTTTCAGAATTAATATTTTCAGAGCTCAAAGATATGGCTCAAAAACTAACTGCCAACCGTTGGATACTCTATCCACGGTTCATAATGGCCATTATTACAGACCAGCTTAATGCTGAGGGACTTGTTGGCTTGGGAGTCCCTGCTACGGCTGTTCTGCCGGAAGTATACTCCCGGCACAACTCTGACCGGACACTAAAAATGGCTGCCAAGCTGCGAAAACCCACGCAGCTGGAACCCACAGCCACCACCTCCAAATCCAAAGTCCCTACCAAACCCACCAAAAAGAAACCCAAAATGGCTACTCAGGGAATTGAGTCCCCTGAGGATGCCCCTGCAACACAAACGCAGGATATATCCACTAGTCCAAACCCCCTAGTGGATACAATGACTCCTCCAGCCACAGCCGCTCAGGCTTCCTCTCAACAGGAGCCTGCAGCAACTCCCAAGGGGCACCTACTTATGGGATCTTACTCACTTGAGGAGATTGCCATTGAAGAGCACCATCCTCCAGGTGCACACTGCTTCTAACCCCTCACCCCAAACAACCGCCCCTCACAACCCAACTTTAATAGTTGCACAAGTGCTGACTCATTGCATCCTCACCACCCTCCCCAGAAACCACTTACTACTGGGAATACCTCTACAATTGAGAGGGGAGGAACACAGTGCACCTGAGAACCCACAGCACAGGGGTTTCCCAATTCTATCTCCTGGTGTAGACAAGGAGCTTAGAATATCTAGTGAGGCTGCCACCTCCTCTGACTCAGCACATGACCAGAGTGAGGCTGGTAACATTGCTAAGACCTCCCTAGAGGCAACAGCTGATGATGGACATTGTCCTGAGGCTGGAAGTCCCCAGAACCGAGAACAAGGGGCACATGCTATAATGATACACACCAAGGCATGTTCATCCTGACTCTGTCAGGAGGTCAGGTGATTCAGTATTAACTGATGATGACCTGAGTTCTTCTATGATGTAGTGCTCAAAACACCATTCTAGAGGATGAGGTTAGCAGCCTCAAAGAGCTGCTGGCCAAGATGTCTCTCAGGATGCAAGTCCATCTGCCACCATAATACACCCACAGATGGCACCTTCCCTTGAAGGTTTCCAAACACCGAGCCACCCCAAAATCAACCACCTGCCTCTGCTTCAGGCCCTACTTCTCAGGAACAGAACCCTCCTGAGCAAATAGGTGCTGTACTCCAAAATTCCCTTCCTCTCATCCACCCATAATCACTGATATAGTGATCAAAGCCATTGATGAGAGGCTTTCCTTAACATTACAGCCCTTGGTTGATGCTGCTGTCCAAAAGACTCTTTCTGCGGTACAAAACCCTTCCTCCAATGCAACCAAAAAGGGGGAGAGTACTGCAGTGAAAGAAGGAAGAGGAAAAGATCCGAGGAAAAGGAAAGTGATGCAAGCCCAAGAGGAGGAAAAAGAAAAGCAACCTTGCTCACTTACAAGCGAAAGAGAAGTGCTGATGATCACACTGCTGAAGACAAATCCTTGGAGGAGCTGGTCAAAGAAGCTGACACCACACACAGCCGATCCATGGATAAAATAATTGAACAACTCTTCAGGCAGGGTTTGACACAACACACTGGATAGTGAGATCAGAAGGTAGAAGTACAAGAGATACAAACCCGATGGGCAGGGTATGATGCTCTTGAGAAAGAGAGATTGGAAATAATGATCCGCTTATTGCAAAATACTTGGGAAGATCATTAATGGAGATCCGCGCATGGACCAGGGACAGCATTCTGGCTATAGCCACCAGAATCTGTCTGTCTGAGCAATTCAACAAAGGGATTATTGTGGAAGCCCTTGATGAGGCTGGGGCTGGTAAAAGGTTAGAGATGGCTAAACTCACAAAGGCGAAACTAACTACAAGGATGCTAGATCAACCTTCCCTTCCACCCACTCAAAAGATCTTATCCCTCAAATCTGCCAACCAACCTCTAAGCCAAAATCCAAACATCCTCATTCTTCAAAAATTCCTTCACCAAACCAACCATCATCCAGTGATGTACCCAGAAGGAGGAGAAGGGTGCTGAGGATGGAAGAAGAAGAAGAAGAAGAGGATGAAGATGATAGTCTGCCACTCTCTGCTGTTCTGAAGCTACCAAAACCCCGAAGTCAACCCATGATCACACCTGACTCTCAAAGGGAAATGGTCAGAGTCAAGATAGAAGAAGAAGAACAGCAGAAACAGCACGATGAGCAACTGTTGAAGATGGGTGACAAGGAATTCCTCAGTCATCATCTATTCAAGCCATGAAAGGGCATGCTCAAAGGCTGTACACTCTCAGGCACACCTTTCAGTATCAGAAGGAGAGAGTGAGAGTATGGCCAGACCCCAGGGTGAGTTCTAGAATCCATAAAAGAACTATCCCACACAGATACAACGGCCAGGTACGAAAGACAATAGAGTCTACCATCATGTTGGCCGTTGTAGTCTCACCTTGGGAAATCATTGATGATTCAAGAAGGAAGCAAGAAGACCTAAGAAGACAAGCCTTACTAGAAAACAAGATGATTAAGAAGGGGTTGTTATATAAAAAGCTTGAAGACATCCAAAAGAATGAGCTCCATTTACTCCTTGAAGGCAACCATCCTGATGAATTGTATATAGGGAGGTAACTACGGTGGAGCTGAAAAATGGCAGGACCATGAAGTACTTATCAGAGTACTATGGTCAGAGTTCTTCTTCGAAGGAGGAGCAGAAGAACTCTCTCAGGAGGAGGAACAAGTTGTTCTCCTTGAGGCTATGTTCGTGAGTCATACAGACTCATTATGGGGAAGTAAATCTCATGAATGGGATAACAACTCTGTGTCCAGTTCCCCAAAACAGAGTTCCCATTCATACTCTGCCAAACAAATATTTGAGATTTCTTCCCAGGCCGGAGCTTACATGGGTCATCTTCTCTACTGATCAAGAAGGAAAAAGACCAACATTTTGCCATCAATAAGTGGGAGAATAAATAAGTTAGAGGTTTTGGCTGCATTGGTTCAGGGGGAGTTTGTTGGACCAAAAGAACCAATGAGCCAAGATCAGAAAACCTCTAAGTCCCACATGGTATCACAACAACTGCTGAAAGCCTCATCAGTAGTTTGACAAGTGCTGAAGACTTCAACAGCTGAAGATCAAGTGCTGAAGACCTTAACAGCTGAAGAACCAAAGTGCTGAAGTACAACAGCTGAAGAACACAAGTGCTGAAGCTGAAAGAAAGACCAAAGTACTGAAGTACAACAGCTGAAGAGTTCAAAAGTGCTGAAGAAGATCAACACTGATGAAACACCTGAAGGTCAAAGTCTGAAGATCAAGTACTGAAGCCTCAGTAGTTGTCACAACTGCTGAAGAGTACTTCTTCAGTAGTTGTGATATCTGTAGTTTTATTTTATGTTTCAGTAGTTTTGTAAAACGACTGAAGAGCTTGTTCTTCAGTCGTTGTAGTTTCAGTAGTTTTATTTTTGTACTTAACATGCTGATATGTTCTCAGTAGTTGTGAACATTTCAGTAGTTTGTTAAGAATTAGTTATTTTTGTATTGGATTTGCCAGTTGTCACTTTCCGTGATAACAGCAGTGATTGTGCACTCTATATAAGGAGTGACAACCTATTGTAATCAGTGATGAATGAGTGAATGAATGGAATGAATGATTGATTAGAATTATTCTACATCTATAAACATTCCTAGAAATCAGAAATATATATATATTCTCTCCCTATAACCGTATGCGATCTTAATGCTTACAAGTATCAATTGCTTGCTACAATTGTCTAATTCTAGTTTGTATTCCGCTGCTTTGTATCCTAATACATCAAGTGTGATCACTGATCCTGTCACTTTGTTTCTATAGTATAATGCAAGACTAAATCGACCAAAATGCATAGTTTAATCAAGCCCTAAAGTTAAATCGGGTCTAAAAAACCGAGACAAAACCTTCAAAATAAACCACTAATCTATACTTAATCGTCAAATTATTTAGTACTAAGTGTTATTTTGATGGATTGCGAGTCTAATGAGTCTAACCTGAATGTTTAACATCAAGTATAGACCACGAATCGATCCTACAGTACCGTACATAGACATATGTGAATGGACACACCGATGAACTTCAATCGCATGATTGAAATGGGTGAATGACTCAATCGCACGAATGAACCATGCGTATGAATTCAGTCTCACGACTGGTTCAACCGCATAGAATAGCATACGACTTAGTTAAGTCGCAGGCTCATTTGCACGACTGAGCTCATTCGCACGACTAAGACTCAGTCGCACTATCCATTCGCACGACAGAACAGAATGATTCAAGTCCATTAAATTCAAGTGTCATTCACTTACACAAACTCTAACATTTATTTATCTTGTGTAAAAAAAACATGGCGAGTAGATGGACTATGAGGACAAAGCATAACCTTTCTACGCATCTGGACGTCACCTCCCGGAATGCATCTGACTTTGCGGGGATTAGTGCCTTCTTACGAAGATCGAGGATCTTTAAGGCTATATCTTCCCCGTGCACACCATATCGATCGATTTAGCAGGCTTTCTGGGAAAGCGCGATAGTCGACAAGTCTGCTGAGTCGCATCGTATTCGGAGCTCCATATTTGGTGAGGAGATTGAGATTAGTGAGGAAGATCTGAGGATGGTGTTAGAGTTGGGTGATGATGGTGACTGTCCAACTAGATTGCATCCACTGACCGTTAGAGGTTGTTTTCTTAGGGACAAGTACACTGGGGACATAAACACAGGTGTGCTCAACAAGAGCAACCTGTGCCCCTAGTTCAAGTACTTGGCACATGTGTTGCTTAAGTGCATAGCCTCGAGGAAGGGAGGCTTTGATGAGATGTCTAATCAGATCCAAAACGCATATGTGGCTCTGGTACTGAATCATCCATTCAGCTTCTCGCAGATGATCTTCACCTACTGTACCCCCGATTCCTACAGATGATCAGAGACCAGAACCTTCCTTCATACCTAAGGAGAGTGAGGATGCAATTACATTAGAGGTGATGGATGACACCACCCTCGGGAGGATGAAGGTATACCGGGGAAAGCAGGTGAAGCCCCCGGTAAGGAGACTATTTGGGCATCTGGCCCAAGAGGATTAGGTGGCGCCAGCTAGGAGGAAGTGGCGTCATGACAACAGTGACTTAGATTCTAAGCCGATTGCTCTACCCTCCGATGACTCTGACGATGATGACCACGGTGATGGTCAAGGAGGTGATGGTCCGGGTGGACCTGAGTTGGCTCCAATCCACCTTGATTTTCAGATGGAGGAGGAGGAGGAGTCAGACGAGGAGCCTCTGGTACGGATGGTGGGAATCCGGGTCGTAGCCATGAGAGAGGGCTTAGGGCGGTTGGTGGATGCCAGGATGAGTCTGGGGATGCAGTTACTGCTGATACTGATCATCCTACACCCCTGACCAGCCCAGCAGCCAACGGGGAGCCTTATTTCCAAGGGCTCCAGGAAGTATTGCATGGCTCCCCTTATGGCAAAAAGGGTAAGAGGCCGAGATTTATTTTACCTCATCCACTACCACTGCCACAACCACCACTAACCACAGCTACCACCACATCCACCACAACTACCACCACCACTACCACACCCCCTACCACTACTACTACACTCCCAACCACCACTACTACAGCCACCGTTCACCATCCACTACTATCCCAACACCTATATTCACCACATCTACCACTACCACCACCAGCCACAAGCAGGTCCATTAACCCACACTACCTTCACCACAGGACCCACTATACCTTCCATTGGGGTAGAGGAATAGCTAGCAGCACTAAACAAGATAGTGCTTAAGTTGTTAGCTGCTGATGAGCAGAGAGCAACACAGCTAAGTCAGCTTGTGGAGCTCAATGCTACTCAAGCACGCCGATTTCCCAACTCCCGGAGTAGAACGAGCAATCAGTTAAAAGGATTGAGGAGTTGAAGGCTAAGAATAAAAAGATCATGCTCAGACTGAAGGGATCTAAAGATGAGCCTCTAAAGATCAGAGAAGGTGATGGAGATGATGATGATGATGATGATGATGATGATGATGATGATGATGGTGATGATGAGTCTAAGAAAGAAGATGATAGTGATGATGAAGGGTCAAGGGGAAAGAAAGATGATGATAATGATGAAGAAGGAGATACAGCTACATCAGCCTCAGCTCAAGGTCAAGAGAGAAGGAAAAAGAAAGCACAAGACCAAGGAGCATCATCATCAGCCCATGCGGTTGAAGAGTGATTGATCAAGACAAAAGTAATGATTAGATGTTTATGTATTTGAAAACTTTTGTATTTGAATCTTGTATTATAGTTGTGTAATTAATGTTTATATATGTTTATCTACTGTTTAAATGTCTTGATTAGTTACTAATGGTTGATGTGTTACATGTTTAAATCAAGCAGATCAAACATCTCAGCAAGATGAATATGATGTTGCTCCCCTACAACAAATCAAGTCTCAACTTACAATGATTCTTGATTTGCAAGGGATTGTCAGAAGGTCAGTGAGCTATACTCCCGAAGAAGGAGAATCATACATGACCTATCTGATGAGCAACTTGCAGAGATGTTCAGGCTAAACCCAGACGAGATTGTCAAAGGTGTGCCTACTTTTGATGTGACAAGTGATGATGAGCTAAACAACATAGATGAAATAGAGATTGAAGATGTCACAACTAAACATTATCTAGAGTACACTAACCGAGAGGGCTATGTGATCCCCAACTGGGTGAGACTCTCGGTAGTGCTATTTGATAAACTGGATGAGGGAAAAGGAAACAAAGAAGAATGAGAGCCAAGCCCAAGCCTCAGACGCTGATGTTGATATAAAGAAGGCTGAATGGGCGGCTTGTTATGCTGAGATACAAGCCCAACGCATTGCTCAAAAGCCAAATGCCTATACCAAGCTCTACAAGGTCAAGAAACATCTAAATGTCTTAGGCAAGATTATTGCATGGGAATATTTTGAGGATCTCAATGTTTATGCAGTTAAGAGGGAGAAGGGCATAGAGTACTTCAGATTCCCACATGATCTGATGACTCTCCCTGGTTTGAGCTCAACCAGCTGGCACGCTTAAACTTCTTATATGCTGATCCCAAGAAAATGTTAGGTTGGTTTTAGGCTTCTCTAAAGAAGGAATACCACACCAGATGGGTAAACTTCAGACCTCAACAACCGAAGAGGTACAGCAAAGGTTTGAAGTGGATCCCATTTCTGGAAAGCCTAAGGTGGGGCTGAAGTGGAGTCCTCCGCGCATAATATCCAAGATTTCCTTAAGGGAAATTCCACAGGACTTCACTCCACACTTCAAATGGTGGTATTATGATTAGAGAACAGGTGAAGCAGTCATAGTTTTACAAAGAAAGAGCAAAATAGAGACTATCCGGGTGTTCGACCCTATGTGGCTAACCAGCTGTCTGCAGACGATGTCTATACATTATACAAGTGGCCATTATTCTATGACTCGCAAGATATAGTACAAGCCCTCTAGTTCCAGAACGTGATACGACTCTGTTTTGCATTTGAGATACATGTAGGAGTTACTAGAGATGAGAAGTACAAGAAATTTGAGGAGCTAATGAAGAATGTCAGACACTAATGTAAACTAGGTCCAAGGGGGAGTTTGTTGATACATATGTACCTAGTTTAGGAGCTTAATGAAAATGTTTGTCATGTTCTTACATTATGTAATGAATGAGTTGAATGAAATGCAATATGTGATTGATGCTTATAATGTTAATGTTTCATTGTTTACTGTGTAATAAAGCATATTGAACTAACTATATAGGTTTGTGGTCGTTTACATCGTTCTTAGTCAATAATGATTGAGAAACGTGTTCAAACATAATCGTACGAAGTCTTCATGCGAATGGACCATGCTAATGGACCATACGCATGAATACTTCATGCTAATGGACTAGTCGCACGACTGAACCAGGAGATTGGATCAGTCGTATGATTGAGACATAAGATTGGCTCAGTCGCACGACTGAATCTTTAGTCGTGCGTATGAATCAATCGCATGATTCAGTCGCACGACTGAACCATTCTAATGGTTTAGTCGTATGATTGACAATCCCTAACCTATAAATACCACCTAATTCGTGGAAAAATAAAACACTTGAAGAATTTCGACTCACATTTGTACTCTAGCCGTCAAGAGACTCCAGAGAACCTGTTCCAACGTCATAGTTCGCAGTTGATCCTGTTCTAATCGTTCTTAACGTTTCTTTAATCGTTAGATTGATCTGAACTGCGTTCTCACTAATTGGATCACCAATCAAATAGGATTCCGCACTATTGATCTGGTTTCACGCATTATCAATTAGTACTCCGTACGTACACGGTCCCTAACAGTCTTTTTCCCTTAGCCTTTCAGTTAAGTACTTCCTCCTTCTAGTATAAGTTTGTATTAATGGACCAGATGAGGTTTCAGGCATTTTAGCTCCTTGAGGCATTTTTTCTTCTATTTCTCTTTGCTCTTCTCATAGTTTTCTAATCATCTCTTTTTGCTTATCAGATAGTGACACAGTAAGAACTATTTGCAAGCTCAATTCCTTCGCCAGAGGGACAGGAGATTGAGGAATAACCACTATGGGTTCAGTAATAGTCCTTTGATCAACTATAAAATCCCAGAACTCATCATCAATGATGAATTCTTCTTATGTGAAGCTGTTTAGAACATTGATCATGTCATTAAATTTAGCCTCTTCAGTGTGCATACTGGTTGTTGTCTCTTAGTAGACTACCATTTCCAGGCTAGAATCATCGTGCTGTTCTTGCTGGTTTTGCTTCTATTTCAGAGAATTTCATACGTTTACCAGGAGGAGAGTCATCACTACTCCCCTGAAGAGCTCTCAGACTCAGCTTCTTTCTCATCAACTTTTTTACTTCTGATTCAACCTTCTTTTTGATTTGAACAAGCATCTCAAATTTAGCTACTCTTTTGTTAAGAAGTTCATTTGGTTTCTGCAAGTTGATAATAATCTCATCTGTTCTTCTATATGCTCTTCTTACTCTTCCATGGCAATTGTTTGAATGGATAAGTGTCCACATGACCATATCTCATCCCTTGATTGTTGAAGAGCAGCTTTTAAGTTCTCTATCTCCTTTTCTTTATCTTTCTTTTCAGCCTCATATCTTTCTTTCATTTCTTTCAACTCATTTTCTTTCTCATCAAGCTCTAGAAGTCTGTCTTGAATGATGTTGGCTCTTCTGTTGAGCAGTCTTTCTATCTTTGCCACCTTTTGCATAAGTTTAGAGATTAATTCATCCTTTTCATCTGGTTTGCTCACACCAGATTCAGCATAGCTTTCTGTAGGAGCAATCTCGAAAGTGGCTTTCTTTACATGCATTTGGGGTAGGGTGATCCTCCTTATCAGAAGATGAATGGGATTTCTGAGATGAGCTAGTAGAATCTCCAAATTTAGCTCGTTCAGTATGGCATGGGATGGTTGAGTTGGTGATATTAGAGAGTGATGAGGTGGAGATATAGTTGGAAAAGTGATTGGTTGTGCTTGTGTTGATGGGATAGGTGATCTATGAAGTGAAGTAATTGGTGTTCTGTGGGGTGATGGTAATGGTGATGGTACAAAGGGAGATGCCATGTCATGAACATGAGGTCTAGTGTGAAGATCACCCCTTACATCCACCTGGGGTGGCACTGACCTATGACCTTCAACTCTTTTCTCAACATGCTCATCAGCAGCTTGCTGATCTTGAGCAACTAGTACTTCTTCTTGAATGGGCTCATTAACAGGAGCCTCATGTTCTTCTATTTGTTCTTCAAGATTGATCTGCTGAAGCATCCATGGTAATAGAGGAGAGTGTGCTCTACTGTCGAAGTTTTTTGGATCTCTTTTCTTGATATACTTGTAGGACTTGGCATCATAGTGAGGAATGTCCAAAGTAGGTCCATCAAGCACAAGGTCAGGAAATGCTTTATTGATTAGACATTGTAGAAATCTTGGTTACATCAGGAACATATACCTTCTTCCTTCCTATATGTTTGAGGTTAGGCTATTGAACACATATGCTAACATGTTGAATGGTTTATTGGTGCATAAAGCACATATTGCTAAAGAAGTGATTACAAGAATGTCATTCCATCCTGTCTTTCTCTTAGAAAAACAATGTTGAAAGAGATGAATCAGAAATCTCCATGGTAAGTCCACCAGCCCCTTCACTATCTTCTTTCCCTCATAACCTCCTTCTTATCGAACTGCAGCAAAGAAAGTGGTAATGTCTTCATCTTCCAACTCAATAGGAGTGTTAGCATTATCACCAAACTGTAGACACTATCTCACAGTTTGTTTAGTGATGGTCAGAGAATGATCATCAGTAATTTTTCCAGTTAAAGTATTTTCACCATCCACATCAGTTACTTCTGCAGTACTCCAGAATGACCTAATATATCTTTCATAGTTAATAGGCCTAACAGTGATGGCATGGGCTACTCTTGTAGTATAGATAAATCTGATCATATCTTTAAGTCCTTCTACCTCAGGCAAATCACGCACCAAATCACCACTGACATTATGGAGCTTGCTCCATGTAAGATTAGCCATTTACCCTGCATTAGAGGCATATGAGTTAGATTGATGAAAGTATTTGTTCTACATTATGCATACTTTATCAGTTTGACTTTTGATGGTCAAAGATGAGTATTTGAAGGTACTGTCTTATAGGAATCACTTTGAATTTTGATGTTTTTCAAGAGTTATTCATTGTTATATTCGTTTATCATGTTTGGAGAGATGATTTTTTATGTTGTTTGACCCTTAATCTGATTTTTTTCAAGAACTGATTTTGACATTTTCGCATTCATCATCCTCTGTCATATGATGAACATGGTTATGAACTGTTCGTGGTTGATATTCTTCTTAGTTTGCATGCTCATTGAAGTCGAAAATGTTCATCCTTTCTTAGAATGGGTCTGATTTTGAGTGTCTTCATTAACCTAGGGTTCTAAGTTCATCATTTGTCCAAGTGTTTGATATTTAGGTTAAAAAATGTTTAATGTTTCACCTTTAGTTCAATACTATTGTAGAGAGTAATCGAAGATAAGGATAGAATAGATGAACTTAAGATCTTTGATTGTTAAAAGATTATGATGGTTGATGAAGATGAACAGTGTGTTTTCTCTCGTCGCACTTTAGAGTCACTCAAATTTGAAAAGTATTAAATGACCTTTTGAATGAGCTTTAAATAGTCAAATAATAACATTTACAAGTTTTTCACAAGTTTCAGAACAAATGCGATCAATTTTAGTTCACACTATAGCAAATGCGGAAGGGTTTTATACATCAGCATTTGTTTACTATTGTAAATGCGGAAGAGTAAAACTTATGAGTTGGGACATCCGTATTTGTAACTGTAGCAAATGCGGAAGTTTGAATACTTAAAGTTTTCTTCTATCCATATTGTGCACTGTTGCAAATGCGGAAGAACAAAGTTCATCAGCATTTGTGCACTGTAGCAAATGCGGTTGATCAAACATGTTTAGCATTTGCTCACCGTAGCAAATGTGGCTGATCAAACTTGTTTAGCATTTTCTCATTGTAGAAATGCAGTTGATCAAACTTGTTCAGCATTTGCTCACTGTAGCAAATGCGATAGAGTAAAATTTCCACATTTACTTGATCATCATCCATGGTGATAGAAGAGCTTAAGCACTTGTTTGTTCCTTTTGAATGTACATGTAAAGTGTTAAAGTTACACATATCCATAAGTGTGGATGAGTAAAACAAATGCGGAAGTGAATTTATCATCCGCATTAGCAAATGCGGTAGAACACTTTTGTGCCGCTTAGGTTTTAACACTTCAAACTTTTCATGTATACTTGTTAGACACAAATGCGGTAGAGTAAAATCCTTTTCCTCATTAGTTTCACTTTGACATAAACAGTTACCCACATTAGTTATATGCATGGTTTACCTTCACCCGCATTAACCAATGCACTTACCTGCATTAACTTTTGAACTTAATCAATGGTTAATGTTTCTGCTTTATTTTTTCTTGTTATGAAGAAATGTATCTGCTTGAATTCTCTTATGAAGTTGTTGACTGTTGTTGGGGTCATCAATTTTTCTTGGAGATTGACTTTGTATGCCAGAGGTGATACAAGTTTCCCATTGTTTGACTGATCTTTGACTTCTTATGCTTCCAAGCATCTGCATAGGCTGAGATACTATGGTATAACTTATGCACCAACACAGACATTTTCTTTTTGTTTTGTTTTGATGTTTTAGGAAAGTAATTTAAGATAGTAGATGTTTATAAAACTTAGTCAAAAATTTTAAATTACTCCCCCTAAAGTTTATATCCTCATTAGGATAGAAAGTTTAAAGATTTGAAATTTTTTGAAAATTATTTACTTTTGATTATTAATAATAAAGAGAAGTATATCTTTTGTTTGGATCATATCAATCTTACATTACATATGTGCACCTTTATGATAAAATGACCATGTTTATGAACTTGTTGATTGAAGGTATGTTTGTCCTCTTAAACTCATACTAGGTTGATATTTTGATGCAAGTGATATTTATCATGTTTTGGTTGATTTAATTATTCAACATGTACCTCACACACAAAAGCATGGAATGATCAACCATCCTTATGTTATGCATGGTAGAACTTTTTTACAACTTTCTTTACCAGGTTACTTAAATTATAAGACCTCATTTTCACTGATCCTCATTGGGATTCTTTTACTTTGATCTTTTCATGATGTTCCACATTCGGATTCTTTCACTTCACTTTGGAAGGTGATCCATGAATTGATTCTTTTGTTCATTCACTTGGAATGTATTACTTTTGCAGATTCATCCAATTTGGATGTGTTCCTCATTAGGAACATTTTGGATCAGTACATCTGCACTATATGCTTGTTTCATCATGTCTTTGCTCAGCAAAACAAAGATGAAACTTGATGTAGGTGAAAGAGATTCATAATCATTACCCAGTGTGTTTAGGTTACTACACACACATACACTCAGATAAGCCAATACATACCTATACTTGAGAAGAGCGTTTCACATTGAATAAGATTTTAATTCATCACTGCATGTATCTTCTCTTCCAAGTTGAGCCTACCAACATTAATGTTAAGTCATGACAGTCTCTGTTAGGACCATTTAGGTATGGAGTACTAACTGATTTACGTGTATACCAAACCAAATAGTGCGGAATCCTATTTGATTGGCGATCCAATCAGTGAGAACGCTAGTATAATCGATCCAAGAATGAATCAAAATGTTAAGAATGATTGTAAGATGATTAATTGCGATCTATGAACTTGGAACAGGTCTTCTTGGGTCTCTGGACGGCTAGGGTACAATTGCGTGCGTAGGGATTCAAATTGTTATGTTTTTCCATGAATTAGGAGGTATTTATAGGTTAGGGTCTTCTAATAGTGTGATTGAACCATTAGCATGGATCAGTCATGCGACTGAAGCATGCGGTTGATCCATCCGCACGACTGAAGGTCCAGTCGTGCGATTGAGTCAACCTTATGTCTCAATCGTGAGACTGATCCAATCTCTTGGTTCAGTCGTGCGACTGGTCCATTAGCATGAAGTTTTCATGTGTATGGTCCATTAGCATGGTCCATTCACATGAGAACTTCACACGATTAAGTATAAACATGTTTCTCAATCATTATTGACTAAGAATTATGTAAACAGCCACAAACCTATATAGTTAGTTCAATATGCATTATCACACAATAAATAATGAAATATTAAACATTATAAACATCAACCACACATTTCATTCCATTCATACCCAATCAATTACATGTATGTAAGACATGAAAGACATTTTACATTAAGCTCCTAAACTAGGTACACATGTATCAACAGTATCTCAAATTTTGAAATTAAGCATAGTGAATGATATAACGACTGTAATTATATCATTTCCCAAATATTCTTTTCTTCATCAAAATTGACTTCTTTTTGTGATTTTTTGATGTTTTTGAATTGTTTTTGATGTTTTGATTGGTTTTACTCAAGGTTAATCATGCCAATTGATTGAAATAGGAATTCAAACCTACTAGGTTTAAATGCCTTAGTAAATAAATCAGCCAATTGATTTTTAGTGGGTACTTGAATCAACTTGATTAACCCCTTTTCAGCACAGTCTCTCAAAAAGTGATATCTCGTTTCAATGTGTTTTGTTTTTGAGTGCTGAACTAGATTATTTGTAATGAAAACAACTATTGTGTTGCCAATGTGATATACGCAGCTTCTGCTGTTGAGACAGATACGTTTGTCCACTTCTTGCACTGCCAAGAGACCAGTTTGGGACCAAGAAATTGACAACCGCCAGAGGTGGATTTCCTATTGAAGGTGCATCCTCCATAATCACTGTCAGTGAAGGCATAGAGATTGAAGTTTCCTTCCTTTGGATACCATAACCCAAGAGGGGGTTTGCCCTTAAGATATCTAAATATCCTCTTGGCAGCATTACATGAGATTCCTTAGGATCAGCTTGATATCTAACACACACATAAACACTAAACATAATGTCAGGCCTATTGGCTGTTAGATACATAAGTGAACCGATCATAGATTGATAGTGAGTCTGGTCCACTGATTTGCCTTCTGGATTAGGTCCAATATTCACTTTAGTATCCACAAGAGTTCTAATAGACTGACAATCAGCAAAGTGGAATTTTTTCAACATTGTTTCCACATATTTTGATTGATTGATGAAGATTCCATCTGATGTTTGTTGGACTTGCACCCCTAGAAAGAAAGTGAGTTCCCCCATTGCACTCATTTGAAATTTTGAATGCATAAGGTCTTCAAAGTCTTTACAGAGTTGCTTGTTTATTGAGCCAAATATAATATCATCCACATAAATCTGGACTAGCAACATGTCTTTTCCTTTTCTCTTTCTGAAGAGAGTCTGATCAATCTTTCCTCTTTCATATCCATTTTCAAGAAGAAAAGATGATAGAGTCTCATACCAATTTCTTGGAGCTTGATGAAGACAATATAGGGTTGTCAAGCTTGTACACCCTATAAGGGAAATCTGGATCTTTTAAGCCAAGTGGTTGACTCAGATAGACTTCTTCAGCAATCTTTCCATATAAGAATGCACACTTCACATCCATTTGATAAACAATAAACTTCATGGATGCAGAATATGCTAGAAAGATTCTAATTGCTTCTAATCTGGCAACAGGTGCAGACACTTCATCATATCAATTCCTTCTTCTTGAGTGTAACCCTGTGCCACCAGTCTTGCTTTATTTCTGATGACGATCTCTCTATCATCAGTTTTGTTCTATACAACCATCTGGTGCCAATAAGGTATTGTCCTTCAGGAAGGTCTACCAGTTTCCATACTTCTTGCTTCTTGAATTGTAGCAATTCTTCCTGCATTGCTTCAATCCAGCTATTGTCTTGAAGAGCCTCTTTGATGTTCTTAGAACTGTTTGACAAAGAAAGCATGAGAACAAACAGATGTTTGCAATACTTGACTTGCTTCTTGTCACCCTTTCATTAAGTTCACCAATAATGCTTTCCACTGGATGACTCTTGTGTATTCTGGTGGTTGGAATTGAGTCACCAACAATGGTTACATCAAGATTAGAGACATTCAGATCATTATGGTGAGAGGCACCTTCATCTTGTACTGTTAGGGAATTATGAAGATAATCAGACTCAGTTTCATTGACTACTTCAGCTTCAACAGCACTTTGATTGCTTCCATCATTTGATGTTCTTTCTATTTCAGCTAAAGGAGTAGCTTGTTTTTTATATTTTTGATCTCTGTTGATAGATCTTCTAAATGTGATGGTAACATGCTTGGACCTCCTTCTGTTGAAACACTTTGATTTTGTGATGGTTGTCTGATGGGATCAGCTTGGAGAGGAACATCTTCATTGATGTATTCAGTAGATGTAGGAGGAATCAATGGAAAGTCAACTCTTCTTTCTACACTTGAAGAAGTTTCACCTAAATGTAGATTTCCTGCATCAGATAAGTTAAATTGATCAAATGATTTTGTAAATGAGTCAATATCAAACAACCAGTCAGAACCATTTGTAGAATTGGTAAATGAGTGTTCCTTGAATTGAACATTTGTTGATTCATCAATAATGTTTAATCTAGGATTAAACACTTTGTAAGTCTTTGAAACAGAAGAATAACCTACAAAGATTCCTTCATCAGACTTAGATGAAAACTTTCCCAAATAGTCTCGGGTGTTTAATAATGAGATAGGACTACCAAATGATTTAAAAAATCCAATAAATGGTTTTCTATGAAACAACAGTTCATATGGAGTCATGTTACTTTCTTTCACAATAAGAGTTCAATTTTGCACAAAGCATGATGTGTTAACTGCCTTTGCCCAAAAGGTAATAAGCAGTTTAGCATCGGATAGCATTGTTCTTGCTGCTTCAATTAGTGTTCTATTTCTCCTTTTAGCTACCCCATTTTATTGAGGAGTTCTAGCTGCACTGAATTGATGAGCAATGCCTTTGGTTGCACAAAATGAACTCATCTCTTCATTTTTAAACTCAGTTCCATTATTACTTCTTATTGTTTTGACCTTATCATCAAGTTGGTTTTCAATTTTTTTGATAAAGTCTTGTATTTTTAGGATGCCTCATTTTTATGAAGTAAGAAGAAAACCCATGTAAATCTTGTAAAGTCATCAATGATCACCAAACAATACTGTTTCATTCCAATGCTCATAACATGAGTTGGTCCAAATAGATATATGTGAAGTAGCTTCAATTGAGTATTGTTTGTGTTCACCAGCTTGGATTTGGATCGAATTAGCAAATTTGCAAGAACTGTCATAGAGTTTGATTTTCTATTGCTTTCGGTGAATTAATTTGAGATTCATCTTGTTTCAAACTGTGTGGTTGAGTTTTTGAGCTAGATCTGTTAAAATTTCATTGAACCTGTTTGAATTGGTGAAAATGGCTACATCAATCAATGATCCTCACAATACTGGCTCCTCAACAAAGCCTCCGATGCTTGTTAGGAGTGAGTATAACATATGGCAACGCCGAATGCTCCATCATCTGTCTGTCAACAGTTTAGGTAGTTGGAAATCTGTGGTTCATGGACCATATAAGCCTATGGTGAGTAATTCGGACGAAGAAGAAAGAGCAATATTTAGATGAAGATCTGAAACTGTTTGAAATTGATGCTAAAGCCCATGGAATTATGGCCATGGCACTGCCTAATGAAATCTATTCTGGACTTATGCATCATGAAACTACTCATGACCTCTGGGTTGCTTTGAAAGAACAATTTGGAGGAACTGATGAGGTTTTGGCAAACAATAGAGAGATCCTTGCCCAGCAATATGAGACATTCTCTCATAGAAAGCGTGAGTCACTGACTCAACAGTTTGAGCGATTTTCCTGTTTGATATCTGAGCTGAAAATGGTTAAACATGAATATACAAATAGTCAGATAAACAACAGATTCCTCAGATCCCTACTTGAGAGATAGGACACATATACTATTGTCCTACGCTCTAGTGCAAATCTGGACAATCTATCTCTCACCCAACTTCATGGGAAACTGTTAACATTTGAAAGAGAGATAGAACAAAAAAGGAAACTGTCTTCATCTGGGAAGCTCACTCATGATTTTGTACCAGGAAATATTGCTCTGGTCGGTCATGAGTTAGAATATGCTTCATCAGAAAGTTCTTATGATGAGCATATAGATTTCTCTTGAAACAGTGGAGATCCTACTTTTGTTGGTGTTGATAGTAATTCAAGGTGTAGTAGTGATAATTTGTGCTTTTTGATGGATGATTTGAAAGGAATTGTTGATGATGATCTGGAAGAGATGGATATTTTGAGCCAAATGGCATTAATTAATATCAGATCTCAAAAATTTTACAAAAGGACAGGTAGAAAATTTCCTGGTCTCTCTGAAAAAACCAAAGTTGGTTTTGACAAGAGCAAGTTGAGGTGTCACAAGTGCCACAGACTTGGACATTTTGCAAGAGAGTGTAGATCATCTAGATCTAACTCTTCTGCACCCTTTGTGACCTTTCCATGCAATAGCTCACAAAACAAATGGCAACATTCTACCAGTTCTGGTCATCATTCATAAATTCAATCTTCTCCTGCATATTTTGTCCCTCAAGGTCAAATGCCATATCCTTATCCCTGTTTTTACATGCCTTAGTCTAGTCAGGTTCAAGTACCCATAGCTCAACAACCACAAGCCCTACCTGAGCCTTAACCATCTCAATCAAATCAACAATCTCAATCTCAATCACATCAAAGCTTTTTCACACCTGGAGTTGTTGACTGGAGTAGCTTACCAGATGATCTTTCTGGTTATCCTGAACAATTATTTTCTAGTGCTGGTCAACATGGTGGTGAAAATCCTTTTGGAAATCTTGCTCTTATGGCCCTGGAGTCTACTGATGGTTCATGCTCAAATGCTTCATCATCACAGGTACCACAGGTATCTTCTGAGGCTAAGGCCAAGTTGTGTTCGGAGTCATGCATAGCTGCTTTTGTCTCAATTAGAGAAGCAAATGTAGCTTTAATTAATCAAAATATTGACTTAGAGAAAGTGATTTCCAAAAGAAAAGCTGAGTTTGAGTCTGTCTTAAAGGAAAAAGATGATGAGATTTATAAATTAAAATGCCAAATCACTAATGAAAAGGCAAAGGTAAAGGTCATTTTAGAGAATCATAAGAATCTCAAAGAAACACTTGCAGCTACTCAAGTAGAGTGTGAACGATGGGTAACATCCTGCAAGGGGTTTGAAATGCTTCTTAGCAAGCAAACACCTTCAAATGTGAAGTTTGGGATTGGGTATAATCACACTGTACCTCCTATAGATTTTACTCCCTAGACAGAAGTAAAATTTGAAGGTGAAAGCAATTCCCAAACCACATCATCATGTGTCTCATCCTCAAGTGATAATGCAAAATCAGAGGATGAAGTCAGTATTAGTACCTCAGCTAATCAATCTGCTGATGGTCTGACTGCTGATAAACACATGATCAAAGAAAAGATGAGCACTTCAGGTGTTGTCTCACAAAGTATTCAAAGTACTAAAAGGCAAGTAACAACACCTGAAGAGCATTTCAAACCAAATAAAAACAAATATGGTTTGACAACTGCTGAAGAGTCTATCAGGAAATCCAAAAGTACTGATAAAAAACTTCTGAAGAACAAGTCTTCAGTTGTTATGAATCCTTCAGTACTTAATATAAGTACTGAGAGGAAGAAAGTACTGAAGAACACACCTTCAGTAGTTTCATCTTCTTCAGCAGTTGAACAACAGAAGATGAAGAAAAAGCCATGTGAAATATGTGGTCTATTCAATCATCTCACTGATGAATGTTGGTACAGAAAGGGTGCCAAATTCAACAAAGATACAATCATTAAAAAGAAAATTAATAAAATGAAAGATGAATTTGAAACCAAGTTTGTGCCACAAACATCTCAAACTGATAACCCAAAGTTCTTACAAAAATCTAAAAAGAAGGAAGGGGTTTATCATAAAACAGCTAAAAGTATTCCTCATGGAATATCAAAACACCAGACTAAGTTTGTGTCTTTCAAAAAGGAGGGCATGGTGAGTCACAGGAACCAATCAAAAACAAGTACTGATGTGTCTGCTGAACTGAAGGCTTTAACAACCAATCAGACACAACTTGTTATGATGGTTCAACATCTGTTGGGGAGAGTTAACCAAATAGATGTACCTGTGATTAAATCACTGAAAAGGAAAACCAAGCCAAAATCAAAGGAATCCTCTTCAACACCATCTCCATCTTCAAAGGTTGTTAATCATGACAAATCAGTTAGTATAAAATCTGTTGATGAGAACAGACCCAAAACCAAAATGGTTTGGGTCTCAAAAGCTAACTAGTTTGTTGTGACAAATGCAGGGTTCTTCAGCATGCCATAGAAGCATCTGGTATGTGGTCAGTAGAGGATCTATGCATATGACAGGGAGCAGGTCTCTTCTTCATGACTACTCTCAAGGAAAGAAAGGATTTGTATCTTTTGGTAATGATGCTAAGGGTTACATCATCGGCAAAGGATTTGTGTCAAATGGTGATATAAGATTTGATGATGTTAACCATGTGGAGAATCTCAAGTACAACTTGTTGAGTGTCAGTCAAATGTGTGATAAAGGGCATGTTGCACTTTTCACCAGTCAGAACTGTCAGATTCTGTCTTCCAATGTTTTGAGAATGATTGACAAGATATTGGATGAATATACTCTCTTGAAGGCCAACAGGATTGGAAGAGTATATGCCTTAGACTTATCAAAGAAAGTTGATCTAAAAGGCCATCCATGTCTGTTCTCCAAGGCCTCTCCTCAGGAATCTGAACTATGGCACATAAGGCTTGGTCATGTGAATCTTAAAAACATGAACCAGCTTATTCATCATGGTTTAGTGAGAGGTCTGCCATTAAAGGAGTTCAAATGTGATGACAACTGTTCTGCTTGTTTAAAAGGAAAGCAACACAAAGTATCATTCCCTCCAATAGAAGAACCAAAGTCCAATGCCTACTTGCAATTACTGCATATGGATCTTTTTGGTCCAGTAAAAGTGATGAGTATGGCAAAGAAAAAATATTATCTAGTAATTGTGGATGATTATTCCAAATTTGTATGGACCTTCTTCTTACATTCAAAAGATAAGGCTGGTCAAATCATCATCTACTTTGTGTTGTATGTGGAAAAGCAGTACTCCCTTTCAGTCAAGTGTGTGAGGAGTGATAATGGCACAGAACTTAGAAACCACACACACCCATGTCTCAGATCATTGGTGACATCAATGCTGGTAACTAGACGTCATTGTCCAATTTCTGCTTTTATGCTCTCTTCATCAATCAGCAAGAGCCAAAGAACTATCATATTGCATTAAGAGACAATGGATGGGTTAAAGCCATGCCACTTGAGCTTCTTCAGTTTCAAAAGCAGCAAGTGTGGGAACTCGTTCCTCTACCCCAAGGTAAGTGTGCAATAGGCACTAAATGGGTGTTTAGGAATAAAACTGATGAAAAAGGTCAAATTGTCAAGAACAAGGCCAGACTGGTTGTACAGGGGTTTTCACAAGAAGAAGGTATTGATTATGATGAAACCTTTGCCCCTGTAGCCAGACTGGAGGCAATCAGATTGTTCTTAGCTTATGCTGCTTTCCATAATCTTAAATTTTTTCAAATGGATGTCAAAAGTGCATTCTTATATGGTAAAATAAAAGAAGAAGTTTATATGTGTCAACCACTAGGTTTTGAAGATCATAAACATCCAGATTGGGTGTATAAGCTTGATAAGGCTCTTTATGGGTTAAAACAAGCTCCCAGAGCCTGGTATGAAACACTGTCTAACTTTCTTCTTCAAAACAATTTCACTAGAGGCTCCATAGATAAAACTTTGTTCATTAAGAAAGTAGGCATGCATAAGCTCCTTGTTCAAATTTATGTAGATGATATTATTTTTGCATCCTCTAATCCACAGTTGTGTGATGCCTTTACTAAGTTGATGCAATAAAATTTTGAAATGAGTGCCATGGGAGAATTACAGTTCTTTCTGGGCTTGCAAATCAAACTAATGGCTGATGGAACTTTCATTCATCAGTCAAAATATACAAAGGATTTGTTGAAAAAGTTTGATTTACAAAATTGTAAGCCATGTTCTACTCCTATGTGCAGCACCACACAACTGGATGCTGATCAGAAAGGTAAAGCAGTTGATGAAACTCTTTACAGATGTATGATTGGTTCCTTGATGTACCTTACAACTTCTAGACCAGATATTATGTTTGCAACTTGTGTATGTGCTAGATTTCAGGCTGCACCTAAAGTATCCCATATGATTGCAGTCAAAAGGATCTTTAGATATTTGCAAGGAACTCAATCTCTAGGACTTTGGTATTCCACTGGGCACTCTTGCAAATTAGTTGCTTTCTCTAATAGTGACTATGCAGGGTATAAATTAACCAGAAAATCAACCTCTGGTGGATGCCAATTTCTAGGCAATTGTTTAGTTTCTTGGTAGAGTAAGAAACAAACTTCAGTTGCTACATCCACTGCTGAAGCAGAGTACATTGCTGCTGCAAGTTGTACATCTCAGGTACTCTGGCTTTAGAATCAATTACTGGATTATGACATTACAGAGACTAAGACTCCTTTACTGACAGACAGTGCTTCAGCTCTTTGTATTGTTAAGAGCCCTGTCTAGCATTCTAGGACCAAACATATTGAGATCAGACATCATTTTATCAGAGATTGTTATGAAAAAGGTCTGATTGATCCAAAGTTTGTTCCTAGTGCTGATGAGCTTGCAGATATATTTACTAAGCCTTTGGACAATGCAACTTTCCAAAATCTAGTGCTCAGGCTTGGTATGCTGCAGCTTGAATGATTTGACAACTACTGATGATCTCAGTTCACAAGTACTGATGAGCATTAGTATACAGCTATCAAAAATAAGTACTGATAAGTTATTTTATCTTTAGCAGTTTTCTTAACTACTAAAGACTAAATTACTTAAAAGTATTGAAATACTTTATTTGTTGAAAAGTACTGATGTGGTCACAACTACTGATGTCTGTTCTAACAGATAAATACTGATGACTAATGAAACATCTGAAAATCAGATAGTCTGCTGAGTAAGTGTTAAGGTCAATGAAACAACTGAGATCTGTGAATTGACGAAAACAACTGATGAGCAATTTACTCTTCAATGTTTCAAACAACTGTTGTTTTATTTCAAAACAACTGAAGCCAAAACCAAGTCTTTAGTAGTTTCAAACTACTGATGACTAACACCAAGTCTTCACTTGTTTACAACATCTGAAAGTTAAAACCATGTCTTCAGTCGTTTTCTAACAACTGATGACTAACACCAAAACTTTCAGTTGTTTTCTTTCAGCCATTTCATAACCTATAAATACCTAACCCTAACTTCAAAATTTACATAAGTCGTTTCCGAACATTCATCTTCCATTAATGGCGACCATGCAAATCAAACCACAACACAACTGTGTTGCCTACTTCATAAAATCGGCCTTTTGGAATAAATTTGATGCTGCCATTGATCTGATGGTTGATTCCCCGTATCAAACTGCTTTTCTTCTGAATCCAACCATCCATCCCGATACCCTTCGCCAATTCTGGACAAATGTCACTGTCCATACTGGTGAGAATGATGTCGCGATCACTCTCCAGTCGTTTGTAAACCAGAAGAAGGTGGTCGTCACTCCTGCTATCATTCGCCAAACCCTAGATCTAATGATGCCACCTTTGTCACCAAATACCCGAAGGGCACCACTGATCTATCATTCATCAACCATGGATATGAGGGCGACCTAAGTGCTACAACCATTCTGAAGAAGCACTTCATGATGCTGAACGCCTAATCTTTCACATAATCAATGTCTGCCTTGCCCCTAAATCCTCTTCATGGGATCAAATTTCATCCAGGTGGCAACAGGTATTGTATTCTATCCTTGACGCAAAAGCTTAAATTTTTCTGAAATTATATTTTTGGAATTAAAAGATCTGGCAATGAAACCTGTGGCTAACAGATGGATATTATATCTAAGGTTTCTTATTGCCATAATCATAAATCAATTAAAATCTGATGGCCCTGTTGGCCTTGGAGTCCCTGTTGTGGTAGTTTTACCTGAGGTATACTCCAGGAACAACTCTGACCCACAACTCAAAGAGGCTGCCAAATTGCTAAAACCCAAGCAGAAGGAACCCACAGCCTCATCCTCCAAATCCAAAGTCCCCTCCAAACCACAATCCAAGCAAACCAAAAAGGCTACTCAGGGAGTTGAGTCCCATGATGATGCCCCTGCAACACAAAGGCAGGATGAAACTACGGGTAGTAATCCCCCTATAGTTTCCAAGACTCTATCAGCTGAAACCGTTCAGGTATTCTCTCAACAGGATCCTGATGCAACCAAAAATGGGGAAACCACATTACTGGAATCTCTCTCACTTGAGAAGATTGCCATTGAAGAGCACCATTCACCCCAGGTGCAATCTTCTTCATCCTTATCTCCCACTGAAGCCACCCCTACAAGCCCAACTGTGGTTATTGCACAAGTGCTGACTCAACTACATTCCTCTAACCCTCCCCAGAAACCTATTACCACTGGGAAAACCTCAACAGTTGAGGGAGAGGATTATAATATGGCTAATAACCCACAGCACAGTGATTACAGAGTTCAATCTCTCTGTGTAGAGGAGGAGATTCGAACATCTGGTGAGGCTGCCTCTTCTTCTGTTTCAGCACATGAACATGATGAAGGTGGTATCATCTCTAAGACCTTACCAGAGGCAACTGCTAATGAAGGACCTAATCCTGAGGCAGGAAGTCCCTAGTTCCAAGAAATAGGGGCACATGTGAATACTGATCTACACTCAACACATGTTCATCCTGATTTAATCAGGAGGTCAGATGATTCAGCAAATACTGATGATGACCTGGGCTTTTTCTTTGATGTTCTAGCCCACAACACCATTCTTGAGGCTGAGGATGCAGACTACAAGAACTGCTTGCCAAATTGCCACAAGAATCAAGTCCATCTGCCCAAATTCACCCACAGATGGCAGCTTCTTCTGAAGCTCTCCAAACACTGAGCCACTCCCAACAACTATGCCACCAGCCTCTAATTTAGGCACCATTTCTTAGGGACAGAACCCCTCTGAGCAAATGGTTGCTGCCTTTCAATCCTCCTTACCTCTCATCACTTCCATCACCACTAACATTGTGCATCAAGCCATTGATGAGAGGCTTTCCTCAAATCTTCAAACCTTAGTTGATGTTGTTGTTTTTAAGAGACTTTCTGACATTCTAACCCCTGAACCCAATGCAACCAAAAAGGGGGAGTCTAAGTCAGTGAAAGCAGACAAAAGAAAGAGAGTTGAAGAGGAAGAAGAAAAAGAGAAGAAAGAAAAGGAGATGATCACCTACAAGAGACAGAAGAGTGCTGAACAGACTGAAGATGAGAAAAAGTTAGAAGAACTGATCAAAGAAGCTAATGAGCAACATAGCAGATCTATGGATAAGATCATTGATCAACTCTTCAGACAAGGGTTTGACACACTCAAACTTGACTCTAAAATTAGAAGGCTATAGATTCAAGAGATTGAACATAGATGGGCAAGTTGTAGTGAGAAAGAAAGGGAAAGGCTGGAAGCTATAACAAGATTCATATCAAAGCATTTGGGAAGATCAATCATTAAAGTGAAGTCATGGTCCAGAGACAGTATTTTGGAGATAACAACCAGAATCTGTTCTTCTGAAGTATTCAACAAAGGATTGATCATAGAAGCTCTTGATGAAGCTGGTGCTGGAAAAGGTCTGATATGGCAAAGTTATCCAAAGCCTCACTCACAACCAAGATGCTAGAGAAGCCTGTACAATCTCCCACACCAAAACAACCAACTTCACAACCCTCAAAACCAACTCATTTACCCTAGAAACCTACTCAAACCACTACCAATGATGCACCCAAGAGGAAGAGAAAGGTGTTGAGGATGGAAGAAGAAGAAGAAGATAATAGTCTGCCAATCTCTGTTGTTCTTAAAATAAAGATGCCTGAGCCCAAGAGTCAACCAACAATAATCACACCTGACATCCAAAGGCAAATGGTAAAAGTCAAAGTTGAAAAAGAAGAACAGCACAAACAACATGTCGAGCAGCTGTTAAGGATGGTTGATAAAGAGTTTCCTAAGTCATCATCCATACAAGCTATGAAGAAACATGCTCAGAGGTTGTATGCTCTCAGATTCACATTTCAATATCAGAAAGAGAGAGTGAGAATTTGGCCTGACCCCATAGTAAGTGATAGATTCATAAAAAGAAATTCCAAGTCGATGCAATGGCCAAGTAAAGAAGACTGTAGATGCTGAGATAATGCTGGCCATTGTAGTGTCACCCTGGGAAATCCTTGATGACTTCAAGAGAGCTTACAAGTCTAAGATGACTCCACAAACTTTACTAGAAAACAAAATGTTGAAGAAGGGGTTGATCTACAAGAAGCTTGAAGAAATAAGAAGAAATGAGCTTCAGTTGTTACTTGAAGGTACTCATCATGATGAGTTTGCATACAGAGAAATAACTACTGTAGAGCTAAAGAATGAAAATAATGTTAAGTACTTATCAGAGTACTATGGGCCTGAGTTCTTCTTTGAAAGTGAAGCTGAAGAACTCACAATGGAAGAACAAGTTGTATTCGTTAAGGCCTATGTTAGAGAGTCTTACAGACTCATCATTGGAAAGTAGGTCTCATGAATGGGGTAACAGCTCTATGTCCAATTCCCCAAGACAGAGTTCCCATTCATCCTTTGCAAGTCAAACTTTCTGAAACCTCTTCCCTGGCCTGAGCTTAATTTGGTGATTTCTGAGCTGATCCAGAAAATGTTTCTGCCAATAAGTGGGACTTCAATAATCTTAAAGGTTTTGGTTGCATTGGTTCAAGGGAAGTTTGTTGGACCAAAAGAACCAATGAGCCAGATCAAAAAAACCTTTAAGTCCCACAGACATCATAACAACTGAAGTGGTCTACAACAGCTGAAGACAAAGTCTGAAGACAAAGTCTTATGACAACTACTGAAGACAAAGTCTAAAGACCAAGTTCTCAGAAGTTGTCACAACAGCTGAAGTAGTTCTTTTTAGTAGTTGTGATGGTTTACTTTTCAGTAGTTTCTAATCAGTAGTTTTATTTTATGTAAAACTATAGGGATTAATGAAGAGTCTGATGCAACCTAAACATCTTTAGTCTTTCCTGCATGCTGCACAAGTGCATTGAAGTGGAATGCTTCGGAAGTTTCACATGTGCAACAGAAATACTCTAAGTGTGAAATCTTCCGAAGCCAAGACCAACATCTTCCGAAGCCAAAGATGAAGTCTTCGAAGCCTCAGAGACAAAGTCTTTCGAAACTTCAAGTTCATGAAGACAGATTTCTTCCGAAGACTTTTAAGATGTGCTTTATCTGATGTACAGTTCCATAAAGCTGGACACCTTTCCGCTGCAACTCTGCAAGTCACCAACTAACATGGTTTGGTGAAAATGTCCATGCTTTTGGTAACCGTACATTGAGGTCTTGAGTCTGTAACTATCTACTTTATGTACTTTATCCTTTTTGTAATAGATAAGGATGTGAGCTATGGCATGTCATAGTCACTAGTCAAAAGGCAATCTGCCTTTTGACTTTACAATTGATTTTGTGTGTGTCTAGTCAATTGTATCCAGCTGGCTTTCAAAGTATAGCCGGCTGTAGGATGTTGTATAAGTATCTCATGTTCTTGTATCTTTCATTTATGCTTTGTAACACTTGTAATAGAACATAGAGAAAGCAATATACTGCATTCTTGAAAACCATTACTTGTGTTCTTAGTGTTTTATCTTGGTTAATCCAGTTTACTGTTTGATTAAAGCTTGGTTAATCTCCTCTTTGTGTTGTTATGTTGTAACTCACACCCTTCAATGATCCTGCAAAAACATCTGAAGTTCTTATACTTCAGATGTTATGACTTTAGTAGTTTAGTTTACTTTTAGTTGTTTGTATAAATCAGTTAGCTGTCACTATCAAGTGACGTCAGCTGATGTCACATTCCTTTATAAAAGAATGTTGACCTAATTTGTTAAACAGGGGAAGCATGTGCGTGAATGAAAACATTCTCTCTATAACCGTCACTGTTTGATTGAATATTCATATTATTCTTGCTTAAATTGGTCTAATTCTTGTTCTATTCCACTACAAATCTTAATCTAATTGATCAAACTAGATCCCGATCCTTTCATAAACCATTTCTAATTATCAAAATTCATTTTAGGTTTTGGAAGGTCAAACTTTTGCTTAATGATATGATGGTTGTTTCTTTGACTCTTCCATATTTCTTTTGTGTTACTCCTATCATTGTGTGATCTAGATGTTCTAGATTGATTGGTGTGCAAATGACTTCTGACATTGGGTTTCATAGATGATGTTGTTGAGATGGGTTTGTTCTGAGCAATTCTCACTCCTTCTGATTGAAGTAACAATCAGATGTATTATGATTGTTCATATCATTGACTAAATAGTATTTGTTAAAATAACTGATTTTAGTGGAGTGGTTGTTCATGTCACAGATAGAGCAATATTGATTGTAAAAGCACTCTTCTATTTTGTGATTAAACATATCACATATGTCACAATACATATGTTTGTTTCTTGAATCCGATTTTGATTTGTGAGACTCAGCTGATTATCCCATTTGTAGCTAAGTCACTTTCTTTTGCTTAGGGGAGGAATCAAAATCAGCCCCTTTTGTAGCTTGCTTCATAATGCTACTTTTGTTAACTTTTCTAGGTTGTTTTTGTTGCTTCAACCCTTCCTTTACCTCTTTCTCAAACTACTCAACGTGCTCCTTGTTGCATATGTCAAATCCAACTCCCTATCTTAATTTTGAAGAATGAGGGTCTGACAGAGTTTTACATGTTGAAATCAGTGAGCTCTTTTGTTTCTTCTGCAGTGAAACATTGTCTTATTTGGTTGAATTGTTTGGAGATATAATCTCATTATCAGAACTGCTTTCAGTAGAGAGTTTCACTGACTTCACATATTTCTTTTTACCTTTTGAAACTGAAGGTATGAATTTCACAAACGGAACAATTGCCTTAATGGGGCTTGTGGGTTTGATGACACTCACTGTCTTGTCTGAACACTCTTTGATATTAATTGGGTGTCCTAATCTAATTTTATTCTCATTTGTTTCAATGTAAACATTTGGTTGGTTTTGAGGATTTGTGATCTGTTTTACTATTGTTTTTGGTTCAATAGTGTTAGGTTCAATTTTCTCATTGAGTGTAACAGAGTCAAGCATGACAGTGTAGTTGTCATTATATGGTGGAGGACAAGAGTTATACCCGATCCTAGACGTGTCTTTGGGATCCTTTTGAGAATCAAGCATCTCTTGTAGTTTGACTAAAGACAGTTGAAACTTTTCTAGTTTCACTTTAGTAAGTGTATGTTCAGCTTTAGATTGAACTAACTTTTCAGCCAGTTGCTCATTCTCGACTGCAAGAGTTTACTTTTCAACATGCAATTTTTCAATGTTAGAGATAAGAGATTTTATTTTGATTTCAAAGCCTTTTATTTCTCTCTTGAGCATATCTGACTTAACCTTTTCCTCTTTTGATTTCAGTTGCTCATACTCCATCTTGCTTAATCACAAGAGCATTTGTAGATGATTGACTGCTTCCATGAGCTTGGTTTGTCAGTTGAGGTTGATTCTGATATGATTGATGTTGTTGTTGATGATGATACTGCTACTGATGATTATTGGAGTGAAAACTTGAGTTTGGTTGTGAGGATGATTGGCTTTGAGAATTTATTTGAAAGTTGTTTCTTTTGGGGGCATTGGATTCTCTGAAGAAGTGGCCAGTCATGCCATATTTGAAGCACTTCACTTTGGATTTGTCATATCCAAGCTTTGTGTTTTCACTAAGGCTGAGCTTTCTACCCTTTCTGAAAAACTTCTTTGCTCTCATAGCAATCATGGCCATTGCCATTGCAAATCCATTTCTTCTACATCATCTGGATCCATTTCTTTGAAGTCTTCCTGGATCAGGTGTGCTGAGGTGAGTCTTCCTCCTAAATAAGCTTCAAAGCTGGCAACAAAGGCATTGTAAGTTGCCTTTTGTTCTTCAGATCTTGTATCATCAGGAGTGTTTGTAGGAGCTGCAGTGAATCCTGATGCATGGGAAGATGTTGATGGATGATTAATTGGTGGAGTTGTAATGAACCCAGTGGTTTTCAGTTGATCTCTTAAAGAGATCAAATCATCCTCCTCAGTAATGAAGGCGTTTTCCACATAGTGAGATTCTGATGGAAACTTGTATGCCTCAATCACTTTGGGTACTCCTAAGTTTCCGCTTCTTTCATCTAGCTCTAGTGCTTCTATCTTGGCTATCATTATATCCAGGGTAGTACTCTCAAGATCAAGATTGTTCTTTAACATGGTCACATTTTGTTTCTAGATCTCTAGAAGACTGTGCAAAATTTTCTTGTTTAAATCTTTGACTTTGTAAGTGACTCCCATGATTTCCAAGTCATTTACCAATTGTACAAATCTATGCAGTTGTTTAGATATGGACTCCTCTTTGGAGTGATGAAATGTTTCATACTGATTAACAAGTTTATCCTTGTTAATCTCCGCAACTTCACTACTTCCCTCACACATAATTCGCATTGCATCCTATACTATTTTAACAGTACCATACTTTTCCAGTCTTTTTAGCACATCCATCTTGAGTGCCTGAGTGAGTATGGAGTAAGCTTTGAGATCAATCTTGATTTTCTTGTAGTCTTCATCATCAAGAGTCAGATCCTCAACGGGTATTCTTGATGTTTTGTAGATGGCAGCTTGATCTGCAGACAAAGTAATAGGGATGTGTGGCCCCTTTCATATTAAGATCCAAAAGTCAGGATCTACACCTATAATGTAATTCCTGAATCTGATTTTGTATTGCTTAAACTCAGATTTGTGTTTAAGCTTGGGAAGTTTAGGTGTATGGCCAAGTTCCGAAAAACTGTGTGAATCCGTTTTAACTGAGTATTTTTAACTTGTTTAATGTAGATTAGATAAGTTTTTAAGTTCTTTAAGTCCAACTTTGTTCAAATCATCCAAAACAAGCTCTCAAAATCAGATCTGATAAGTTTCTTAGTTTTTGTTTAAGTCTTTTGTTATACTGACTATTCACAGCTTCGAGAGTAGGTCCTGTAGGTTTGTTTTTGAGGATGAGGAAGTATGAAAAGTAACTGTTGAAGAGTATATTCTGCTGTTTACTAATTAGAGTTGATAGAACACTTTACTAGCAACTCGATCACTAGATCAATCAAGTTCTATTCGGATCTTGGGTAGATCTGAAAAAGAACCGAGAGCCAAAGCTCTGATACCAATTGACTGGGTGGTGAGATTAAGATTCTCACTAGGATTGAATATAGTGATCAAGTCAGAGATTGAATGGAGGAAACAAACAATCAATAAACATTGAATGCGGGACTATACTCATAAATGATTTGTATATATTGATGAAGGTGATTGATTATAATAAATGCTAGGGTTTTAGCAAGAACAGTTATAATGCACCTTGAGAATGTGTAATACAAAATATTATGATTGTCTATCAACAGTCACCTCATGTATGATGTATTCTATTCTACTTATAGGCTGACAAGATGCCTTTTTACAAAATGACTAAACTACCCCTGACATATACATCAGAACTAGTCTAAGTCTTCATCAGCATTTCTTTTGTTCATCTGCATTGACAAATGCGGATAAGTTGTTCTTGATTAGCATTTCTTCACTTATTCATCCGCATAAGTAGTTGGTCATCCGCATTGGGTAATGTGGATGAACAAATACTTATGCGCATTTGTTGCTGGTCATCCGCATTTGTAAATGCGGATTAACAAGTCTTGTCCGCGTATCTTCTTGACTATCCACATTTGTTAATACGAAGAACAAACACTTGTCAGCATTTGTTTTATGTTTTTCGCATTTACAAATGCGGTTAGTCAACACTTGTTTCTTCTTAGCAGATTCTTCATCCACATTACTTCTTGGACTTAGGGATTTTCCAGCAGAACAACCATCAACTCACCAATTGAATTGGCATGTATGATCCTTTTAGGGTCCAACAAAAACTTAATTTCCATAATGTAGTCCTAATAGAACTTAATTTTAGCAATACAGGCAGGAGTACAGAGGTGTACATATACCTTGTTGTCGTTAGTTCCGGTCATAAGTGATTGAGTAGGAGTCACATCCTGTACCATGAAGCTCAAGTCAACTTCTTGAGCCACAGCTATTGTTTTAGTTGACTTCCCAGAGGCTTTGGGTGTAAATGGATGTGTGGAGGCATGTAAGGTTCCTGGATTTGACTTAGGAGCCTTAAATTCCTTAGGAAAGTGACCAAGTTGGTTATAGTTGTAACATTTGGCCTTTTGTTGATACATATGTTCCTAGTTTATGTGCTTAATGTAAAAGTCTGTCATGGCTTCCATATGTGTAATGAAATATTGTAATAATATATGATTTGTGTTTTGATGTTTACTTATATCTGATTCATATATAAACTTATTATATAGGTTTGAAGTTGTTATATGATGATTCATGCTAATGGACCATACTTATGGACTATACGCATGAATACATCATGCTAATGAACCAGTCGCATGACTAAACCAGATGACTGGATCAGTCGTACAAGTGAGACATGAGATTGACTCAGTCGCACCACTGAACTTTCAGTCGTGCGTATGAATCAATCGCATGGGTCAGTCACACAACTGAACCATGCTAATGGTTCAGTCGCATGAATGAAGACTACAAACCTATAAATACCACTTAATTTGTGGAAAAATTATGACTTTTGACACATACTCATAACCTAGCCGTCTAGAGCGTCCAGAAAACCTATTCCAAGTTCATAGTTCGCATGTGATCTTTTTCTACTCGTTCTTATTGTTTCTTTAATCGTTAGATTGATCGGGATTGTGTTCTCACTGATTGGATCGCCAATCAAATAGGATTCCGCACTATTTACTCTAGTTTCACGCATAATCATTTAGTACTCCGTACATACACGTCCTTTCGCACAAGTGAACCAGTCTTGTCCAATCGCACAATCATTGACTCATCTGCATTTGTCCAATCGCACAAGTAACTCATCTGCTTTTGTCCATTCGCACAAGTGAACCAGTCTTGTTCTAAAGTTCAAAGTTTATAAAGATGGAAGATCGATTCTCTGCTTTTACTGCCGGAAGGGACTCTCGCATCCAGAACCTTCTGCTTCTGGAAAATGAAATTGGGAATCACAATAAACCACCAAAACTTATAACGTTAGATGATTACTCACAATGGAAACAGTTGTTCGAGATCTGTCTTAATGGAGTTGATCCCAATCTTTGGGAATCCATTGAGACAGGTTATAGTATGCCAGTCGATGCTGATGGTGTTAAGTTAACTTTGGCAGGTATGACTGACACAGAAAGCTAAGTACAATGCAGAAAAGAAGGTGTATGCCCTGTTGACTTAATCGATATCGAAAGATATCTTTCATAAGTTCTCTGAGAACAAAAAGGCGAAAAAGTTATGGGAAGCTTTAGAGAAAAGATATGATGGGAATGCAACGTTAAAGGCTTTGAAGGCAGAGGCACTCAAGAAGGAGTTTGATAACTTCTCCTTAATAGGGAAAGAAAGCTTGGACGATATTATCGACAGATTCTACCATCTGATGAGTGAGTTGCACACTCAATGGGTAACAACATCTATGGAAGATAAAATGTCAAATTTTGCAGATGGTTTGCTAGAGAAATGGGACTCGTTTGTGTCTAATCTGAGACAGAACAACATTCTTGCAAAGTTAGACATAAATGATTTCATACTGAAGTTAAGAGAGGAGGAACTGAGAATGAAGTATAGGTCACAGAAAGGATCTTACGACCAGAATCCTTCAGTTTATAACTCATCTCCCACTCCAACCAGTTCAAGAGCACCACTTCAAACTGCCTTTTTGTCTAGTTCAACAGCTCCTTCCCAAACCATTGCTTCAGGACAAGAAACGTCTGGGTCATCATCGACTCAATACATAGTGATTGAAGCCAACACTACAAAGTTAAAGACTGAGAATCTCAGTAATGTAACAGTGGAGGTTGCAAAGGAGCATATGGATCTTCTTGCAGTTGTTGTCCAATCCTATGATGGTTTATTCACTGGAAAGATCAGGAATTGTCATCTTACAGATGGAGATTATGAGCAGGTTGACGAGAACGAGCTGGAAAGGATGGATATTATATGGGCTCTTGCAAGTGCAGTTAGATGAGACAAAAAATTTGTTAAGAAGACAGGGCATAATTTAGTAGCCACAAAAGACACAATGTTTGGCTTTGACAAAACCAAAGTCACCTGATTTCATTATGGTGAAAAGGGGCATTTCAAACGTGAATGTGTAAAGCCCAAGAAAACGGGTAAAGAAAATCCGTTCTCAACCTTCAACCGTCAAGACAAAGACAGGAGTGGAACTATCTCTTCAAGCAAAGAGACAAATGCCTTTACTGCTCAAGGTGATGAAGGGCAGGATTGGACCTTCAGTTTTGTGTCTTCAGGTGAATCAAACATTACTTGTGTCGAGGGATTGGATGATGGCTTTGTGAGTGAAGGTGAATCACAGTTGAACAATTAATGTCAGATAATGAAGAAGCAGTGAATGTGGTAAATCACCTGATTGAAGATGAACTCAATGACATGTTCAGAATCTCTAGCATCCGAAGAGTCTAACTCTGCATTGATGGTTGATTCAACTGATTCTTCACAAGTAAGTACGAAAGACCAACTTTTTGAAAATCATGCTTCTATTGAATGTAACAAATTTAGAGAAAGCATTGATTTGAAATTTGCTAGGTTATTAGATCATAATGATAGCTTAGTAAATTATTTACAGTTGTGCACAGAAGCTAATCATATTTTGAAACAAAATGAGTGTAGTTATAAAGAAAAAATAGAACTTTTAGGTAAACAACTAAGGGAAACCGAGGTTGTTGCTTTTAATCAAGCTAATGATATAAAGTTTTATTTAAATTCTTTGGATGAGACAAAGAAAGAAAAGTAGTTTTACAAGTCAAAGTAAATTCTTTAAAACAAAAACTGCACAGTTGGACCAGTTCTTCTCACATAATTCAACACTTAGTGAAAGAACAAAATAATAGGGAAGGGTTGGGTTACAAAGTAGTTCCACCACCACATGAGATCATGTTAAATACAAAATGTAGACCTGTAAATAACAACCCAATTAAGAATCATGTGGTGTCCACTCCTCTGATTAGTGATCCTGATTCCACAGGTAAACCGATGAAATCTGTCACTAAACATAAGGAGGCTACTTTGAAATCAAAAGGCAAGATACCCGTTGAGAATTTAAATGATGCATTTAAAAGGGTTAATGTAAGGTCAGGTTCACCAAAGTCTATTTCAGAACCCAACTTAACCACACACGTGCTAGTCATCAAAGTCCAACAAAATGGCATGTTAAAGATGTTCAAAACGTCAAAACAGTTAATTTTGTTAATAAAGGTGATACATCTAAACGAGAAGTGACTAAATCCAACCAGACGCATGTCACACCTATATCACACTCAACCCCACATAAATAGTTTCCTCAACATGTAGAAGGGAGATCATGCTACAGTTGTCAAAAGAGAGGACACATTTCTTCTAATTGTCCTATTATCAGACTCCTAGACAGAAAATTGAACTTTATGATACTAAACCAACTTCTTTGAAAAGGAGTTATATTACTCCACCAAAGAGAATTAATGAACCTAAAGTTCAAACTGTAAGCTAGTCTTCTGTTTATCACAAACAGGCCTTACACAAAACTGGCTTATGGAAAGAAAAGTCAAGTCCATTGTCTGATAATGAGAACAAAAAGAAGAATGATATGCCCTCGCCCTCAAATGGATAGTGGGTTGAGTTTATGATGTCTGATTCCTCTGGGTCACCCAAGCCAGTAAGGCTTGGGTCCCAAACCTAAACTGATCATTTCCTCTGAATGTGCAGGGTGTCCGTTACAGTGCTATCAAAAATACCTGGATTGTTGATAGTGGGGCGTCTAGGCACATGACCGGGAACTTGTCTCTCCTTTTAAATGTCAAACAAATTAAAGAGGAAATGTATCATTTGCTGGAAATAAAGGAGGATACATCACTGCTCAAGGCAAGTGGGAACCAAAAAGTCAAGTTTGATAAGGTCAACTACGTTCAACAACTACAGAATAATTTGCTTTCAGTCTCCCAGATCTGTGACAAAGGATTCAAAGTTGTTTTTGAGAACAAGAAGTGCTACGTATTGAAGAAGGATTACATTATCCGGAGGACAAAATCTTAATGTCAGCTTCAAGAGATAATGACTTATATGTCTTGGATCCATCAAAAGCCTCCATAACTGATCATAAAGTTCAATGCTTCTTGTCAAAGGCAACAGAGATGGACACAATCTCCTGGCATAGGAGAATGGGACATATCAATCCATTGAAGATGAATCATCTGATCCAGAATGACTTAGTGAATGGAGTAAATGTCAAGAATTTTCAACTTCTAGATTTTTGTGTAGCGTGCAAGAAAGGTAAACAGACCAAGAAGTCTCACAAGGCAAAGAAAGTAATTCCATTGACCTGCCTCTCGAACATCTACACATGGATTTGTTTGGTCCTGTTAGCACCAAGAGCATCGCTGGTGATTTGTACTGTTATGTAGTCACTGATGATTACTCAAGATTCTCTTGAGTAATGTTTCTGAAATCCAAATCAGAGACATTTGAATCTTTCAAACAACTGGTAACTACATTGGAATCACTCTACAAGCTGAAAGTGAGACAGATTCGATCAGACAATGACACGAAGCTAAAGAACCAGTGAATGGAGCCGTTTTACAAAGAGAAAGGAATTGTACACTAGTTCACATCTGCTTACACTCCCCAAATGAACGGAGTTGCTGAATGAAAGAACATGAGCTTGATAGAGACAGCAAGAATGATGCTAGCTGACTTAAAAATGCTCATCCAATTTTGGAATAAGGCAGTTGCCACTGCATGTTACACCCTCAATCAAGTCTTGGAGGTTAAACGTCATGGTAAAACGTGTTATGAGTTGCTCCAGTGACGTAAACCTAATCTGGAGTATCTCGAACCATTTGGCGCACCATGTACGCTGCTGAAGAAAACTCAGTCAGGGAAGTTCAGTGAGAAGGCTGAAGAAGGGATCTTTCTAGGATACAATATACCAGAAAAGAGAGTTTATAACAACTCAACAAGTCAAGTAGAAGTGTGGTGCAACGTTGACGTTCAGAGATTCACCACCCCTTGCTAGAAAGGGACCCTTATTCTTCTTCAACTATGATGGATTCTTTAAGTCCTTCAACATCCCTCCCACCCTTCCTGATGATGAATTTCAACCAAAATTATGTATGATGTCTTAAACACACCGTCACTAGACTCGACAACATCAGTTCCACAAGGTGAATCTTCTAGTCATTTAGGGGGAGCACTTGATGTAAGCGACTCCTCCTCTGATGATGAAGAAGTGGAGACTGAACAGGTCAACTAGGAGGAACAGGTTCCTGCTACTGAAAGTACACAAGCAACAGATGTTGATGCCTCTGACACATCAGAACCTCACACTCCAACGGCTACATATACTGAACCGAGAATTCAAAATCTAGATGAGGAAGTAGTTGTTCCCACCCCTCCTGGATCTCGACTAAATGTATATCATCCTTTGGAAAACATCATAGGGGATGTACAATCGGGAGTACAGACACAAAATCAGCTATACTCAGCTGATTATGCCTCAGTCATTGAAAAAAGTTATCTTCACGATGGTGCTTATCGATGTTTTATGTCTCAATTTGAGCCAAAATATGTAAGAGAAGCCTTAAACGATGAAGCATGGGTTAGTGCCATGCAAGAAGAACTCCTACAATTCAAGAAGCTAGGAGTATGACCCTAGTGAATAGACCAAAAGGTGCTAAGGTAATTGGCACTATATGGGTCTTGAAGTGCAAGAAAGATGACCAAGGGGTCATAATCAGAAACAAGGCTGGACTTGTGGTTCAAGGTTTTAGACAAGTTGAAGGCATTAACTACAATGAAGTGTTTTCACTTGTGGCTAGAATGGAAGCAATCTTTATCTTCCTAGCCTATGCATCTTACATGAAGATTAAAGATTATCAACTAGATGTCAAAAGTGCATTCCATCATGGTGAAATCCGTGAGACAGTCTACGTCAGTCAACCCGAAGGATTTGAGGATCCTTATTGTCGGGACAGAGTTTACAAACTGGACAAGGCTCTCTACGGGCTCCATCAAGCCCCTAGAGCCTGGTATGAGAAGCTCTTGACTCGTCTTGTGAAACACGATTTCGCAGAGGCGTGATTGATTGTACGTTTTCATCAAAGAAAAAGACGGTGATTTACTGCTGGTACAGATATATGTAGACGACATAATCTTTGGTTCCAAGAATGAAGAATTATGTAAAGAATTTGAATCTGTATTGAAAGCAGAGTTCGAGATGAGTGCAATGGGGGAGATGAAGTTCTTCCTAGGATTACAGGTGGATCAGACACCAAAAGGAATCTTCCTGCATCAGACTAAATATGTAGGGGACATCCTCAGTCGGTTTGACATGGAGAATGCTTTAGCTGCTAGAACTCCACTTGCCACGAACCACGATGTGGCACCTGACAAAAATGGTGATCTGGTTGATGCTACAATGTATAGAGGAATGATCGGATCCCTTATGTATCTCACAGCGTCTCGTCTCGTCCTGATATCATGTACGCCACGTGTCTTTGTTCTCGATATCAGGCAAAACCAAAAGTAATCATCTCATTTGTGTGAAACTGCTTTTTTGCTATCTGAAGGGTACTCCAACACTCAGGTTGTGGTATCCTCATGATGATGATTTTGAGCTTACAGCGTATAGTGACTCAGACTATGGTGGTTGCAAGATGAATTACAAGTCAACTTCTGCAGGCTGTCAATTCTTTGGTAGACGGTTAGTCACCTGGCAGTGTAAGAAGCAGACATCGGTTGCTCTGTCAATTTGTGAAGCGAATACGTTGCTGCTGCAATTTGCTATTCGCAGATCATTTGGATTCAACAGCAAATTCGCGACTACGGTTTGCCATTCTCTAACACTCCTATCTTTGTTGATAATTCTGTTGTGATTGCTGTCACCAAAAATCCAGTCCAACATCCTAAAACTAAGCACATCGGTATTAAATATCACTTTATATGTGACTGTTTTGAAAAGCAATTAATTGATGTGGTTAAAATAAATACGGATTTTCAACACGCCGACCTCTACACAAAAGCATTTGATAAACTGAGGCTTTTATATCTTTTAGAGGTTAATGACGTGAAAAAGAAAAGTGATGTGATTTTAGAGGAAGAAAGTGCATAGTCTGACATGTTTTTTATTTTATTTTATTTTATTTTCCTATTTATTAAAATCAAAAAACACAAAAATATTTTTGGTTTTAGAATTTTAGGGGGAGAATAGGTTAGATTAGTATTAAATTAGCTGCTTTATTTAATTATTAAAGAAAACGAGGGAGGAGGGCAGCTTAGCTCAAAGAAATGAAATTAAATCTGTGATTCAGATTCAACGTTTGGAAAATGATAGTACACAGGGAACAGATTGTTTGGGACTTTAAAAGATTTTAAATGATTAAAGATGCAAAATTCAAAGTATAATTCTGAGAAGTCTAAGCAAAATAAAAGAAAAAATGATAGTAAAACTAGTATGCTACTGAGGTAACATAGAGAAAGTAGACCTAGAGGTTGCTAGTTCATTATATGATATGTTGGTAGATTCAACACAATAGATGAGTAGACTTCATTGGTGGTTTGTAATTCAAACTAAGTTGTTCAACTTGATGTGGGTTCCCATCTTATCCCTGGTTAACACAATCAGCGTAGTTCCAATAAGGGGTGAAGAGCAAAATAAATGCCACAAATATGTGCGGACGACCATAAAATTTAGCAAAGCACATGGAAAAATGGTAAATGCAATCAAGCTAATAACTTATTTTGTTAGTGTGTTATATGCAAAAAGAAATAAATGCTCTAACAAGAAGATAGGTTGTGTGCCTCTCTGCTGTGCGGTGATACTGACCTGAGGATAAGCATAACCTAAATATTCTAGAATTCATTGTAGTTTGCGCCTCTCTGTTGTGCAGTGGCACTGACCTTAGGCTTGGCATCTCTTTGAAAGCTCTTAGAATAGTTTTTTCTTGTCAAATACCCGTAGACCGCTCATAAATCTCTTGAGGAATGTTGATTACCATATAAGTGTGGGATCCACAAATTCTTGTTGAAATAATTAAACTGTAACTCATCACCAATGTATGTCAAAATCTGTGTATGGATTTAAGAGGACAAGTATACTGACAATCATCATGAGCTGCAGTTCTTGAAAGTCAAAATCATTATGTGCATCTTATAGCCCTAGTATGATTTCCTAAAATTGCTATTGACTCTCGGTCAAAACAAGAATCCAGCATCAAAATGGTTTATTAAAATGTCCCAAAGGATTCTGATATACTAGTATGATTCCATAATGAATCGTACCAGAAATGATAAAATAGACTTGGAGCTGTGCTGTCCAGGAAGTAATCGGTTAGAAGTACTCTAATAGGTTTAAATCTATCTCCAATCAAAAATACAAAAATATATCATGTTTCGTTTTTAAATTTCAAGATGTTTTATTTAAGTGTTAGTTATTTGTTAGGAAAAAGTCAAACTATACATTTGGATTTAATCTGTGAATCGCTCTAAAAGGGGTCACGTTTGAGGTGACCAATCGGGTTTTAAATTAAAAGGATCACGTCTAAGGTGATCACGTAAGGTTTAAGTTAAAAGGATCACATCTGAGGTGATCAACAGTTTTTCAAATTAAAAAGGTCATGTATGAGATGATCATCGGTCATAACATCTTATCAATAGTTAACAGGCTAACTGTTTAGAAGTGCATGAGGTCAAACTCATAAGTCTTAGCCATTCGCATGACTGGACCATAAGTATGGGCCAGTCGCACGATTGGATCATGAGTATGAGCCAATCGCACGATTGACCATACGTATGGACCAGACATATGATTGGGCCATAAGCATGAGTCAATCCATAGGATTGGATCACCAGAATGAACCAATCGCACGAATGAATGTGACCGATTGAGCCAGTCGCACGAATGAGCCCCAGTCGCACGAATGATGCATGCGAATAGGTTCAGTTGCACGACTGAAGGTAAACTCAGTATAAATAGAGGGGAGTCGGTCCCACATTCTTATCACCCCTCAATCGCTCTCAAGTCGCACAAAAGCACCGATACTCTGCCAAATTTTGATTTCATTGATTTCGCATTGTGATTGTTGTTCTAACATGTACTCTCTGCATCTACAGGTAGTGTGAGACCAAAATCGACCTAAATGTTCGGTTTAACCTAGCCCTGAATGTCCAAAATCACCCAAAACTAGAACTTAGACAATCTTCAAAATAAACCACTAAAATGGACTTAATCATTAATTGAAATAGTATTAGGTTTTATTTTTGAATGTCTACAAGTGTAATGAGCCTAAACACAATGGTTAACATCAGATACATAACAAGAACTGGTTTTAAAGTGTCAAATAGAGACTTATGCGAATGGACATGCTGATGTACTTCAATTGCATGATTGAGCTGGGCGGATGACTCAATCGCACGAATGAACCATGTGTATGAGTTCAGTAGCATGACTGGTTCAACCGCATGGGATAGTATACGACTAAGCTCAGTCGCAAGCTCAATCGTACAATAGAGCCCAACGCACGACAAAGACTCAGTCGCATTGTCCATTCGCACGATTGAACAAAATGATTCAAGTTCATTAAAATTCAAATGTCATCCATTTACACAAATTCTAACATATATGTGTCTTGTGTTACAGAAACATGGCTAGCAGATGGATGATGAGCACGAAGCACAACATATGTGCTCATCTTGATGTCACATCCTGGAACGCTTTTGAGTTCACGGGGATTATTGCCTTTTTGCGGAGATCGAGGATCTTCAAGGCCATCTCTACACCATGCACACCATATCGATCGATTCAGTAGGCTTTCTAGGAAAGCACTATAGTAGACAGGTCCACTGAGCCTCGTTGCATTCGGAGCTCTATTTTTGGTGAAGAGATTGAGATCAGCGAGGACAAATGGAGGAATTTTTTGGAGTTGGGTGAGGATGGTGACTGTCCAACCAGGCTGCATCCCCTGACGGTTGGGGATGTTTTCTTCGGCTCAAGTATGTTGGCGACATAATGCAGGTGTGCTCAACAAGAGCAACATGTGCCCCCAGTTCAAGTACTTGGCCCATGTGCTCCTCAAGTGCATAGCCTCACGGAAAGGTGGCTTTGATGAGATGTCTGATCAAATCCAGAATGCTTACGTAGCTCTGGTACTAAACCATCCGTTCAGTTTCTCTCGTATGATCTTCACGTACCTGGTAGAGAATATAAAGGCCAAGGGTAAGGAAGGATTTTGTATGTACCCTCGTTTTCTAGAGATGAACATTGATCAGAAGCTTCCTTTGTTGCCAAAGGAGAGAGATGATGCGGTCACTCTTGAGGTTATGGATGATACTACACTTGGGAGGATGAAGGTGTACCGGGGCAAGCAAGTGAAGCCCCCACTGAGGAGATTGTTTGAGCATCTGGCCCGGGAAGACTATGTGGCGCCCGCTCGCAAGAAGTGGCATCACCATGATAGTGATTCAAACACAGCCCATAGTTTTACCCGCTGACGATGACGATGATGATGAAGATGGTAGAGATACCGGCCCCACTCTATCTAGGGCCATTGCCACTGATATATCATCTCCACCATCCACTCAGGGTGGAACTGAGAGGGTTGTGTTCCATCAAGACTTCCTGCCAGATGAGGAGGAAGAGTCAGATGAGGAGCCGCTAGTAAGGACAGTGGGCAGTAAGGTTGTTACCACTGAGAGAGGGATTGTGGCGGTTAGTGGACGCCAGGGTGAGTCCAGGGATGCTGCTACTAAGGTGACTGATCCATCATACATCCCTGACCAGCCCATCAGCCCAGGAGGAGCATCCTCTTCTAAGGGCTTGAGGAAGAAGCGGATGGCTCAGCCCCATGGCATGAAAAGCAAGAGAAGGAGGATTACCTTGATTACCACCACCTCTACCACATCTCCTACCACCACTATCACACCTCCTACCACCACTACCACACCTCCTACCATCACTACCACAGCCACCCCTTCACCATCCACTCCCATTCCACCTCTCATATTCACCACATCCACCACCAGTACCACCACCCAATGAGCCAGGACTTCTGCTCAAGTCCCAATGAGCCATGGATCCACACTACCCTCTATCGGGTTAGAGGAATAGCTAGCCAATCTCAACCAGATTTTGCTAAAGCTGCTGGCCATAGATGAGCAAAGAGCTACATAGCTCAACCAGTTTATGGAGCTCAATGCTGCTCAGCTGAGCATATTACACAACTGCAGGAACATAATGCACATTCTGTTTAGAGGTTAGAGGAGTTAGAGAGAAAGAACAAGAAGATCATGCTCAGGCTTAAAGGATCCAAAGATGAGCCTTTAAAGATTAGGGAAGGAGATGATAATGATGATAATGATGATGATGATGATGATGTGATTCGGGTGAAGAAGATGAGGATGATGATGAAGGACAGAGTGCAAAGAAAAGAGGGGATGATGATGACGAAGAAGGTGATGCTGCTGCATCAGCTTCTACTCAGGGTCAAGAGAGGCGTTCTAAGAGAGCTCAAGATCAAGAGCCTCGTCTTCAGCCCATACAACTAAAAAATTGACCGATCAAGATAAAAGTAAAGATTAGATGTTTTGTATTTAGAAAACTTTTGTACTTGATTCGTATATTACGTTAATGTAATTTATGATTATCTATGTTTAAATGTCTTGATTAACTAATAATGATTGATGTGTTAAATGTTTAAATCAAGCAGATAAAACTTCACAACAAGATGAATATGATATTGCTCCCCTTTAACAAATCAAGTCTTAATTTACCATGATTCTTGATATGCAAGGAACTGTGAGAAGGTCAGTGAGCTACACTCCTGAAGAAAGAGAAATTATACACGATCTAACCGACGAGCAACTTGCTGAGATGTTCAGACTAAATCCTGACGAGCTCGTCAAATACATTCCAAAGGTTGATGTTATGAGTGATGATGAGCTGAATGATGTTGATGAAGAGAGATAGAGGATGTCACGTATGATCACTATCCAGAGTACACTGACCAAGAGGAAATGTGATCCCCACTTGGGTGACACTCTTGGCAGTGCTACATTTGAAAAAGTAGATGAAATGGAGAAAGAAAAAGATATGGATGAAAGCCAAGGCTAAGCCTGGATGCAGATGTTGGTATAAAGAAGGCTGAATGGGCAGCTGTTTTGCTGAAATAAGAGCCCAACGCACAGCTCAAAAGCAAAATGCCTACACCAAACTCTACAAGGTAAGAAACATCAGAAGGTGTCTGGCAAGATCATAGCGTGGCGTATTTTGAGGACTTAACATTTATGCTATAAAAAGGGAGAAGGGAATAGAGTACTTCAGGTATCCTCATGATCTGAAGACTCTCTCAGGCTTTGAGCTCAACCAATGGCATGCTTAAATCTACTGTATGCTGATCCCAGAAAGATGTTAGGTTGGTTTGAGTCTGCATTAAAGAAGGAATACCACACCAGGTGGGTGAACTTCAGACCTCAACAACCGAAGAGGTTTATTCGCAAGTCTGAAGTGGATCCCATATCTAGAAAGCCTAAAGTAGTGTTGAAGTGGAGTCCACCATGCATGATGACGAAGATTCCCTTACGAGAAATGCCTCAGGACTTCACTCCACATTTCAAATGGTGGTATTATGACTGGAGGATGGGTGAAGCGGTCATAGTTCTAAACAGAGAGGGAAAAATGGAAACTATCAGGGTATTTGACCCAATGTGGCTTACCAACTTGTCAGCTGAAGATGTCTACACTTTATACAAGTGGCCACTGTTCTATGACGCGTAGGATATTGTACAAGCTCTCCAATTCTAGAATGTGATATGGCTCTGCTTTGTGTTTGAAATACATGCAGGAGTCATAAGAGAGGAGAAGTATAAGAGGTTTGAGGAGCTTATGAAGGATGTCAGACTTTAGAGTAAACTAGGTCCAAGGGGGAGTTTGTTGATACATATGTTCCTAGTTTATGTGCTTAATGTAAAAGTCTGTCATGGCTTCCATATGTGTAATGAAACATTGTAATATATATGATTTGTGTTTTGATGTTTGCTTATATCTTATTCATATAAAAACTTATTATATAGGTTTGAAGTTGTTATATGATGATTCATGCTAATGGATCATACTTATGGACCATACGCATGAATACATCATGCTAATGAACCAGTCGCATGACTAAACCAGACGACTGGATCAGTCGTATGAGTGAGACATGAGATTGACTCAGTCGCACGACTGAACTTTCAGTCATGCATATGAATCAGTCGCATGGGTTAGTCGCATGGGTCAGTCGCATGGGTCAGTCGCACGAATGACGACTGCAAACCTATAAATACCACTTAATTTGTGGAAAAATTAAGACTTTTGACACATACTCATAACCTAGCCGTCCAAAGGGTCCAGAAAACCTATTCCAAGTTCATAGTTCGCATCTGATCTTTTTCTACTCGTTCTTAACGTTTCTTTAATCGTTAGATTGACCGGGATTGCGTTCTCACTGATTGGATTGCCAATCAAATAGGATTCTGCACTATTTGATCTAGTTCACGCATAATCATTTAGTACTCTGTACGTACATGGTCCCTAACACCTTTGACTTGTCAAAACCATACTTGTTGTTAGTTGGGTTGTGGGGAAACTGCCTTCCAGTTCTTTTGAAGAACTTCTTTGCATGGTAAGTTAAGAGAGCCATCTGTTTAACAATGTCCACATATTCCACGTCATCTGGGCGGAAACATTCTAGATCATCAAAGCAGCATTGAAAGTCGGCACAATGTCACTTCCTGAGACAAAGGCACAACTATCCTAGAAAGAACTTTGCTGCCCCTTTTGAGACCTTGGAGTCTTAGGGAAAGTAATGTATGGCCTAGAAGAATAGGATGGCTGTTGGGGGTATGTCAGGTACTGCTGAGGTCAGGGGGGTCCTAAGCCTTCAGCACCATTAAAGCATTGCTACCAGGAAGGTTTGAGGGTCTGATTATCTGATGGCCTCGCTTGTTCTCCATCTCTACATGCTATGCATCAAGGATGCCATATAGTTCAGTCATGGTGAGGGAGTTCAAGTTTTCTATCCTCTTGATAGAGACACAGTAGAACGTCCACTCATTTAGGAGTGCACTCCTGAATTTTGAGTGAGATCTCTCAATTCAACGGTAATTCCCACAGATTGAAGGGAGAAATTATTCCATATACCTAAAGTATTGCTAGCTGAGAGTCTCTCCAGCAATATAAGTGAAGTTCTTAACTGTTGCTTCAGTGAATCTTTCTTGGAGTTGTTCGAGCTGGAGTACATCTGAGACAAGGCATCAAACAGTTATTTTGCTGAGTTGCAATGCTCAAAACCCACATTGATGGAGTGGGTATTGCAGTCATTAGAACAGTCATAGCATTGCTATCAATGTCCTGCTTTTTTGCGGTCTTCATCACAGTAGTCTTCTACAGCTTTCCCTATCATGGCACGTTTTCCACCTCGTGCAGCAACCGTTGGCCTGTAAGGACCATTGATGATAGATTTCCACATCTTGCCATCTTGGTACCTGATGAAACCTTCGATACGTCTACCTAAAGTTTTCTAGGGTGATGATAGGTGCTATGTTCATCGTCCAATTTCAACTTCTTATTTTTGGTTGTGGGCCATTTTTGAGTGTGGTTAAAGAATGAGTGAAGAAATGTTGATTTGGATGGTAAGATCTCACAATCAAAAGCCTAAAAAGCCTGATACCAATTGCAGGATCGAGTTTTGTCACTAAACACTTTTTTTCTCTCTCAAACTCATTTAAGCACACTCGGATAGATGAAGCAGAATCTCCCTAAGAGTTGATAATAATATATTAAGTAACTTAAGAACACATGAAGATAATTTTCAAGGAACTTGTATATATATACTTATCAAGTCAAAGTATTACAAAACTCTTACAAGCATATTACATGTTACAATGAGAAACTATATATATTACTACCTACAGTCGGATATACTTGATACCAGCTGGAAAACTAAAACTAAAGCAAATACTACAAAGTTGAAGTTAAGGTATCTTAGATAAAGTCTTATCTAAAAGTTGGTAGTCATGACATGTCCATGACTTACCTTTTGTCAACAACTTAAATTGGCAACTATACTAACTGATAAAGGTGAATAGTGGAATAAATTATGGTCAACTACATGGGCATGGGAAAGCACCATGTAGTATATAAGAGATTTGCAGCGGAGTGTTAGAAGGACCATACTTATGTCCACTTTTTCATAGTAGGTGCTTTTGAAGGTTAACTAGCTTCAGAAGAACAAGTTCTTCCGAAGCCACTTATACTTCAGAAGTAGTTACTTCTTTCGAGGCTTTGGACTTCATACTTTGGAAGTTGTGGTGTTCAATTCTTCAAAGTTTTGAACTTTGGAAGATCAGAGACTTTGTCTTCGGAAGCTGAAGTTTGTCTTTGGAGGTTCCTTCAGACTTGACTTTGGAAGTTTAGCTTTTGTCTTCAGAAGTACTGATATTGTCATCGGAAGTTCTTTATTAATTGTACGCAGCAAGTGTTGGTTTTGATTGCACCAGCCTTACTTGATCCAACCTTGGTATTCAAGATTCTTTGATTAATGAGTTCCCATAACTGTTTTGCGCACAACAAGTTCTTCATCATTTCTCTCCAATGATCATAGTGCCTATCGAACATAGGAATCTTTAGTTTTTCACTGCTCATGATCAGATTTTTCTCTCTTTCTTTCTTTGATCCTGATTTGGCACTGATACCAAATGTTAAAGTAATTAACAGTGGCATGAACTGAAATTGATATTTTATTCATCATTCAAGAAAGCTATATGCAAGACCGTTTGAGGGGTTTGGTCACTTACAAAACAACACACAATGAGAAGAATTGATTTAGAACACTTAACAGATCAAATGGGGAACTGCCAACCAGTTACAACGATACTAAGAAACACAAGTAATAAAGAGATAGAACAAGAACAAAAATAACACAAGTGTTTGTGTAGGACCGTTAGAAGGGGTGATACACTTTACAACACAACTTAGGAGAGTTCTTTAGAACACTTAATAGATCAAATAGGAAACTGGTTAACTGCTATAAGAGATACTAAGAACACTAGTAAAAGAGAGACAGAACAACATAGCAACACACATATTTTGGTTTCAAGAATGCAGTATATTGCTTCTCAAGTTCTATTACAAAGTGTTACAAAGCATAATGAAAAGTTACAAGTACTTGAGATACATATACTACATCCTACAACATGCCATACTTTGAAAGCCAGCTGGATACATAAGACTAGACAACAAAATCAAATATAGAGTCAAAAGGTAGATTGCCTTTTGACTTGTGACCATGGCATGCCATAGCTCACATCCTAATATAGTACAAAAAGGATAAAGTACATAAAATAGAAAGCTCAGACTCAAGTCCTCAATGTACAGTTTTCTAAAAGCATGGACCTTTTCACCAACTTATGAAAGTTGGTGAGTCAATCAGAGTTGCAGCGGAAAGGTGGTCCAGCTTTATGGAAAAGTACATCAGATAATAGCATGTACATAAAAGTCTTTGGTAGAAATCTGTCTTCATAAACTTGGCTTTTGAAGACTTTGTATTTGAAGCTTCGGAAGACTTCAAATTTGGTTTCGAAAGATATTGGTCTTGGCTTCGGAAGATTTTACACTTAGAATATTTCTTGTGAGAGGTGTAAAACTTTCGAAGCATTTCTACTTCAGTGCATGCATGCAGAGAGACTTTGGATGCTTTGAATGTTTTGATTGCAACAGACTTGTTGGAATCCTTATAGTTTGGTTTTCCAAGAATGTTGTATATTGCTCTCTAGTTCCTTATAAGTGTTTACAAAGCATTAGGAAAGATACAAGGGACCAAAGATACTTTATACTACATCCTACAGTCGACCATACTTTGAAGGCCAGCTGGATACATGATTTAGAGAACAACAAAATCAATGTAGAGTCAAAAGGCAGATTGCCTTTTGACTAGTGACTATGACATGTCATAGCTCACATCCTAATATATTACAAAAAGGATAAATGTACATAAACTAGAAAGAAACAGACTCAAGACCTCAACATACAGTTTACCAAAAGCATGGGTCTTTCACCAACTTGTTAAAGTTGGCGAGTCAAATAGAGTTGCATCAAAAAGGTAGTCTATCTTTATGGTAAGAGATACATTAGATAAAGCATGTACTCAAAAGTATTCAGAAGAAATCTGTCTTCATAAATGGCTTCAAGACTTTGTCTCTGAAGCTTCAGAAGACTTCATATTTGCTTCGAAAGATTGGTCTTGCTTCGGAAGATTTCACACTTAGAATATTTTCTAATGCAGAATGTGAAACTTCCGAAGCATTCTACTTCACCATTCTGTGCATGCATGCAGGACAGATTGTTTGAGTGTTTTGGGTTGTATTAGCCTTATATGAACCTTACAAACTCCCCCTAGGATGATGTTACCAAAACATTTGAAGACTTCAGATATTGACAATCCTCATTATGATAATAACCATGCCTTTCTTCATAAGATGATCGGGATCATTCACACTCTCAAAATGTCTTCTCATCTCAAAGAGATCATGCAGAGGTAGACTAAACATGTCTAGCCATGTGTAGACATATTCAACACCTTGACCTATGATTACATGCCATCTTTCTAGATTAGTAGAGTAAGTCCAGGACAAGATGGGTCTTCTTGATGCCAGAGGAGCTGCTTGGATTGAAGTTGGTGGAGCTTCCTCTTGTTGCATATTCTCAAGATGTTCTCATCTTGAGATTTGGAGATGGACGCCTCTTTCTTCTTCTTCTTAGACTTTGGTTTAGAAGCTATCCTTTTTCTCCTCTTTGAACTTTTTAACTGAAAAGACTAGCCTGCAACACCTTTTTAAACATCTTTGTCTTGCTTAGTTAGGTTTTCCTCTCTCACAGGTTTAGATTGAGAGGGGACAGAACTCTGCTATGGATCAGAACATGGAGCTTGTTGAGATACAACATGAGGCGCAGGTTGTATTGTCTTAAAAGGATCAACCTAAACCTCCATTTCTTGAAGGGATTTGACTTGATGGGGAGTGTAAGTCAACAAGTTCTCCTCTTTTGATTTTTTGCTTGATCACCCTAATGTGCTCATCCATTGTAGATAGAGACACAGGGCCAAGTCTCCTTCCGAAGAATCCATACAGCTTCAAGAAGCTCATCATCCTCTGCCTATCAACAGACTTTTTCATGCTCTTTTGGTGATGGCTCTTTCCTTTGCAACCTCTTCTCTCATCTTTCTCTTTGTTGTCTTTATTTCTTTGAGTACTTCAAGTTTAAGCTGCTTAAGATACTCAATCTCTATGTACTCAAAGGACAAGGAAGAAGTGCATCACCTAATATAGGCATGTGGCACTTAGGTAGTTGATCATGTTGATCCTATTAGTTTCTTTGTCTACCTGAGGTTCTTGTGGAGCCACAACCTCTTGTACAGGCTTTCTTGCATTGGTGAAAGGGTAAGAACATGTTGTAGAGCCTTTTCAATCTCTTTTCTTCCTTAATTGGAAGAAGCAGTCTTCACCTTCTGCCTCCTTCCTTTCTCTTGACATTTCCATGTCAGCCAGTTCATTTAATTCCTCCAAGGGAAGAGAGATGATATTATCAATATCATATTTCCTGGTCTGTAAGTAAGCAATCCTGATTGCCCTCAACTCACCATTTTGAGTGTTTGGTCTAGGAGCAACCCTAATTGTAACTTCCATGAAGCCAACAGACCCAACAGAGGAACTTTCTCCCTTTAGCTTCCTTTTCCTCTCTCTCCTCCTCCTCAATCTCCTTGGAATTTAGTTTTCTTTTCCCTTTGTCACTCACAGACCTTTGTGACTCAGGGTGGAGAGAGCTTTGGCCTTTATTGCTTAGTGTAGTATCCAAGCTCTAGCGAGAGAGAGATTGAGATGCACCTTCACCAGCAAGTGTCTTATCAAGGGAATGGACTTCTGAAGCAGTTGTAGGTGTGACAGGGCTCTCAGGTTCAATTAATGAGCCTTCGATCAAGTTTTCCCTTTGAAGCTAATCTCAGGGTCTGCCTCAATATCCGGTTGACCAATGACATTGCCTGATTGCCTTTGTCTCCTTCTGAGGTTGAACTCTTTGGTAATCCTGTCTTGAATCCTTTAAGCCAACTTGTCATGTTTTCTAGATTGGCTTGGATTGACAAGTGGCATGTTGATAAGGTCAAGACCTACATAGTAGTTCAAGGTCTAAAAATTGAAGACTTCTTGTTGCCCTTGAACTCTTTGAAGAATGAGGGCTCTTCTGTCAGTATCATACATCCACCCTATTATGTAATTAGAAGTTCCTTGAGGTGGAGATAACACAGCCCTATGACGTAGTTTGACAGAGCCAAAAATCGACAAACCTCTAGGAAAAGAGGATCTTTCTCAGAGTGTAACAGAGCAACCTGATTGTGTTACCTATGTAACTGTATGGAGAAGTTTGGGTCATTTCTACGGTTGAGGTTGGCCATTTAAGAAAGCTTAGAGGTGAAGGAACCGAAGAACAAAGGCAGTTTAGAGAGGGTTTGGGAATTTAGGTCTGGGAGAAGATAAAGATGATAAAGAAAGAGGGGAACCATTGGGTTTATATATGAAATAGATTTAAGACAAAGTTAATGAAAGAGGATAAACTTTGAAATCTAGATTTCGGTCCCACCTTTGAAAAAGTAGTTTGCTTTTTTTCTTAAAAAGTAGTTTTCTTGGAAGTCAAAAATCTCCCGAAGGTAATTTTTCTTCGGAAGTTTTGATAAAAAGCTTCCGAAGCCAAAATGACTTTGGAAGATATTCCTGAGAATTTTGAAAATTTGCTTCGGAAGAGAATTAAGGCTTGGATGTTTTACTCAACCAAGAATAAAGCTTCCGATAGTTAATTTGCTTCGGAAGAAAATTGTCCTTGAAAACATACAAGTGTTAAGAAAAGATTAAGCTTCGGAAGATATTTTAGAAATTTCTTCCGAAGGCAATTGTACTTAGACAATTGTTTGTTTTAAAGGTATAAATTTCTTCCGAAGATAACTCCATATCTTCCAAAGGACTTAAAGATCGAGATTTTCAAAAATCTAAGGAAAATCTTCTAAAAGGATTTTCTTTCATAGAGAATAAGAGCTTATGAAGGTGATAAAATAGAACCTAGGACACATAGATTTTAGAAATAATATGAATTAGTTTTAAGAAAAAAAAGCTACTCAAGTTAATCATCCCAATAGCTATTAAATCTCTGCTCATCAAAGGCTTTGGTGAACAGATCACATATTGTTCATTTGTGTTAACCTGACTAGTTTGATTAATTCATTTTCAAAGTTATCTCTAATCAAATGAACCTAATATTGATGTGTTTGTCCTTAAGTGTTGCATAGGATTTTCTGTAAAAGAGATAGCACTATTGTTATCTATGTGAATGGGAGTCTCCTTGAAGTTTAATCTATAGTCAAGCATATGATTCTGATTTCAAAGCACTTGAGCACAACAACTTGTAGTAATAATGTATTCAACTTCAGCAGTTGATGCAGAGACATAAGATTGCTTCTTGTATTGCTATGAGACAACCCTTCCACCAAGAAATGGACATCCCCTTGATATTGATATTATAGTCATATTGCATCCACGATAATCACTATTTGTATATGCATACAGATTAAAGTTAGAATACTTTGGATACCAAAGGCCAAGTTTTAAGGCACCTTTGAGGTATCTTAAAATCCTTTTGACAGTGATAAGATGTGACATCTTGGGGTTGGCTTGATATCTTGCACAAACACATGTGGCAAACATGATATCAGGTCTGCAAGCTGTAAGGTACATAAGAGACCCAATCATAGCCATGTAGAGATGTTCATCCACACACTCCCCTCAAGGTCAGCCCAAGGGAGTGGTTTCCTGCTATGGGTGTCTTAGCAACCTTGCAATCAGTCATGTTGAACCTCTTGAGTATGTTTTGAACATACTTTTACAGACTTATGAAGATGTCATCTTCAACTTGCTTCACTTGAATCCCTAGAAAGAAATTGAGTTCCCCCATGGCACTTATTTCAAATCTATCCTTCATTAGCTTCTCAAAGTGTCTGCAAAGCTTTGGATTAGTTGAGCCAAGATGATGTCATCAACATACACTTGAACTAGCATCAAGTCATTTCTAGTTCCTTTGATGAAGAGAGTTCCATCTATACTACTTCTTTTGTATCCATGCTTGTAGAGATACTGAGATAAAGTCTCATATCACTTCCTTGGTGCTTGGTGCAGCCCATAAAGAGACTTATCAAGCCTGCAGACATAATCAGGATGATCAGAATCTGCAAAGCTAGGTGGTTGTTTGACATACACCTCTTCATCAATCACCCCATAGAGAAAAACACACTTGACATCAAGTTGATAGACCTTGAAGTTCTTGGATACAGCAAATTCCAAGAATATTATAAGAACTTCCAGTCTTGCTACAGGAGCAAAGACGTCTATGTAGTCAATTCCTTGTTCTGTATGTACCCTTGAACAACTAGTCTAGCTTTGTTTTTTATGGCAAGTCCTTTATCATCCTTCTTGTTCCTAAAAACCCATTTGGTTCCTATAGTAGTCTTCCCATAAGGAAGAGGACATAGGTTCCAAACTTTCTGCCTTTTGAATTGAAGCAACTCCTCTTGTATAACTTTAACCCAACTTCCATCCTTTAGAGCCTCATCAATCTTCTTAGGATCTATCTAAGGTAAGAAACAAGAGTGAAGACAAACATTTGCATCATGGGTTTGTTCTCTTGTTTTCCCCTTGAGTCAACATCTCCTATGATGTTTGAGGTAGGATGAGACTTGTGGATCCTTAGCTGAGGGATCACAATAAGTTGCTGAGAGAGGTCTAAATTAGAGAAATTTAGATCTAGCATTGATGTTTCTCCCATATTATCAGCACACTTATCAAGTGAGATTTGAGCCAATAAGTGTGTGACATCATTGATGTGTGTTCATTGAAAGTCATATTGGTTGACTCCTCAATAATCATGGTTCTGAGATTGTATACTCTATAACCCTTAGCTTGAGAAGAGTACCCAATGAAATGTCCATTATCTGATTTCTCAACAATTTGGTGATTTGATTTTTGGTATTCAAGATGGTGCAAGGACATCCAAATGACCTGAGAAAACCAATGAAAGGTTTCCTTTTGTGCCAAAGTTCATAAGGAGTCTTACCATGTGTCTTAACCACTAAAACTATGTTTTGCGCATAGCACGCAGTGTTGACCGCCTCTGACCAAAAGGAGATGGGCAGTTTTGAGTCAGACAACATAGTTCTTGCAGCTTTAATAAGTGTCTTGTTTCTCTTCTCAGTAACCATTTTGCTGAGAGTCCTGGGAGCACTATATTGTCTTGTAATACCCTTTTTAATCACAAAATGTATCAAGGATTTGGTATTTGAATTTAGTTCCTTGATCACATCTTATGGTTTTGATCTTGTGATCATCTATGATTCTCAATCTTTAAGATGAAATTCTTCAGAATCTCAGGAGTCTCATCCTTAGTTCTAAGGAAGAAGACCCAAGTGAATCTTGTATAGCCATCTGTGATGACTAAATAGTAAGAGGTCCTTCCTAGACTCATTACACTAGTGGGGCCAAAGAGATCCATATGTAACAAGTGTAGGGGAGTAGTGATGGAGTTTCTTTCCTTTGGCTTGTGAGATACCTTGAGTTGCTTCCCTTTCAGGCATGCAACACAATGGTCATCACTTGTAAACTCTTTCTTTGGCATTTCAATTACCAAATCATTCTTAATTAGCTTATTCATGTTCTTGAAGTTTACATGGCATATTCTTGTTTGTCTTGAGCTGTTCCTGCACAAAAGAGATGATTAGTTACATTTGGAAACCCAAGCCTTGGTTGTCTTGAGTTTATTAAGAGAAGTTGAAGGTAATGAAACTGTAATAGATCCTATAGTCATATTTTGAGGATCCTTTGTTATTGTTGATGGAGAACTTTTAGTCACTTGGTCTTTCTTGAACTTCCACACCACCATTGGAAGTTTTGGTTTGACCTTTAATACTTTGGAAGTTTTACTGACTTTGGAAGTTTGGATGACTGGACCTTCGGAAGATCTTGTTATCACTGTAGCAGGCTTCAGTGCTTTGGAAGTATTCCCTTCTTCCGAGACCAAATTTTTTTCCGAAGGAAATTTTCCACTTGCCTTCATCTTCATTTTGGAGCTTTTGAAGGAAACAGATTTACCTTTCGAAGCTAGTTTCTTCTTGGAACTCTTAGAAGTCTCTTTCTTGGTCATAGTGTTTCTTGGATTGTAGAAACAATCCTTAGCAAGATGAGAAGTACTCTCACAAATAACACAATACATTTTCTTATTCCTAAGAGCATTCTTTTGAGAAAAAGGCTAGACTTGATCACTTTCCCTCTCCATCTTCATCTTTCTAGATGCTAAGACAGTTCTTCTATGGTGAGAACTACACTTGGAGCTAGATGGTTCAGGTTGTGTAGCAGTGGTATACAGCCGATCAGCCTTCTTCTTGATGCTGGGATGATTTGAACATGAACCAGAACTCTTGGTACTAGAGTTCCGGTTGATGTCTTCAGTCTTAACCACCTCAAACCCTGCAGAGATAAAGACTTGTTTTTGCTTAGAGTCAAAAGTGGCCTTGATCTCTTGAGTCTTCTTTGCTTTTCTCTTGCTCTTTCTGATCAAGTTCTTTTGCATGGACTTAGTCATCACAAACTTCTTTCTTTCCTCAAAGGATAGTGTCCATTCTTAGTATCCTCTTCTTCACTCTTCTCAAAGGCATTCTCCACTCTCATTTCTTCATCCTCTTTAGTCAAGTGGTCTATGAGTGGAAGCTCATCTTGACAAGTTCAACACCTAGGAGATCTTACAGACAAGATTGTGTGTGGAGGAGCTATCTCACGAAATCCCAGGTCCAGCTTATTCTTATAACAAACTTTTTCATGGAAGGATGAGGATATATGTTCTTGAAGGTCTCTTCTTCAAGAACACATTTTTCTGCCCTGGCTTTACTAATCACAAGCTCAGCCTGACATTCAGTCAACTTGGTTATGAGATCTTTGATCTGAGTCCCGTAGTTGGTGTATTCATGTTTAAGAACTGAAATGGTTTTCTCTAAGTCCTATATCTTTAACTTATAGTCATTTTCATATCTTTTGAAATCAAATTTAAGATGTTTAAGGACTCAAGATTAGATCTTATTTCTAAGTTGTAGGACCTGTATCTATTAACTTTAGCAATACATTCAGGTGTACAGAGATGTTCCAATACCTTTTATTCATCATGTTCCAATACATTCAGGTGCTTGGTTTGGAGATGTATCTTCCACTTGAAAACTCCAGTCAAAGCCTCCTTCTTCAACAGCAATTGCAGCTTGCTGCTTTGGCTTCTCATTCTGGGTGGTTTTCTTAGTGTTGTTTGCTCTAGTTTGTGCTTGGCCACCATTTGTCCTTGGTGCCTTGCAATCCATTGCAAAGTTGCCCATTTGGTTACATTGTAACACTTGACTTTGATTTTATCCAGCCTAAACTTTCCACTGCCTGTATTGCTGGGAAACTTCTTCCTGTCCACTTGTAGAACTTATTGGCTCTGTGAGTGAGAAGAGCCATCTGCTGGACTATTTCCATGTACCCCGGATCATTTGGATGGATACAGTCCAAATCTTCAAGGGTGAATAGAAAGTTTCTTGAGCTTTCATCAGAAGACACAAAGGCATGTGAAGAACTTGTCTCTTGGAATAGGCTTCCTTTAGTGTTAGCTTTCTCTTGGTGTCTCCGGGAAGGTGATGAAAGGACCCTTTTGTGAGTTATCAGGTAGCATATAAGATGATGTTAAGGTTCTATGCTATCCCTTTCAGTCACATGTAGGGCTGAACTCATTTGATTGCTGGAGTTACCAGATGAACCTTGCATGTTCATCTCCATCTGGTATCCACTGAGAATACCATATAACTCAGTCGAAGTGAGAGTCTTAAGGTTCAATGTCCTCTTGATAACATCACAATAATATATCCATTTCCTAGGAAGAGAGGACATGAACTTCCTTACAACGTCCTTATTTTCAAGAGTCACTCTAACATCCACTAGAGTGTCCACAATCTCAACATACCTAAAGTATTATTGAGTCATGGTTTCACCTATTTCAAAGGTGAAGTTTTCAAACTGCTGCTTCAGGAGATCCTTCTTGTTCTCCTTGGCTTCAGTTAAACCCTCATACATTAGTTTCAGTGCATCCCACAATTGCTTAGCTATTTTGCATTTCTTGAAACCTCTGTATACAGAGTTTGGAAGAACAGTCTGAAGGGCTGTCATGGCTTTCTGATCAATTTCTACTCTCTTTCTATCTTCATCAGAGTAGTCAGCTATAGTCTTTGTAATCATACCACCTCCAGTAGCAGCTGAAGAGGTGCTTGGTATGTAAGGTCCTAAGACAATAGATTCCCACATCCTGGAGTCTTGAGACTTGATGAAACCTTCCATTCTTTGATATCAAGTGTCAAAATCTTCAAGAGTGATCAGTGGGAACTTTTTCATGGTTCCAGTTTCTATATCACCTTAGTGATAGCTGCCATTTGAGATGTTAAGTATTTTGTGTGTGTGAGGGATCTTAAGATGATGATATTTTACTATCAAGAGCCTGGAAAACTCTTATACCAATTGCAGGACCGTTTGAGGGGTCCTGCATGCATGCAGGATAGACTGTTTAGATGTTTTGGGTTGCATCAGCCATATATGAACCTTACACTATATAGGTAGGATACAATGTAAACAAACTAACTAAATACTTTAAAATAGGAAAGAAAACAAAAGACTTGGAACTAACTATAGATTAGGTAAGCTCCAACAACCTGCAACGTTAATTTGTAGTTATGCCATACACGTGACCCCTGTAGACGAGTTAAACCCATTTAGTCCATCCATGCACGTGTCTTTATTCCAACAGGAAGATTCACACATGCTGTTTTTAAGGGATCTAGTCAAAACTTAAAAGGAAATATAAAAATTAAAATAAATCACATATATCATCGAAATGTATATTTAGTTATGCATTGACAAGGGAAACAAAGATAAGAAAAAGACGCAAGGGCATTTACTATGACAAGAGAGGAGATCAGAGGGGGGCCTGATATTGTGTCGGGTACATTTTTCGGTTAACCATGTTTGTGCAACTATACTTTCGATGCCAGTGCTAGTAAGAGTTTTGTTGTTGTATTTTTTGAGAAACTGAATGACATAAGTAGGAAGATTGATATGCTCTTTAATATAAAAAATTGTTAATGGTAACCAGGGGCGGAACTTTAGCAATCCTATAGGGGGTGGGTGTCGAAATCCAATTTTTGTAGTGGGAGTGAACTCAGTATAAATAAAATATATTACGCTATTAAACCGAAAATTAACACTATTAACAAAGAAAATCCTTCCCCTGCCCCTTATTTCTTTGCCTATGTGGTAACTTTATCAACACATATGAAGTGAGAGATGATTATGGTATATGGTTGGAAGGTTATAGGTTCCCTACTAGATAACTTGTTCACACAAGGTTCATGAACTTTAACTGAATGAATATTATTGTTCATATTCATTCATTACGAAATTGAACTTGTTCACGAACAATTCACAAAAACTATCTGAACGTTCATTAACAAAAACAAACATATATTGTTTTCAAGTTAAACACTTAACATAATAATCATATACATGATTATGAACAAACATATTATAAAGTGTTTATAAATATAAACAATTATAATTATAAATATTAGGTTAATTGAATGGGTAACTTTATAAAATAGTAACCAACTTTCAAAAGTGTTCCAATTAAGTAACTCAAGTTTTAAAAGTCATTTTTATATTTTAAACAAATTAAAAGTCATAACATATTTTTTAGCATGTTATACTTTTGGATTCAGTTAGAAATATTTTTTTCTATCTTTTGAAGCTGATATAGAACGTTGACGTAAATTTAAGGCATTTTTTTCTATTTTTTTTTCAAAATTAACATGTTTTTTTTTATTTTTTAATATAATTTTATATATTGAAAATTCTAACTCTCACGTCTTTTCCATCATTACTTTTTGTCATAAGAAAATTTGGTAATTACTCGATTTGATCGTTTGGAGGTCCAATTTGAGAAAAATATGCATGAATGACTAAATTAGAACACTTTTGAAACTTGGTTACTATTCTATGACATTTTCCCTATATTAAAAACTACAAAATATATAAAGATAATAGATTAGTGTAGTACTGTTAAATGGGATCAATGCAACAGTTTTATATGAGTGGAGACTTAAAACACTTAATAGATCAAATTGAAAATGATTAGGATGAAACAATGAACACAAGTAAAGAACAAAACAAGAACATATAATATGGTTTTCAAGATTTATGTATATTGTTTCCAAGTTCTTACAAGTGTTACAAATCTTATCTAAGGATACAAGTACTTAAGATACTTTATATTACATCCTACAATCGACCATACTTTGAAGGTCAGTTGGAAACACTAATCTAGACAACAAGATCAATATAGAGTTAAAATGTATATTGTGTTTTGACTAGTGACTATAACATGTCATAACTTACATTCTTATCTATTACAAAAATAATAAAATTACAAAAGTAGAAATTTACAAACAAAACACCTTAATCTATAGTTTGACCAAAGTATGAACTTTTCACCAATTCATATAAGTTGGTGAGTCATCAGATGTGATAGCGGAAAATTGTTCAGCTCTATCTTCGAAAGCAATCAGTCTTTGCCTTCGGAATATTTTGTCTTTTAAGCTTTGACAAAATTCATATTTGAATTCGGAAGATTTGGTCTTTTAGATTCGTAATATTTGATATTTGAGATAATTCATTGAGTTGTATCAAATTTTCTGAAATAACTTCGTTGTACTTTATATGTGTATGCCGAGTTGTATCAATGATATTTGACATAATTCATTGAGTTGATATTTGATATTTGACATATTAGCCTCTATGTGTATTCCTTATAATTAGTTAAAATTAAGAGTTATAAAAGATTAAACGAACTGACAAACATAAAAGAATGGACAATAAGGAATATAAAGCATACATAAACGAATGCTTTACTGGTTCACAACATGACCTTTATTCATCTTCATTTGTCTAAGTAAACGAATGAAATTTCTTATTCTTGTTTGTGTTCATTTATTTATTAAATGAACGATCATAAATGAAATTCAAGCCAAACGATTCATTAATAGTTCACAAACCCTTTGTTTCATTTAAAGCCTTACTTTTATCATGTATTATTTAGTTTGAGAAACTTTACTATACAATGTGTTGTTTTGTGAAAGATGTGCACCATGAAATCAATCATTGATGTAAAGTATGAGCAGTTCAGATTAAATATCAAATAATCATAAATGAAGGGGGCTGGAGGTAGCATTAGAAATAACCTATAAGTGTTAATTTTTATTAAAATTCTTCTAATTTTTATACGCATATAACTTTTTATATGATATTATTTGTAAAAAATTACATCATAAGAATAAACAATTTTTGTTTTAATTTGATTATAGTATTAATAATATTTTTACAAACATTTATATGTCGTGACTATAATTTGCATAATTACTAATTACGTAATTACACTTTATGTATTAACCACCCTCGATTTAGTTTAAATTGAGTCGTAAAAAATTCAAAAAGTTAGGGGATGGAAAAAACAAGCCCCAAGCGTTCCAGTTAATGATGTCAACCTCTTCCCCTGTCCACTAATCCAACCAATGAAAACACTCACCAACACCCCACACAGATCACCATCCCACAAATCTCAACCCTTCACCCACCCACCAATCAAACGGACACAAACACCCCACACACAAACACCAACATCTCCCCCCCCCCCCTCTATTATATATATATAAACAAACACCAAACCCAACGAAAACACACAAAATCACCTCACAAACTCCATTCTTGATTTGTTTCACCACAAGAAATGTCAGGCAGAGGCAAAGGGGGAAAGGGGTTGGGAAAAGGCGGAGCAAAACGTCACCGGAAAGTTCTCCGAGATAACATTCAGGGGATCACAAAGCCTGCGATCCGGCGATTGGCTAGACGTGGTGGCGTTAAGCGTATTAGTGGTCTGATCTACGAGGAGACTCGTGGGGTTCTCAAGATCTTTCTGGAGAATGTGATTCGTGATGCGGTTACGTACACGGAGCATGCTCGACGGAAGACTGTTACTGCAATGGATGTGGTTTATGCTTTGAAGCGACAGGGGCGTACCCTCTATGGGTTCGGCGGTTAGGTTTCCATGAATTGGATCTTGGTTGTTTGGCTTTTGTTTTGTTTAGTTGCTGATGTATGTAATCTCTTTCAATTAAGTTCAAATCTTTGAGTTTTTTGTTTGTTATTGAATTGACGATGAAAGGTTTAATTTTTGTTTCGGTTAAGCCATGATGGATGTCCAAAATGGTGAAGCAAATGAGACTTTACCATAACATGAATTTTTTGTTCACTTGTTTACTTCGTAACCCAAAATTGATACTATAATAAACGCAATACAGAACATTAAAGCATAAATGAAAATATAAGACGCTCTAATCCATAAAGGAAGAATCCATTCTTCCAATGAAGAATGTGCTTTTTTTATACACATAGAAATCTAAATAAAATTCAAAGGGAGTCTTCTAGAAAGAGTGAATCCCGTTCTCTACATCTTTAACAAACAAGTTATTGTCTTTAAGTTAAAATATTAGAATAAATTTCAATATATAGCCCAAATTGATTCTGTTGGGTTAATTTAAGGCCCAAATGATAACCACTTAATTGAATTAGAAATAACTATAGCGAATCGGTTTACAAAATCCAATAATTGAAGTTTTCAGTTTTAGTTTGGTAACTGCAAAATACACCTCTATTTCGTATGGTAGCCATTTTTCAGTTTCAGTTAATCAAGTTCTTAGTATTTGTGTCTCTTAGATTAGAATGTATTAGTCTTATTTTAGTTTTTCTTTGTTATTTTAGCTAGCAAATACTAAAGTTATTATTATTTTTTTGCATTTCGTTTAAAAGATGCCAATATTTTTATTGACATATTTCATATAACTTTTATGTTCTTTAATATTTTGAAGTTGATTTCGTATGTAACTCTTAGGATAATTGATTCTTGATTATTATATTAAACTTCTCCGAGAACATTGTGATGATACGATGCATTTCTTCTATTCATGAGGTGGAGTGTTCAAATCTTATAGAGATCATGTTTATTTTATTAGATTAGGAGCTTATAGAAAAACAAAAAAATTAATACATATTTCATGTATATGAATAATGATGTTTTTAACTCGATTACCTAAGTTTGTTGTTAGGTAGGAGGCATCGTATATAATTAATTAAGCAAGTTAATAACTAATTTTCTATGATTGGTTATGCCTAGATACTAATAACTAAGAGCATTCAAAGCTTATTTTCTATGTTTATTTGAGTGTATTACTTATATTATGTAGTAAACTTATAAGTGGTTGTGAGTGAATGATATGATAAATTTATTGTTGAATGTGTATTTTTGGAAAACATTGTTCAAAACTGTCTAATGTTTTAATATATTTAAGTGGGTGTAAGCGGAAGAGAGAGAAAAATGTAATGATAAAATTGAAAAGTAGAAAGAAAAAATAATGATTTTTAGATTAATTATATTAATAAAGATAGGAAATAAGTTATGAATACTCAAAACCACTCATTATTGCATTGGACTATGCATGATGGGTGAGTCATAAAATGATGGGAGTTTATTGATTTAATTCTTTTATTAGATGAAATTCCTTCCAAAGTTGCGATTATGAACCAAGGGAGTTCTCGCACCTACAAATCTTCTGTTCTAATCAATGGCTCTCTAACTAGGGAGTTCACTTGTTCCTGGGGTGTTTGTCATGGGGACTTGTTATCTCCCTTCCTATTCCTCATTGCTATGGAATTCCTCAACTAGTTGCTTTCCAAAGTAGTTTCCATTAGTGTTTTTCAGGGCATTAAGTTGCCTTCAAATGCCCTAATCATTTCCTACCTGTTGCTTTTTGATGATGTAATTATTTTGGACGAATGGTCTAAATCAAACTTTATGAATCTTATTTGTATGTTGAGATGCTTCTACTTAGTCTCGCGCCTTGAGATTAATATTAAAAAGTGCAGCCTAATAGGTACTAATGTGGATTATGCTCTCGCCTCGAAAGTTCACTGTAGGGTGGGCTCTATTCCATTTTCCTATCCCGGGCTGCTAATGGGCGCCGATATGAACCACGCAAAACACCTTTCTATGTGTGACTGATTAACCTTTATTAGTTATCTCCTTGATTGCATGCTTGTTTACTATTTCTCAATGTACAAAGATCCTTTGAAAGTTATTAATTCACTACAAAGGATCAGATGTAACTTTCTTTTTTAGGGGGAGGGGAGGAGGCTCGAGCAACCCAAAGAAAATAAATTTGGTTAGTTGGGAGAAAGTGTGAGATGAAAAGTCTGATGGCGGTCTTAGAATTGGTTTTCTTAGGAGCTTTCATCTTGGTATTTGACGAAGTGATAGTGGAGGTTTAGAACTAAAACCAACACATTTTGGAAAAGGGTTATGTCTTGCATTCATAATACATCTCGTCACAACCAATTCATCCTTGAAAAAAAACAGTTTGCGGGTAGATGGACTAACATCAAACAGATTGAATCTATCATGCTGAAGCAACAAGTGGATCTCAAATCCTTATTCCAGTATGATATCGGAGGTTGGTCATGGGTAGGGCCAACAACAGCTTTTCAGTCAAGTATATAAGAGTTATCATTGGTAACTTCACATCGTCCCTGTTGGGTATTCTACCTAAGAAAAAATTGAAGATATTCAACATTATTGAAATTGAAGATTTGAAGAACAATAGAAACAAAATATTAGTCTAGGGTTTGTTTTATAATTATTGTACATGCTAGACTAGTATATATATTAGAACATATTATTATTGTAAGGGTGACTAATTCACCACTTGTTAGGGTTAATAAGTTCATCATCAACAACAATATATCATCATCCTTCAAGATGATGATTTCAACAACAATATATCATCATCCTTCAAGGATGATGATTTCAACAACATATCAATAAACACCAATCATTAAACATGTTTGTGTTCTTCATCATGTTCATCATTATTACATTTTAGCATCTAATCGTTCAGTCTTGTTATTATCAATATGAAGCCTAAGATCCATGCTCATTGTTCTCTTTCATAACAGGAACACACAATTGGTATCAGAGCCAAGTGCTCATTGATTTAGATCAATTGATCTATCAGTGTTAGTTGTGTTTAATTGCTTTGAATCCTGTAGATTTGTCAGTTTTTGCTGTATTAGATCTACTGTTTTAAAAGAATTTTGTGTGAAACTTATTTGTCGTTCAACTGCATTCAATTAGATTAACTTGTATCTATATTCAAATCAATTGAATAGTAGATCTAGTTGATCATTCTCATCAATTTACATCATGAGCAACTTCAGTGGATCATCTTACCAACCACCGAAGTTGGAAACAAAAGCAGACTTCAAGGTATGGAAATCAAGTTTAGGAATCATGTAAACTATACTGATTCTGACTTATGGGTCTCCATCACTGAAGGTCCTTATTTCCACCCACCCTTGGGCCGGATTATAACAACAAAATCAACAATCAGCACCAAAGATCTATCATCTGATGATGTCAAAAGGTTAAAGTTGATATCAAAGCATACAGTTTGCTTAGTATGGCTTTACCTGAGATATTGATCAGGTGTGAGAAGTACAAAACAGCAAACTCCTTGTGGAAGATAATTCATACTCTCTGCGAAGGGAGTGATGAGATCAGAAGCATAAGGAGAGACACCCTCAGGTCACAATATGAAACATTTCATCATATTGAGGGTGAATCAATTCCTCAACAACTTCATAGATTCATGCAGTTGGTAACTGAGATGAATATTTTGGAGTTAAAATATACCAATGAGGAATTAAACAAGAAAATGCTCCACACTTTGCCAGAAAGTTAGAAGCAAACAGTATCCATGTCAAGAACACCATAGATCTGAAGTCAACTGGTCTAGATACTCTAGTTGCAAAAGTGGAAGCTCTTGAAATGGATGAAAAATCAAGACACAAGAGTGTGAGAACTCATGTCTCACCCTATCACTTCAAAGAAACAAATAATGTTGAAAGTGCATTTATTTCAAATAATGAAAGTGATAACTCTTGTGCTTGGAGTGATAATGAAGAGGTAGTTAGCTTTTATGCTTCTAAACCCTCAAAGAAATCATCTCAAGATAAAAATCAAAAGGATAAAGGAAGAAGTGCTGAGAGAAAAGATACAACTGCAGCAACAGCTAAGTCTTCACATTCAAACAATCAGTCAGAACCAATCACTATGATATTGGATTCTGAAGAACAAAAAGCAGCCTTTGCAGCTTTTAGTTCTAGTTTTCAAGCATATCTGGAAGCTCTCTAACTTCATAAATATCTGCCAACAAGATTTAGAAGAACTACATCCTGATGTAGTGGAAGAAATGGACCTACAATGGCAGATGGCAATGATGCTTATAGAGCAAAGCATATCTCAGGAGGAACAAGAACTTGGCAGCAGCCAGTAAAAAATCAAAGATTGGTGTTGACAAATCAAAGGTAAGATGCTTCAAGTGCAATCTCTATGGAATTTCTCCAGAGAATGCAATCAACAGTCATATACAGAGATGAGACACATCAGCAGCATCAGCAACATCAGACTGACCTCATCAACAATCAACTCTCAAAGATCTCTGCACAGACAATCTCAACTGATCAATACATCCCCACCAGCCACCAATGAATCAGCTGGACCAAGCAATTTAAAAGAGTCAGGGCTGATCATACTTCAAGATGGAACGTGTGACTGGAGTATGTATGAAAAAGAAGTCTTGGAAGAGAATCAGCATTGATGGCTCATATGGAACAAAAAGTTCCTCCAATGGCCAGAGAGGTAAAAGAAAGGTTATGTTCATCAACATGTGTTGAGGAAGTTAAACGTTATAGAGTCCATGCTGAAAAGTTGGCTGACAAAGTAAAAGAAACTATGATTTTGAATGAATCCCATGTTAGAGAACATAAATTGTATCAAATCAAAATTAACTCTTTGCAAAAGGATTTAGAAAAATTTATTTTTGAAAACTATAGCCTAAAAGCCCAAGTTGAGCATTTGACCACTTCCTTAAAAAAATCTATAGCTGATCATGCTTCAACTGAAGTGAAACTTCAAAAGTTTCAATTATCATCTCAGCAATATGAGAAATTACTAAATTCTCATATTGAATCAAAGAAAAGGTCTGGGTTGGGTTATAATGCTGTTGCACCACCTGGTGAATGATAATTACACATCTTTACCTACAATAATGACCAACACCCTATCAAATCATTTTGTGCCTAGCACCAAGTTTGAAACAAGATTAACTCAAATAAACATTAACAATGAAGCTGAGGTGAGTGAAACTGAATCCTCAGAATCAGAATCTTTATATCAAAATGATTCAGAATTTGATTATGATAATTGTGATGACTTGGATGATTCTGATGAACCTGATGTTGATCAAATGACCATTGGTAAGAATGTTCACATTAAAACCGGTATTCCAAGAGTGCTTGAAGAATCAAAGCTGCAATATCCTCCAAAGCAGAGAAACATGCTGAAGACTATCTGCAAGAGGATTGCTGAACTCAATGAAGGACTTCAAAAACTGAATCTTTAAAAAGAAGTTGATAGCTGCGGATCAACTAAAGAAGTACTTTTATCCCATGCAGATAATGGTAAGAAGAAACAAGTATCAACTAAACAAAAGAAAAATTCTTCAGTAGAAGATCTGCGAAAAGCAAAGTCTGCTGAATCCGTAGAACTTCTGCGGAAGAAGAAAGCCGAATCTACGGATGAGGTACTCAAAAGAGTAGCTGTTAACAAACAAAAGATGTTGAATTTGAAGCAACAAAAGTCATCAAAGGACAAGAAAGATTCAATTGCTAATATTTCAAGGAACAACAAGAACAAATCAAGCTCTTCAAAAGAGGAAACAAAAGCTCCCAAACTGAACAAGAAAAAGAAGAAAGATGAGCATGAAGAGGAATCTGAAGAAATGTATTGCAAGTGTGTGATATGATAAATCATAATATAGAAAACTGCTACTTCAGCAGTTACTCTTCCATATGCAATATGAACAATCATATGACTTCAGAGTGTTACTTTAACAAATTCTATGCTATTTGCAACAAAAACAATCATTCAACTCAGGAATGCTATTTTAATAAAAAAAACAAAAGCAAAAGCAAAAAAAAGTCAAAAACTTATTTGACAGAATCAGACTCTCAATCTGCTGAAAGTCAAGATGATTCAAAGCAAAAGAAGGTAAATCAAAAACAAAAGTCAAAACCAAAGCAGAAATCTTCTGAAGATGCTAAATCTGTGAAGAAAACAACATCAAGCCAATCCAAAACACCTCACAAAAAGGTGGACTTGGCTGGACATGTGTCTCAATCAAAAGCAAAAGATGATGAAACCTTCAAAAGTGTAGGTTCATCTTCTAAATCAAAATATAAACCAAAGAAAGATATGGTGAAGGAAGAATCAATTACGAACGAAGACTCCAAAGCTTCTGCATCAGCTTCAACAGAATCATCCTCACTACCATCAAATCAAAATGAATCAACTAGATATGAAATTAATACTGAAACTTCAGGATTAAGTCATGAAGGAGTAAAATTTTTAGACACTGTTGACAAACCCAAGATCATTCAGACTTGGGTTGTCACTTCTAACTGATTTATTTCTGAATGCAGGAACAATATTGGAGAGCTGACAACAAATGGTATGTTGACAGTGGTTGTTCCAGGCATATGACAGGAAACTGTTCACTTCTCCATGATTTCAAACATAAAAATGCTTCTTATGTGGCATTTGGTGGGGATAAAATGGGAGGTAAAATTGTTGGTGAAGGTATGATAATAAATGGTGTACTCAAGTTTGAGAAAGTAAATTACTATGAAAACTTACAGTATAATCTACTTAGTGTATCTCAAATTTGTGATCAAAATTATATCACATTGTTTGATAATACTAACTGTTACATTCTTAAGCCAGGATTTATTGTTCCAGAAGAATGGATTCTCCTCAATGCATCAAGAAAAGGAAAAACTTATGTTTTGGATATGAACAACACTTCTCTCACAAAACATAAAACATGCATTATATCTAAACTATCAGAAGATTTGTCTCAATTATGACATAGAAGGCTTGTCCATTCTAACATGAAGAACATGAATAAATTAGTGAAAATGACCTGGTCATTGGATTGCCAAACAAAGAGTTTCATTGCTCAATTCACTGTTCTTCTTGTTACAAAGGAAAACAACATAGAGTATCACATAAATCCAAAATTATCAATACTAATACTACACCACTCAAATTGCTTCACATGGATCTGTTTGGTCCTACCAATGTGATGAGCATTGGAAAAAGGCAATATTGTTTGGTGATAGTTGATGATTTCACAAGATTCACATGGGTCTTTTTCTTAAAACAAAAGAGTGAAACATCAGAAACATTAATGGACTTTGTGATCAAGATTGAGAATCAACTTGATACAAAAGTTAAAATATTTAGGAGTGACAATGGTACTGAATTTGTCAATTTTGAACTAGATTCCTTTTACAGGAACAAAGGTATTGCAAGGCAATTTAGTGCACCAAGAACTCCAAAACAAAATGGGGTTGCTGAAAGAAGAAATAGAACTCTCATTGAAGCAGCCAGAACAATGCTAGCTGATTCACAATTGCCCATCACTTTTTGGGCTGAGGCTGTGAATAATGCATGCAATGTTCAAAACAGAACATTAATTGTCAAAGAACATAACAAAAATCCTTATGAGCTCTTATTTAAAAGAAATTCATACACAGGATATCTTAAAGTCTTTGGATGTCATGTAACTATTTTAAACATAAAAGAGTCATTAGGAAAATTTTTAGAAAAAGCATATGATGGTTTCTTTGTTGGATACTTTTCAACATCTAAATCATATAGGGTTTATGTTCCATAACATAACATTGTGGAAGAGACTCCTAATGTATCTTTTGATGAAACTGTATTTACAAAGTCAGTTAAAGGTTCATCATGGTTGTTTGACATAGATGCTTTGTCTAAATCATTTAACTATGATCATTTGAATAATGCAGGATCTAATGCAGTATGTTATCCAGTTGTTCCACCTCATATGACTAAAGTAACCTTATCTGCTGATCCTCCAAGGATACCCCCATCCTCGGGTGAAAACACATCAGTAGCAGCAGATACTACATTTGGAAATGAACATGGTACATCCGGAGATGTGAATTCTGTCCCTTCTACAGAACCAGGATCTCAAGTGAATACAACAAACATGGAAATGATTCATGTCTTCACTTATTATCCGGAGAAGTTCCTATGGAACAGCAACATGCTTCCGGAGAAGTTCCTACGGACGAGGAACATGCTTCCGAGAAGTTCCTACGGAAGAGCAAAATGCTTCCGGAGAAGTTCCTACGGAAGAGCAAAATGTATCCGGAGCAGTTCCTACAGAACAGCAAACCAAGACTGGAGATGCTCCTGCAGCCCATACAGAAGACTCTCATGATCCTTCAACTCATGTTCAACATTTTGACTATTTCTTAAACTCTCAACCTGAGTTGGATCAGTGTGAGGCAATGGAAATAACTAATCTAGGATCATCTATACCAGTTGAATCAACACCTTCAATGAGAATCCATAAGACTCATCCAATCAACAACATTATTGGAAATCTACAATTTAGAGGGAGTATTGTTGGGTATTCTACCTAAAAAGAAATTGAAAATTTCCAACATTATTGAAATTGAAGATTTGAAGAACAATAGTAACAAAATATTAGTCTAGGGTTTGTTTTGTATTATTGTAATGCTAGACTAGTATAAATATTAGAACATAATATCATTGTAACGGGTAACTAATTCAGCACTTGTTAGGGTGAATTAAGTTCATCATCAACAACAATATATCACCATCCTTCAAGGATGATGATTTCAACAACATATCAATAAACACCAAACATTAACACATTTGTGTTCTTCATTATGTTCATCATTATTATATTTTAGCATATATCATTCAAGTTCTTGTCTTTATCAATATGAATCCTAAGATCCATGCTCATTATTCCCTTTCATAACGGGAACACACACTCCCCTCCTACCTTTGTACTAAAATGGAGTAAATGGTTGCCTAAAAAGTTAACATTCTTGCCTAGATTAGTGAGCTTGAGAGAATCCCAACTCGTCAAGCTCTTTTGGTTTGAAATATTAAGGTGGGTTATGCTCTTTGCCGACTATGTTCTAATCTTCCGAAAACTACAGAACATCTTTTCATATCTTGTTCTTTTATCCTTGATGCTATGGAGTTTTGTGAGTTGCTGGTGTAGTCCCTTCCATCTATGCTTTCTCTATCTAGGACCTTCTTGACCTAAATAGTTCATTTGGCAAGTCTTCTTTAAAGAGCAAGGCTGTTTAACCGGTCATTCTAGCTACTTTTTGGAGCATCTTGAAGATGCGAAATGATGTTGTTTTCAATAGTTGTAGACCATCTCTCGAATGGTCATATGAAGACCTTAAGAGCTCCAACTTTTTGTTGGTCAAGTATAAAGCCAATCTCTAGTATCTTGATTGGCCTACTTGGGTTAAATTTTCACTATAATTAATGATGTACTTCTATGGTGTTTTTCTTATTCTTTTTTGTGTCTCTTAGTTTCTTGTTGGGGACTAGTGGTTTTATAATATTTTCTGTATTAAGAAATGTTGTCATGTTAACATTGCAAAAAACAATCAAGGGTCTGTATACATATGTGTAATGACATTGATGTCGAATAGTTGCTTAATCATAAATAATTTAATTATATAAAATTTATTTTTATTTTGGAAGATTGAATATATAAACCCCTATATTCATATTCATATTAATTATTTTAAAGATGACAAAAAATAATAAAAACATATTTCAAAGTTGATGATTTATCTATATATACTCAACCAAATTAGATCTAAGGCTATCATGCATTTCTTAATTGTGCATCTTTATATGCTTTGCTTGTTTTAATTTCTCGCCAAGTAGAAAAATGCAATCATCTTCTTCTTAATTTTGGCAAATCGCTAGTCCATTATCCTCTAAATCAAAATCGTGAAAATCACACAAGAACACATTGAGTTTCAAACTTTCTTATTATGCCAAATATGTGCAAGATTCACAATGAAGTGCATTCCTTTTTCAAGATGCTGAACACCCGTTTGATATCCTTTATCATCAATTCTTAAACTTTTTTAAAGACAATGTTGTCATTGGCATGCAAGGTTGAATATGTAAATAACTTCACAAAAGTTGCGTCTTCGGGATAAATCTCACTGATAAGATAATACTTGTGTTCATACTCCATGTCATTCGCATGGAAGAAGACTTGGGGTGAAACTTTGTCCAAGATGTCGTTGAAATAGATGATCAATCTAAACATTGATATGATTGTTTGAGCCAACAACTATGTGCCTTAAATAATTTTTATTCATATTTTCCTACAAATTAATTAATATCCATTCCAATTCATATTTTAAGTGAATTTACCAGACTACCTAAAGGACAGTGCATATGATAGATATGATTTATAAGAAGATAAAATATTTAACACAACCTAAATGAATAAAAAAGAACATACATCTATGATGTTAACTTCATACCCTCCAAAAGCAACAACAAAAGTATCTTGTAGCATATACAAAATCTAAGGCAAACAACCTACAACTAACCCAAGTCATAAGAACTCCACACAACTAAGAACATTAACAAAGCAGAAGTAAAAAAGTCAGAACTTTAAGTCAAGAACACAACAAACAAATCCTAACCAATCAACAAAGCCAAACATGAAAACACATGATAAACAACAGGCTATGGCAAAGATATTAACAAAAACAAACCAAGAACTAACCAGATGAGAAAAATGCTAAAGTGAATTGGTGAGGAAGATCGACAAAGGGAATTGGGAATAGAGAATCTGACAAAAACCAACGTCATTCATACATTCTTTTCATGAAATAGAGAATGAAGGTTGAAGATGATTATGATTGATGCTTAATGTAAGGCTTATTGAAAGGTTGATGCACTCAAAACAAACCAAATCTTTCATGCATGCATGCACTTAATGAAAAGTATAAGTTGCTTTGGAAGTTTTACATCCTGCATCAGAAATATTTTAAGTGTAAAATCTTCTAAAGTCAAAACCAACATCTTCCGAAGCCAAAGTGAAGTCTTTTGAAGCTTCAAAGACAAAGTCTTCCAAAAACAAAGAAGTGAAGACAAATTTCTTTCGAAGACTTTGAAGAGCATGATTTCTCTTATGTACTTTTCATAAAGTTGACCAACTTTTCGTAGCAACTCTGAAGACTCACCAACATATACAAGTTGGTGAAAGATCCATGCTTTTTGTAACCATACATCAAGGTCTTTAGTCAGTTACTTTTTACTTTATATACTTTTATCCTTTTTATAATATATTGGGATATGAGCTATGCCATGTCATGGTCACTAGTCAAAATGTAGATTTGCATTTTGACTCTACATTGATTTTATTATCTAGATCAAATGTATCCAGCTAGCCTTTTAAGTATGGCTGGCTACAAGATATAGTATAAAGTGTCTTAATTCCTTATATCTTATTTTGAATGCTTTGTAACACTTGTAAAAGAACTTGAGAAACAATAAACTGTAATCTTGAAAACCAATATTTCTGTTGTGTTCTTAAGTTTTCTGTCTCTTGTTTACTTGTGTTCATAGTATCATAATAAATCCCGGTTCCTTATTTGATCTGTTAAGTTTTCTAAACAATCTCCTCATTATGAGACTAAGTGTATTGACCATCCCTTAAACAGTCCTGTAATTGGTATCAAAGCATTCCAGGCTCTTGATTGAAAGACCTCACCATCTTAGATTCCTCAACCTCACAAAATACTTAACAACTTAAATGATAGCTCTTATAAAAGCTGATATGGAAATCGGAACAATGACAAAGTTCCCAATGATCACTCATGAAGACTTTGATACTTGGTGTCAAAGAATGGAAGGCTTTATCAAGTCTTAAGACTCCAGTATATGGGAATTTGTTGTCTCTAGACCTCAAATACCAAGCACCTTTTCAGTTGCTGCTGGGGATGGTATGATTCCAAAGGAGGTGGCTGATTAACCTGATGAAGATAGAAAGAGAATAGACATAGATCAGAAAGCCATGACTGCCCTCCAAACTGCTCTTCCAAACTCTAACGCTTCAAGAAGTACAAACTTGCTAAGCAACTATGGATGCACTGAAGCTCATGTATGAGGGGTCCACTGAGGCAAAAGAGAACAAGAAGACCCTCTTGAAGCAGTAATTTGAAAACTTTACTTCAAAACAGGTGAAACCATGACTCAACAATACTTTAGGTATGTTGAGATTGTGGATACTTTAATGGATACTGAAATAACTCTTGAAAATAGAGACATTGTAAGGAAGTTCATGTCCTCTCTTTTTAGACGATGGACACATTATTATATTATTATAAAAAAACTAAGAACCTTAAGACTCTCACTCTTACAGAGTTGTATGGTATTCTTAGTGGATACCAGATGGAGATGAACATGCAAAATCCATCTGGTAACTCCAGCAATTTACGGAGTTCAAACCTTCATGTGGTTGAAAATGGATTGCAGAGAACCATAACATCATCTTATCTGCTACCCTGACAACTCAAAAAAAGGGTCCTTTCATCACCCTCCTGGATACACCAAGGGAGAGTTACACTCAAGGAAGTTCATTCAAAGAGACAAGCTCTTCACAAGCTTTTATGTCTATTGATGAAAGCACATGCAACTTTCTTTTCACCCTTGAAGATCTTGACTGTATCCATTTAGATGATCTGGAGTACATGGAGATTGTTTAGCAAATGGCTCTTCTCACTCATAGAGCAAAGAAGTTCTACAAGAGTATAGGGAGAAAATTTCCTAGCAATGTAGCCAGTAAAAAAGTTTGGCCTAGATAAGAGTAACATGAAATGTTACAACTGTAACCATATAGGACACTTTGCTAGGGATTGCAGGGCACTAAGAACAAATGGTGCCCAGGCATATACCAGACCAAAATACACTGATAGAGCCAACCTAAATGAGAAGCCAAAGTAGCAAGCTACAATTGTTGTTGAATAAAGAGGATTTGATGTAGCTCTCAGGTGGAAAATGCATATCCTAATCAAGCACTAATGGCTAACCATGATGAAGCCAAGGTATTGGAACATCTATATACACTTGAATGTATTACTAAAGTTAACATATATAGGTCCAATAACTTAGAGATGAGATCTGATCTTGAGTCTTTAAATATCTTAAAATCTAATTTTAAAAGAGTTGAAAATGATTATAAACTTAAAATAGAAGATTTAGAGAAAACCATTTAAACTTAAACATGAGCACACCAATTATAGGAATCAAATCAAGGTCTCATTACTAAGTTGACTGAATGCTAGGCTGAGCTTGTGATCAACAAAGTCAGGGCAAAAAAATATGTTCTTGAAGAAGAGACCTTCAAGAATATAATATCCACATCTTTGCATGCAAAAGTTTGTTATCAGAATAAGCAGGGATTGGGATCTACTAATGTAGCTTCTCTACACACAATCTTTTTTGTAAGATCTCTTAGTTGTAGAACTTATGAAGATGAGCTTCTTTTTATAGACCTCATAAATGAAGAGGATGAAGAGGAGATAGTGAAGGATGTCTCTGAGAAGAGTGAAGAAGAGCATTTTAAGAAGGGTCACTATTCTCCTGAGGATAGAAAAGAAGTTGGGATGACCAAGTCTAGAAGGAAGAATTTGATTAGAAGGCAAATAGAAAGTCCAAGAAGGCTCAAGAGATCAAAGCCACTTTCAACTCTATGCAGAATCAAGTTTTTATCTCTACAGGTTTTGAATTGGTTAAGACTAAAGACTCAAACTTAAACTACAGTACCAGGAGTTCTAGATTATGTCCAAATCATCCCAACATCATGAAGAAGGCTGATCAGTTATGTACAACTACTACACAACCTGAACCATCCAACTTCAAAGGTAGTTCTCACCCTAAAAGAATTGCCACATCTTAAGCAAAGATGAAGATGGAGAAGGAAAGTGATCAAGTTCAGTCTTGCTCCCAAAGAAAGACTCTCAAAAGGAAGACAATAGACTGTGTCATGTATGGTAGTACCTCTCATCTTGCAAAGGATTACCTATAAAATCCAAAAGGTACTGCTCACATGATCAAGAATTTTTTTTTGATAGTTTGAAGAAAAAGCAAGATTCAGAGGGAAAAACTTTCCTCCCACTTCTATGAGGAGCAAACCACTCCTATTTTATAAAGAATCAGTGCTGAGGTTCCTTATTCTTAGCATGATAATCTCCTTACCCAAGCAACCTTAAGCCTTCGCTTAGAGTCTTAAAACTCTAGTGAACAACCTTCAAGGGATAGTTACCATCTCTAACCTCTTGATCTAAATCAACCAATACCAAACCTAGAATTCTATAATAATGAAGACATGAGATTAAGTGAGTACCATGAGTCTCTCTTCTCTCCCCTACTCAAATACAGATGAGTACTCCTACCTCTCCCTTGTCTAGCCCTCATCATTCACCCATTACTGAGGTGGATCTCCCTAAACCTATTCAGGAGGATCATATGGAAGAGGCTATCACTTTTGCAAGTGATTACATCATTAAGACCTCAATGATAGTAACTCATCCCACTAACACTTCACTTGAAGTTATCAGTGAGCAAGGTAAATCCAATAGCCAAGAACACTATGCTGGTGGTAAGAGAGAAGACTTTGGTCCAATTCTTTCATCCCCATGATTCTTCTGATGAATATGAGGGGAACATGAGGCTAAATGTGCAAAAACTATCAAAAACATGTTCGTATTTAGTCTTAAAGGTTAGTCGCTTGGAATATCAGGTGCCTACCTTGAAAAACAAGATCAATGATCAGCAACTTGAGATTTCTTATCTCAAGGAGAAACTAGTTAGGAGACCTTTAAGGAGAGCTCTACCAAAAACTCAAGAACTTATAGATGTGATATACCTAACTCCTGAATCACCTATACAAGTGGGTGATGCTACCAAAAAAGGGAGAAAGTCTCAACAATCATAGAACCTAGGAGTTCTTCACAGAGTATGGACATAGAGGATTCACTATCCACACTTGCAGTTGTCCATAATCAGCAACCTCCTCAAGTTCACGTTGATGTGGACTCACTCATTCAGAGTGTATTTGAGGAGGGACTTCCAAAGGCAATGTCATCCCTACCCCAAGGAGCCTTAAAATACGTACTAGGGTGGAGCTATGATGTTGAGAGAAAAGCCCTCATACTTCATAGACTTCAAGGCAGCAAGAGATTTTACACTTTCAAACCTTGAACTACTATGAAGGTCTTGATCTTGTCAATATTCCACTTTCTAATCCAACTCATCACAGGCAAGATGAAAGAATGGCTGCAAGGATACAAGAAATGTTTGCTGAAGTGTTCAAATCAAGGAGACAAATGCAAGCAAGCAATGCCATTGGTCAATTGGAAGTTGAGGTGGATCCTAAGATTAGCTTAAAAGGGGAAACCTTGACTAAAGGCCTAGTGATAGAATTTGTGAGCACTATCATAGAATTAACAACTTTAGCATCCTATTCTCTCAGTGAAACACCTACTAGTAAAGGTGTCTCACAGCCGTTCTCTAGCCAGAGTCTGACTGCTACATCAGACAATAAAGGCCAAAGCTCTCTCCACCTTGAGTCACAAAGGTTTGTGGGTGACAAAGGGGAAAGGATATTGAATCCTGAGGAGATTGAGGAGGAGGAGAGAGAGAGAAAAAGGAAGGTAGGGGAGAAAGTTTTGGTGGGTCCTCAGGATTTATGGAAGCTGCTATCAGGGCTACTCCCAGACCAAATACTCAAAATGATGAGTTAAGAGTAGCCAGTATACACTACTTAGGGACCAGGAACTATGATATTGATGAGATCATCTCCCTTCCCTTAGAGGAATCGAATGAACTGGCAAACAAAAAGATGTCTAAGGAGAGAAAGGAGGCAAGTGATGCAACGTTGCTCATCAAGACTAAGGAAGAAAGAAGGCAGAAAAGGCTATACAAGCATGCTCCTACCCTCTCCCCAGTTCAAGAAAGTCCTACAAGAGAGGCTGTGGAAACTCAACAACCTCCACAAAGAAGCTGATAGACAAAACATGAAAAATTACCCGAATGCCACAGGTCTCTATCTGTGAATCCAAGGGCCGCAATGAGGAATTTTCAGTGTTAATTGGACTTCGTCAAGTTAATGTTTGTGGAATCAACATTAACTTTGTTTAATTGTAATGAATGATAATTAACAATAATGACAATTAATAATTAAGATGAACACAATGAAAATTACACAATTAATAATCAAACAAATATATAATTCAAATGTATTTCATTAAAACATGTAATTATTATAGATGAATAAACTATGAATGAATAATATTGATTTGATTTGAATGTATTGATGATGTGATGGCTACTAGGGTTTGTGTTTGTGTGATTTGTTATGATGTTTGGATTGTTGTGATGATGCTTGGGTGTTTGCTGTTTTAGCCATGTTCCCTGTCTCCTTTGATGTGGAACCTAGGATCCATATATATAGGCACGCGTGTTTCTGTTAAGGAAACACCAGATCTCTTGGGATTCACATAGTTGTCGAGTTGACTTGTTAACTTGTTGGCGTGTAACACTTGTATTATGAAATACAAGTGTTTGGACTCTGTAGGAATTTGGTCTTCCGTAAATGTTTGTTCTTCCACAGAAGTCTTGTTCTTCCGAAGGCACTTTGTTCTTCCAAAGGCACTTTGTTCTTCCGAAGCTATCTTGTTCTTCTGAAGGTATCTTCACTTCCATCCTCAGAGCTGCTTGTTCATTCGTAGAAGATCTTTGGATGTATTTTACTTGTAAGAAACATATCTACAGATAAACATTGGAAGAACAAAATGTTCATCCGTAGATGTTTCTTATACTTGGTAAATTTCAGTAATTTACCAATTATAATCGTTTACCTACAAACTACATAAATCAACACACAGATATGGGTTAACCTATATATTAATGCATACAAAATAATGAATTACAAGTATTCATTACAAATATTGATTAAAGTTCTAAGCCTATACAAAATGGACTAGATCTATTGACCCTCGATCTAACAATACTCCCCCTTAGGCTTAGATACTTCTAATCAGTTTTGCAACACTAAAAGTTCCTTACTCTTGACACCATCTTTTTGTTGAAATAAGATACTACATCCTTTTGATCATCATACTTGTATTTGATCTCCATTCTTCATATCCTTTTAAGAGTATCAAAGCTCAATCCCAAAATGTCTTCTTCTGTTGTCAGAGTTTCCACAACACTTAAATTGTTGACTATTTCCAGCTTATCTTGTTCTGACATTCCCATTTCAGTTACTTCCTTGATATCAGCTCCTTTTAACATCCCAACCTCATATCTTCTTCTTTTATAAGCTTTTACATTCAATTTGTCAATGACTTGTATGATATGTAAATACAGGCAGAGATCATTTTGAGCTTGATCATCTTTGAGCTTAGGGAAGAACTTATCATGAAGGTATGAAATGTAGCTTTGATGTAGAAGTTTGATTTCAATTGGGTCAAACAACCTTATGCTTTGAGCTTTCTTCTGATCTTCATTTCTCATAAGCACTAGTTCCTTAGTCTTCTCCACATATCCCCACTTAGTTATGGGAAGAGTGAATTGATTTCCTTTAATGACTTTGATTGATACGGCTTTTCTGTTGGTGTATCCAACCCTTCTTAAGAATTCATCATCAACTAGGGTAGAAGTGTTGGTGTTTGATCTTCTTTTCCTTTTGAGTCTTTTCTTGTGTTCTTCATCTTCCCTTATTGCTTCCTTGACTACATCATCCTTAAACTACATTTTTCGCTTTCCTATCATCACTGAGAAATCCCTTCCTCTTGGACTTATAGGGTAGTTGGTGATGATCAGGCTTTGAAGATCTTTGATGTCAGAATCAGGCAATAACAAGATTGATGTAAGTAGGTGGTAGTATTCAACTCTACCGGATGCTCTTTTGACTAGGGTGCAGTCCTACTCTGAGTCATATTTCCATGCCATGATCTTGTTCTCTTCAGCAGTAGTAGGGGTTGTGATATCATTAAACAACTTGATGAGAGAAGATTTTTCATCAGTGATCTCTCTCACAGTTATACGTAGAGGCCACACTTTGCCTGGGATAACTGCCCTAGGCTCTCTGATTAACTTATCCTTCCCTTTGTGCTGATCTTTAGATACAACAATTATAGAATCAACAGAGAGTTTGCTTTGTTGCTCAATAGCAGAATTTGGAGCTTCAATTCTGAATCTGACTCCAGTATCTAGCTCCACAGCTATGACATGTTCCATCATTCTTCTTAGCTCACTAACTGATCTTCCCTTGAGTTCATAGCTTTTGTAGTTGTGACCCTGTAACCAGCATATATATTGTATTTTGAGAGCTTAGCTGTACCACAGTGACCCAACTCCTTCTTGATTTTTTGAATTGATTGAAAGGCTTTGAATGTCTCATAGTTGCAATTTAGAATCATGAATCTTGCTAGCTCGAATTCCTTCAAGATGTTCTTCATCTCATTCATATTTAGCCTCTCTACTAGATCATATAGGAACCCATGATTGGTTAGTGTCATGAACATTAAGGATCCTGGCCTTTCTTCAAGTATGTCTTTGGTTGTCAGCAGGCCTTCAGTAGTTGATTCTTCTTGGTCTTTGTTAGTTTCTTCTTCAGTTAGCTCTTTCCATTCAGCATCACTCTCAGCTTCATCAACAGTAATTGGCTTTGATGTTGAAACATTGACTGTAGCAGTGTGCTTTGAGGATGTATGCCTTGACTTTTTAGGTGAAGCTTCAACATTGATTACCTATTTCTTTGTAGAACCTAAGTACTTTCTCTTCCTCGAATACAAAATAAGTTGCTTAGAGGATGCTACAGGTTCTTTTGGTTGTATTGATGTAGTGGCAGCCTTTGATTCCAGGGCACTTATTTTCATCTTCAGCTCCTCAACCTCTTCATCCTTTCTTTGTAGCTGAGCATGTTGTTTTTGTAAATTCTTGATAGCTTGGTTGCTTTCCAACACAAGATTTTCTATTTCAGCCTTTTGATTAGCAATAGACTCCTTTTGTTCTTCAACAAGCTTCAGCAGAGCATTAATGACTTCATTGTTGCATTGAGCAACTTCTCTTAATCGTTTTGATGATTGCTTATTGCTACATCGGCTGGACATCTTTTTCTTTTATAATCCCTTTCAGCTTTTGCATTCTTTTCTTTCTGTAGTTTGCCTTCACAACAAGCTTGTTGTATTCAGCCACCAAATAACTTTTGCTTACTGGAATGTCCTTATCACTGATGTCATCTTCATCATAGGCAATTACATCTATAAAGTTTTCTCCTTCTTCTTCTTTCTCATGTTGAGCAGCTATCTCACCATCATTCACATTTTCAGGAGCTACACTAGCTAAGCTTGAGCATGATTCAATTGATTTCTCTACTTGCTCTTGATGTGGTTGTTGTTGTTGCTGATGGACACTGACTGGAAAGACTGGTTCTGTATCATTTGACTGTATAAGGGATTCAGTCTTGGTTAATGATAATTAACAATACTGGCTTGAGAGGCTAAGACTGTTTCCCCTGTGTAAAACCTCTCAGTGGATTGGTTTTCTGTGATTGGAGAGATTAGTTGAGTGCTTTGGCTTGTAGAAGATTGTGATTGGGGTGTTTGTTGTTGATTTGGTGATAAAGGGTGGATTGGAGAGATAGGTTCTATGTTTTGGCTGGTAGGTGATTGTGGTAGAGGTGATTGAGGTTATTGGTGAATGGGTGTTTGATGAGGAGAAGATGAGGCTTCCTTAGTGTTAGCAGGAGAACTTTCATCCTGGTCTTCCCATATCAGTTCTTATGGGATGTTGGCATTAGCATCTACCACTTGAGCAAACATTCGCATGTCTTCTCCTTGGTATTTTCCACTAAGCTTGTTTAAAACAGACCTATCCAAATGGGCTTGCACAAATACATCACCATCTCTTGCTATTCCAGGAAATTCTCCATTGATGATTAGTTGTAGAAATCTAGGGAACATATACATCTTGTCAGATTTTTGTACTCTAATGTGGTCACATAGACAGTTGAAGATGTACTTGGAGTAGTTGTATGTTCTTCCCTCAAAAACACCAATGATCCTAGAGGATATGCGCCTTGAGAATCTGTCAAGCCCAGACTTCCTGTTGGAGATGCACTTAAGATAATGTTGGGTTTGTTACACATCTTATCAAAGTTGTTTAACCTCTTAAACATGAAAATGCAGCAGAAACAAAACTTAATAATATGTTCTATAAACAGAAATTTAAAGCATATTAATATCATCAACAAACCCAAGAACAAAGGATCAAATATATGTGAAAGAACTAGCTATCAAGCATAAAATAACAACCAAATACGACACATGAAACTACCTTTCAAGAGCTGCCAAAATTGAGAGAAAGAGGAAGGGGATGTGGTTCTTGATGGCCAAAACACCAAGGAAGGTGTCCTCAAGCTTGCATCCCCACAAGCGTTAATCAAACACCTTTGTTGCTAGGTTTTGAACACAAAAATCAATCCAAAAAGCTGCTGAAAACCCCTTTTCAGTCGTGAGTTCCATTTAGAGTAGAGAGAACTTTGGTCACTTTTAGTTTTTGCATGTAAGAGAGAGTGAAAGATGGAGTGTAGGACTAGTTAATATTGTCTACTTCCAAGACAAACAAATAACCAACCACCTCACAAGGGGGCGGTCGAAATTGGTTCAAAATGGGGTTTCCCCTAATTTTTTCTTTCATTTAATTGTAACTAGTTATTTAATAAGTTATGTAATTAACCTTTTAATTATTTAACTCATACACACTATTATTATTTGATGTTATTTAACCAAATTAAATAACATTACAAATAATAACCATAAACAAAATATCCTTATAAATTGTTCCATCTCATATACAATTTATTTAGAAAAGTTTTTAAATTGGTGTAATTATTAACTGCATGATCATATCATCAATTAATATTTATTGGTGTTTGCTAAGCTTGTTATTAGGTATGACAAGTCACTAACCACATCAATGTTTTATGTGTCTTGGGCATAAAGAATCCAAAAATCTCCCGCTTGCACAAGATTCTTAGAAGATTGATGCAAGCAGTAAATACTGTCTAACAACGGTTACTAGCCTTAATACGCATAACTAAAAGCCATTCAATAACATCATCTCCTTCAAGTATCTAACTTGAAATGATTTAGATAAATCAATTATTTATCCTTTTGTTGTAGATGTCATGTTAAATCCAAGGACACAAAATGGTCATTCTTTGTTGATTTAACTTAATCAGGCCTTAGACATCTTGCTCTCAATGAATAAGAGGAACAAATTCCATCTTGACTACATACGTTTCTCACAATCACCTTGTGTCACACCTGAACATAGCCTTATGTACTGTTCATTATTTTAGAGCAATGAAGAACTAGCTCAAGGTATAACACTTTGGTGAATATCAAAACCCAATATGTATCTCAGGTTAGATGATACCAAATGATATTCATCTTTACTAAAATTTATTTATGATCAATCAAGAAGATTCCATGTTGTAAAATTTGAGACGCGGGTTAGGCCAATATTCGTATCCCACAAATATCTATGAGCCTTGACAACAACCAATTGCTCTGTATTCATGTCTTATGAATATCCACCAACCCATGTTCATAATAGTCTTACGCTCATATTTTTTCCCATAAACATGACCGAATACGGACATTCAGAATAATAAACATATTCATGGATGTATACATGCTAAAAGGAACATAACTCAAATATCACAAATATATAAAAGAGTTAAATATTACAATTGTTCTAAACTTTTAAATACTAAATAGATCAATTCCAATCACTAGAATATTAGAGTCCTAAGGCACAAGTATGACTTTCATGCTTTGATCTTTCAAGGAGCTTCATGAGTGGATCCACAATGTTTTGATAGGTGTGAACTTTAAGAATACGTATCTTTCCTTTTTCAGCTCATCCCTTATGTAGTTGAATCTCTGCTTAATGTTCTAGTCTTTTGATGTGCAGGGGTTCCTTGATTTGAGCAATCGCACCCTCGTTATCATAAAAGATTTCTAAGGGGTCTTGAATGGTAGAGACCACCCCTAGATCAGCAATAAATTTCTTTATCCATGCAGGTTCCTGAGCTACTAATGAGGCGGCTATGTATTCGGATTCTGTAGAGGACAATACTACCACGTCTTGTTTTGAACTCTTCCGGACACTGCTCCTCCATTCATAATGAAGACATACCCGATTGTGATCGAGAATGATCTCAATCAGTTTGGAAACTCGCATCTGTGTAACCCTTTACAACGAGTTCCTCTTCATCAGATCCGTATATTAGAAACATATCCTTAGTCCTCCTAAGGTATTTCAATATACTTTTAACATCCATCAATGGCTATTACCTGGATTCTGTTGATATCTGCTTGTCATGCTTAACGCGCATGACATTCGGTCTAGTACATGTCATCGCATACATGATGGATCCTATAGCAAACACATATGGGATGTCCTTCATTCGATCTTGCTCATCCTTTGAGCTTGGACATTGAGATGTACTCAATATTGTCCCTCTTTGAATAGGTACCATACCTTTCTTAGAGTTTTCCATCTTGAACCTTTTCAAGATTTTATCAATATATGAACTTTGGTTTAAACCTATCAACCGCCTCGATCTGTCCTTATAGATCTTTATTCCCAAAATATAGGCGGCTTCACCAAGATCTTTTATGGAAAAACAACTTCCAAGCCAGGTTTTAGCACCTTCCAAGGTTGAATATTATTTCCAAAAGTAGTATGTCATCAACATACAATACTAAGAATGTAATTATGCTCCCACTAGCCTTCTTATATACACAAGCCTCATCAGCATCTTGATGAAACCAAATTTCTTGATCTCTTCATCAAAACGTTGATTCCAACTTCTCGATGCCTGTTTGAATCCATAGATTGATCTCTTTAACTTGCATACTTTATTAGGATGTCATGGATCGATAAACCATCAGGTTGAACCATATGGACAGTCTCTTCAGATGTCTATTAAGAAAAGCGGATTTGGCATCCATTTGCCAAATCTCATAGTCATAATATGCAACTATGGCAAATAATATCCTAAATGACTTTGGCATTGCCACAGGCGAGAAGGTTTTATCATAATCAACCCCTTGAGTTTGAGTGAAACCTTTTGCTACAAGTCTTGCTTTATAAGTATCTAAGTTTCCATGCATATCCATTTTCTTCTTGAAAACCCACTTGCATCCAACCGGTTTGGAGTTATGTGGAGGGTCAACCAATTCCCAAACTTGGTTGTCATACATTGATTGCATCTTTACGTTCATGGCTTCCAACCATTTTTCACAATCCGAATTGGACATTGCATCATGGTATGTAGTTGGCTCATCAGAGTCAACCATGTAGCATCCATTCATGAAAAATCCATATCTTTCAGGTGGAATGCTAACTCACCAGATCTGCGAACATTTCGTGTGTATTGATCAAGCTCTTGATCATCATCAACAATATCTTGTTGATTGCTAGTGTCAACCAAACGTGTATCGGCTTGTGGATCTTCAAAGGAGGCCCCGTATTGGATATGGGCTGAGGCCTATATATACCAGTTTCATTGTGTAGAGAGATAAAGGATTGGAAAAGGGTTTTAGAAAGAGTGTGCCCGGGAGCCTAGGGCTGCCGGATGAGAGGGGAGATCATGCTCGATCTTCCCCTTGCCAAAAGTCTTGATTCTTATGTTGTAACGAGCTTGTAATCGTTAGGTTTTATCAATGAAACCATTCAATTATAGTTCGTATTATTGTTTGACTTTTGGTTTGTGCTGTTGTTTATCCTTCCGTAAAGAACATACTCGGATGTTTATCGATCCACAACCGATTCACAATTGGTATCAGAGCGGTTATTGATGGAATAATCTAACAATCATTCTAGCAACCCGAGCTCTAGATTTCTGGATCAAATTTCAAATCTTAACGTTGAACACACTTCGTGTTCTTTGAGTTTTGCTCAGATCGTGTTACGTGTGGTGTTCTATGTTAAAATTGCACTTGAAACCAGGTTCCCATCACCCCTTCGAATCCGATGATGTCTATTTTGTCTCGATTCATGTAAAATTCGTCAGATTAGGGTTTTGGGCAGCCTGGCGGCTGCAGATCTGAAAATCTGCATGCAGACCCGTTCATGTGACTGGGCCATGCGATTGGACCACTCGTACGAATGAGCCATACGAATGGACCATTCGTGCGACTGGACCAGTCGTATGTTCAGTCGTGCGACTGGACCAGTCGTATGTTCAGTCGTGCGACTGGACCAGTCGTATGTTCAATCGCACGAATGTGCCATCCGCATTGACTCATCCGCATTTGTTCCAGACCAAAAAAAGAGTCTGGAACTGCTTCTTGCACATATTTGAGGATGAGCAAAGCATATTCACCCTGAGGTTATTTTGTCAACAAGTTCGATGTATACCCCATTATTCGTCGGACTTCCAGAATAGGTGAATGTAATTGGAACACGAAAGAGAGAAGAAGATGTCAGCAGTTGGTGCTGATTTTGTGGGGTAGTCAGGAGCATCTGACTACTTATGCCAATCAAGTTATATTTATCCGCACAGAGAGGATTATCATTCTTAGGGGGAATCCATGTATAGAGAATTGAAGACACAATCAGAAAGTGATGATGTGAGCAGGTTTCTGATGATGAATCTACATGCATGCTGATTTGGTTGATATTGTCAACTGTGGATTGGAACCTTCAACCTTTTACCCAATACACCGGTGAAGACGCAAGGAGAGCACAATGTCTATATTGGGATAGTTGAATGTGAGGGGGAATTTCTGGAGGTGTTGATGTTAATCAGGTTAGCCTGTGTGAAGATTGAAGCAATGGAACACTGTTCATGTCATTATCTAGAAAAATTAGTCATATGGGGAATCTTGCTGTGATGATGGTGTTCTGCAAAGTAAACGAAAGCTTTTGTGCCTAAATTCATTTTCAGGGAAGTGTAGCAACCTGACGGATTAACAACGCTGGCTAATATGCTTTTCGTTTGATTCTATTGGCAACCAGAGTAAAGATTGACTGAAGATTGTAAGAGGTGTTATCTACTATTCACAAGCAACGTCCAAGGGGTAATTTTTTGGAGCATATATAGTCATATATAGTGTGTCCGCCGCTTGTCGAATAGTCTAGGATTAATGTATTACACCTGATATGTTGTAAACACATGAAACTGGGTCATTCGTAGGAGCATATGTGAATGAGAATCAGTTGTACGACTGAGCCATGCTAATGGACCAGTCGTGCGACTGAGAGATGCAATTGGGGCATTCGTGAGACTGAACCATAAGAATGGTCCAGTCGTACGATTGAACCATACGCATGGTCCAGTCATACGATTGAATCATACACATGGTCCAATAGCATGAATGGGCCCAGTCGTATCTAATATGGGCCGAGGCCTATATATACCAGTTTCATTGTGTAGAGAGATAAAGGATTGGAAAAGGGTTTTAGAAAGAGTGTGCCCGGGAGCCTAGGGCTGCCGGATGAGAGGGGAGATCATGCTCGATCTTCCCCTTGCCAAGAGTCTTGATTCTTATGTTGTAACGAGCTTGTAATCGTTAGGTTTTATCAACGAAACCATTCATTATAGTTTGTATTATTGTTTGACTATTGGTTTGTGCTATTGTTTATCCTTCCGTCAAGAACATGCTCGGATGTTTATCGATCCACAACCGACTTCACATTAATACAATCGTTCATTTAAAAACAATGTTCGTTCGCATTACAATGCAAAAACATTAAACAAAAGAATGCCATCCCAAAAGAGTTGAGTAGCCGCCCCGTGCCATCCTTAGCAACATTAGCTGCCAACTGGAGACACATAAAAGTCACCGTTGCTGAGTGAGTTCTAGTTTTATAATAAAACATACTTTATTTTCATTAAAACCGTTCGTTACTTTTACATTTGATCATACATCATACGTACGCATAGATAATATGATTATTATCTTTGTCATTTGTCCATTTACTTTCGTTCATTCATTACATCTTTTCCTTCCATCAACACCATGAACTTTACCCTTCCGTCATGCATAAAGCTGATACTGGGCCGAAGACTACCATAGACCTTCCGTCATGGTGCATAGCACCCTGGGCGCAATACTGAAGGTAAGGTTCAGGTCTACCATTGTCATGTGCTATACCCTTCCATCATGCATAAAGCTGGTACTAGGCCGAAGCCTATCATAGACCTTCCATCATGGTGCACAACACCCTGGCCACAGTACCGAAGGTAAGAAACAATGGTCCCATACAAATGGTCAATCATAAAGAAGTACCCCGACGGGCATCCTTCTGGGGTAGCTAACCTGCACGCCATTGGGCTAACACCCTACATTGGGGCGTGTCCCGTCATACAAGGCTTGCAAGACTTTCTTTACTTTCATTGTTCTTTAATGCATGCATTCATTCATCATGTTCTTCTTTTCATTATCTTCCACTTTACGTTACATAATACTTCCATTTCATTCATTAACATTCTACGTAAAGCCAAGGGAAAGATAATCATACATAATAATAAGGAACATCAATGTACACAGTCAACATCATCATACATGGCATCCACATACATACATAACATACATCATGCATAAACATACGACATCATACATCATCATCATTCATGCCCAACATAACCCCTAAGGCCTCAAAAGTCATCTATATGAACCCCGAGGCACCTTCCACGTCAAAACTTACATCTGCACTTTCCTCCCGAAAGTCAGTATATAAACTATGTTCCCTCGGGTACACAAGCCCTACATGGGCGTATGGGCACCCTTCAGTTGCATGGCCTCCCAGGCGACTGAATACAATGCGAATGAACACCAGGCTAATGGGCCCTATGCGAATGGACCCAATACGGATGAACACAATGTGAATAAGTCCCATGCCAATGGAACTAATGTGGATGAACACCTTGTGTGATTGAGTACAAATGCGGATGAACACCTTGTGCGAATGAAACTAATGCGGATGAACACGTAGGCGAATGGACCCTTAATCGCATGAATCCCCATGCGAATGGACCTCAATCATGTGACTCACAAGCGAATGGACTCCAGTCGCATGACTCACATGCGGATGAACCTTTTTCGCACTCCTTTTGGCCGTATGGCCTTAATCGCATGCCATTCGGTCGCCTAAACCTAGTTGATGCAGAATGCAGTTCATCCCGAACCCAATCTGCACTTTTCGGCCTCCAAACCCTTCCAAACCTTTTCTAAGCCCAAATCAACCATCCTAAACCTTAGAAACACAAACCACAATACCATTCAAGCATGCACAAGCCCGAAAACAAATCCCACTCGCATCACACACAAACACATACATACGGGTTCAACACACACATTTCAAAAACGGGTTTAACTATGTGTTCTAGCCCCAAATCAATTGAAAACGTGTAAAAGAAGGGTCCTAGAACTCGCACAAACGAAACTGTCGAGTAGAGATTTAATCCAACCCGCTACACTTCGACTTTCACACTCGAATCCACGAAAACCAAGCTTGAAACTCTCTTTTTCTCCCATTTTCTCTCCCCTGACCAAATTAGGAGTATGGGGGAGGGTGTGGGCTGCCTTCACCCTCTTATACCCACACTCATTCAAGGTCTTTCCCATTTTGGCAAGTTTGATCCCTCGACTTTGGACTTTATTTCTTTTCTACTTTCGTCGGCTTAAAAAAAATTTTCCGGGTGTTACAAGTCCACCCCCCTTAAATAGGTCTCGTCGCCGAAACCTGTTATTCCTTGAACAAATGTGGCTAATGCTGTCTCATTTCCTCTTGATTCTCCTATGTAGATTTGGATCCCTTCGTGTGCTTCCACTGTACACGCACAAGATGAACCACTTTATTCCTCAACCTCTTCTCTTTTCGATCAACGATCGCCACTGGTTGCTCCACATAATTGAGCCGTTCCTTTACCTCGATATCCTTTAGTGGTACAATCATCTCTTCATCCGCTAAACACTTCCTCAGATGAGATACATGGAATGTCGGGTGAATTCCACTTAACTTACCAGGTAATTCCAGTCTATAGGCCACCTCTCCTACTCGAGCAACGATTTGGAAAGGCCCTATATATCTTAGGCTCAACTTGCCCCGCTTTTTGAATCGGATGATACACTTCCAAGGTGAGACCTTCAACATAACCCGGTCACCCACCTTAAACTCAATCGTTCTGCATCGTTTATCATCATATGACTTCTGTCTATCTTTGGATGCCTTCATGAAGGCCTTGATCTTTTCAAGCTTCTCAGTCGTAGCCTCGATCACCTCGACGCTCCCTAAATCCTTCTGACCAATATCACCCCAACAGACGGGTATTCTGTATCTCCTACCGTATAGCATCTCATAAGGAGGCATACTAATACTGGCATGATAACTATTGTTGTATGAGAACTCAGCTAACAGTAAGTGGTCATCCCAACTTCCTCCAAAATCGATAACACAAGCACGAAGCATATCCTCCAATGTCTGAATGGTCCTTTCTGACTGACCATCTGTCTGAGGATGACAAGCCGTGCTAATATATTACCTCGTCCCCATTGCGTCATGGAATTTCTTCCAAAATTTAGATGTAAACCGGGTGTCATGATCAGACACAATAGACACTGGGACACCATGACGAGTTACAATCTCCTTGATGAATAGATCCGCCAACCTCTCAGATGAATATGTCTCGCGGATCAGTAGGAAGTGAACACTCTTCATTAAACGGTCAACAATCACCCATATAGCATCGTACCCTTTTGGGGTACGCGACAGCTTTGTAATGAAATCCATGGTGATGTGCTCCCACTTCCATTCCGGTATATCCAAAGGTTGGATCTTCCCATAAGTTTTTTGGTACTCGACCTTCACCTGTAGACAAGTAAGGCATTTACTCACATATTCCACCACATCGCGCTTCATACCCGGCCACCAATAATCTTTCTTGATGTCCAATACATCTTTGTGGAACTGGGATGAATAGAGTATCGAGTCTTATGAGCTTCATCTAAAATCTTCACCCGTAGACCCCCAAAACGAGGAATCCACATCCTCCCGAATCGAGTTCTAACACCAAGCGTGTTTTCACCCATTTCTATGACCAAACCTCTCATTCTTTCAGAGTTAAGACGATCTTCTTCCAAGGCCTCATCCTGGAACTCCTTAACTTGCTATCAGAGGTCATAATCATCTAGTAAGCTTTCACCCGAATCGGCTCGGCCCTATCTTTTTGGCTAAGGGCATCCGCCACAACGTTAGCATTGCCCGGATGATAGTAGATTTCGCAATCATAATCTTTTATAAGCTCCAACCATCTTTTTCTGCCTCATGTTCAAATCTTTCTGCTCAAAGAAGTACTTCAAGCTCTTGTGGTCAGTGAATATGGTGCACATCGTCCCATACAGATAGTGCCTCCAAATCTTCAGTGCAAAGACCATGGCTGCTAGCTCCAAGTCATGAGTAGGATAATTGACCTCATGAACCTTCAACTATCGGGATGCATAGGCTATAACCTTCCCTCTCTACACTAACACACACCCCAACCCCAAGTAGGAAGCATCAGAATAAACCAACATATCTTCACTTTCATTGGATAATTACAGAACAGGAGCTTGAGTCAATCTCGCCTTCAATTCCTCGAACGCCTTCTCTTGAGCTTGACCCCATACAAACTTCACATCCTTCCGGGTCAACTTAGTTAGTGGAGAAGAGATTTTGGAAAAGTCTTGGATGAATCTTCTGTAGTAGCCTGCCAAACCCAAGAAACTACGAATCTCGGATGGCATCTTTGGAGACTTCCATTGCATCACGCCTCTACCTTTGCCGGGTCCACCATAATCCCGTCAGCGTTCACCACATGACCCAAGAATTGAACCTCGCGCAACCAAAACGCGCACTTGGAGAACTTAGCGTACAACTTTTCCTTTCTCAACATCTCCAAAACCTCTCGAATGTGATCGGCATGCTCAATCTCGCTCTTTGAATAAATCATGATATCATCAATAAACACAATCACTGAATTATCCAGCATCGGCCGACACACTCGATTCATCAGGTCCATAAAAGCAGCTAGCGCGTTGATCAAACCAAAAGACATGACAAGAAACTCGTAATGACCATAACGCGTGCGAAAGGCTGTTTTAGGAATATCCTGCTCCTTCACCTTTAGCTGATGGTAGCCAGATTGAAGATCTATCCTTGAAAACTAAGTGGCACCTTGAAGCTGATTAAACAAATCATCAATCCTCGTTAACGGGTACCGATTCTTTATCGTCAACTTACTCAGCTCACGGTAATCAATACACATCTTCATACTGCTGTCTTTCTTCTTCATGAATAAGACCGGAGCACCCCAAGGAGAGATACTCGGTCTAATAAACCCCTTATCAAGCAGCTCTTGCAACTGCTCCATCAACTCCTTCATCTCAGTCGGAGCCAACCGATACGGTGCCTTGGCAACAGGTTGGGCACCCGGTATCAGATCAATCTGAAACTCGATCTCTCGGTTAGGAGGCACTCTGGATAAGCCTTCAGGAAACACATCTGGAAAGTCACACACAACCGGTACATTAGACAGTTGTGGTGCTGGCGTATCCACTTCCTTTACATAGGCCAAGTAGGAACTACATCCACGCCTCATGCATTTTCTTGCCATCGCTATTGAGATTACTTTCGGGATTGTCATGACCCGATCCCCATAAACCGTCACCTTACTCCTGTCAGGCGCTGTCAGTCAAATCATCTTCTTGCGACACACAATGTTCGCCTCGTAATCCGCTTACCAATCCATCCCAAGAACCATGAAGATCATGTTAGGTTGGACTCACTTTAGTATAGATGTTTACTTTACATTGCAATAGGACTTTTGTTAGTTTCATTTTGTTTGTAATTAGCAGTTTTGGCAGTCCAGCGAAACTGTGAGCGAATCTATACATTCGCTCACAGTTCGCTGTTTTGGTTTACCCGGCGAACTTGTGTTCTACCGGGTGAAACTATAGTTTCGGCATGATAGTTTCGCTGGTAGCGAAACTGTCAGCGAATCTATAACAGCTATATATACTATTGTCATTTCACTTTGTAGGGTAAGCTTGCAAAACCCTAATCGTGGAATTCTGTTGCAAGCTACCATTTCTAAGCAGTTACTTCATTGAAATACAATTGTGCTTGTTGTTATTAAGTGAGTTTGTTCTTTGAGTACCAATTATGTCTTGATTCATCATATTCACTTCTTAAATGTTGTTATTTGGATTGTGTGTTTGATATTGATAAAATTATCCTATCAATTGTACTGTTCATCGATCACATGGACCAACAATATGGTATCAGAGCCTTAGTGCTCTTGATTTGTTGAGTTTTTGTGGTTTGGTCAATATCTAGTTTCAATCAATTTTCATTGGATTATCAGCTGTTTTTGGCATGGAATTTGATTGAATTATGCTTGTTCTGATTGAGGAAGATTCTACAATCATCAGATCTCAAATTCATTGAGATTTGGATGATTTCAGATTGATTTTGAGGTGAAAAGGGTTTTGAGATCGACCAGCGAAATAACTGTTCTTATAGCGAAACTGTCATCTTCATTTAGCGAAATTATGAGTTATTTTGGATCAGAAGTTGTTTTCTAGAGTTTCAGCAAAAGTATTCCCTTGAACGAAAGTTCATTAGTGTTTTTGACCAATCATCAAGCGAAATTGCTGTCGAATCTATTTTTGAACGAAAGTTCAAGCTTGTTTTCTGCGAATTTAGCAGCGAAACTAAGCAATTGTTGTCTCTGTTCAAGTGAAAGTGCTGCCGAAATGCAAGCGAAAGTGTCTGTTTTTGCGAAAGTATCTGCGATAGTATTGTTTCAGCGAAACTGTTAGCCAAGTCACCTCTTTCAGCGAATTTGTTAGCGAATTAGTCAGCGAAATTATCAATTTTTCTGCCGAAACTATCATGTCGAAATTAACTACTCTTACACTTGCGGATCTTGAAAGTGTTGCTCCTAATAGACCTCCAAGACTCATTAATGGAGATAATTTTGAAGATTGGAAGAGATGTCTCAAAGCTTTCTTTTTCTACACAGATCATAATCAATGGGAATCGATTATTTCAGGTCCTCATATACCTACGGTTACGGTTGGTGATGTCGTTTCTCAGAACAAAGACCCATCTTCTTATACTGAAAGTGATCTGAAACTGATTGATCGTGATCAAAAAGCTTTTGGTGCTCTAACTCTCTGTTTGGCTCCAGATATCTACAATCGTTTTGCAGAGCATAAAAAATGCTAAATCCCTTTATGATGCTCTTGTGAATTCTATGATGGGAATGCAGATCTGGTGAAAGACAAGAGTATTCAAGCTGAAAAGGAGTTCAATTCGTTTGTAGGATACAAGAATGAAAGTTTGACAGATCTGACAAATCGTTTCTTAACCGTCTCAAGCACTCTGAAGAAGTATGATGAAAGACTCTCCAACAGTGAACAAGTTAACAGGCTTCTCGATTCTCTTCCACCACAGTGGAGTCTTCAAGTGAGGATGCTCAAACAAGAAAGAGGTTTTACAGATTATAAGCTGAGGATATCATTAACAAGTTGAAATCTTTTGCGTTGGATATGAAAAGAAGAGAATTAACCAGACTATAATGCCACATCTGGTTTTTCTCAAAATGCTGCTTTGTTGTCATCCGCTGCAAACTCTCACATTCAAAATCCAATCAAGGAGGGGGCAATACAAGTAATTTCTCGAGTGGTAGTAATCATGTTGGAAAAGAATTGGGAAATTCTAAGGTGAATGCTGAAACTTCAATTTCATCTGAAACAATGGCTCTTTTTGGAATGTTTGTTCAGAGCTATGAAGCTCTTGTTGCTGGTGAATTGAAAGGAAAGGAATGACTATGGAGGATATGTATCAGGTTGATCCTGATGATTTAGAAGAAACTGACATTCAATGGAAAATGGCGATGTTAACTTTAAGAGCCAGGAGATTCATGGAAAGAACAGGAAGAAAGAACTTTGGTGGTCAATCATCTACCTCAAAACTAGGATTTGATAAGTCAAAATTGAGGTGCTTTAACTGTAAACAATTGGGACATTTTAAACGTGAATGTCCATACCAATTGTCACAGATCCTAGTACACTGGAGTACCAAGATTGACAGCAGAGAAAGAAAAGGAAGAAGGAAATTCAAAAAAGGAGTCAGCTTTGATCTCAAACTTTGACTGGAGTGTGGAGGTGGAAGAAATAAGATCTGAAATAAATCACGCGTTAGTTGCTGAGGTTGTGGAAAGTGATGAGATGGAAGTTGATAAAGATGGATGTGTTGTTCAAGGAATTCAAAGGAGCAATGAATCTTTAGTAAAGGAGAGAAAGAAGAGAAGGCAGATGGAGAGGAGAAAGAGGAAATTACAGGTTCAGATGAAGAAAGGAATTCAAAAGCTGCGAAAGGAAAAGAGAAGGATGATGCGGCCGCTACTGTTGAGGAAAGGAAATCAAGTACTCCAGCATGCATGTGCGATAAAGCTTTAGCTGCCGAAAGGATGGTAATGGGACTTCCTTATGAGGTAATACAGGATATGTGCTCATCTGCTTGCAAAATTAGACTTTTTGGGATTTATAAGGCTAATCGTTTGTTAATTGATAATGAAAAGGATTTAAAACGAATTAATGATGAACTTAAAATGAATGAATCAAAATATTTTGTGAAATTAAATGAGGCTTTAAAAGAAACTGATCATTTAAAAAGAATGTTTTGGAAAGAAATGTAGAGGTTAATACTTTGACTGAACGGGTTGCTCTTGCTGAATTTGAAGCAAGCAAACTTCAGTCAAAGTTAGATAAATGGACTATTTCTGGAATGAAACATGATGATCTTTGTAAAATCAACGGGGAGCAAGAATTAAAACAGGTTTGGGTTATGAAAATATACAGGTTTATCCTCCTCCTAGTACATACTGTTATTCTCCTATGCATGTTCCTCATCCTTCTAATGATTTAATCAAATCAGATACTGACAGTATGTCTGCAGGTTTAGTCGGGAATAACTCTAAGTACATTCGTGAAGACTACGACTATGGACCAACTAGTGGGCTTGGATGCACTAGTTCTAGTACACTGACAATCAGCAGTCTGTTTTAGATAATAAGTCTAGTTTAAATTCAGTGTTTGTTTCTAGTTCAAATGTAACAGACTTGAATGTCTCATGTTCTCTTGACAGTTCTATTTCATCTTGTACTTCAAATCATGATAGTGATGATTTTTGTTCTGGTAATGAATGCAATGAATCTGATGTTTCTCCTAAAACAACTGAGCAACTTAAAATTAATTCTTTCGAAAAGTTCTTTTCTCAACCTATTTCATCTTTCTACCATTAAATATGACATCATTAGAAAATGTAGTTCGTCTTTATCTGACACTGGTACCAATGGTACGAGTTTTACTGATTTGTCAGAAGAATCACGTTTTGATTTTGACAAGAGAACTCTGATTCAAATAAACAAAAACATCATAGATGTATGAGACATTCAGTGATGTTGATTCTAGTTTGTCTGAATGTGATGAGAGATTATTATTGATCCTATTTTTACCTCATCACATCATCGACCTAAATTCAAACATCATTGTTTCAGGTGTGGTGAAGAGGATCATCTTATCAAAAATTGCCCTTGATTCAAAGATCCTCTAATAGGAATTGTTTTGGAATAAATTGACAAAATTGGTTAATAATTTCTTTTGTAAAAAATCTGCTTCTTAAAAACAAAAAGGTTCAATCTTGGGTCCCTATGCTCCTGGCTAAATGATTTGTTAATTCATTTCAGGATCCTCTTCAAAGATTGTACCAGTCTGTGGCATGTTGATAGCGGATGTTCCAAGCATATGACGAAATTAAGGATTTTGTGACCAATTATCGATTATAGATGGAGGATATGTGGCATTTGCTGGAAATAAGAAGGGTGGAAAAATGATTGGACAAGGAGAAGTTACCAATGGTTCTCTTACTCTAGAAAAAGTCAACCATGTTCCTGAATTGGCTTTTAATTTCTGAGTGTCTCTCAAATTTGTGATAAAGACATTCCTGTTCTATTTAAATCTGACGAATGTTTATTTTAAAATCAACGATAGCTATTCCGGAGGATTAATTCTCATGCGTGCTCCACGGAAAACAGATACATATCTTCTTGATATGAATTCAAAGGAGTCAAAGGCTACTGCACACTGGTCTTCTCTCAAAAGCATCAACCTCTGAGTCACTCTTGTGGCATCGTCGCTTAGGCCATGTCAATTTTAAGATATTAATAAATTAGTGACAAGATCAGTGATCACAAGTTGATGTTTATCAGAATGTAAGCAGCGGAATACACAAACGAATTAGACAAATTGTAGCAAGCAAACAATATATGTAAGCGTTAAGATGCATACGGTTATAGGGAGAGAATATGAATTTCTGATTTCTAGGAATGTTTATAGATGGAGAATATTTCTAATCAAATCAATCAAACATTCCATTCAATTGCTCATATCGCTCCATGATTACAATGGGTTGTCACCCTTATATAGAGTGCAACAGTCACTGCTGTTATCACGGAAAGTGACAACTGGCAGATCCAATACAGAAATAACTAAATCTTAACAAACTACTGAAATGTTCACAACTACTGAGAACATATCAGCAGGTTAAGTACAAAATATAAAACTACTGAAACTACAACGACTGAAGAACAAGCTCTTCAGTCGTTTTACAAAACTACTGAACATAAAACATAAAACTACTGATATCACAACTACTGAAGAAGTACTCTTCAGCAGTTGTGACAAACTACTGAGGCTTCAGTACTTGGTCTTCAGACTTTGACCTTCAGGCGTTTCATCAGCTGATGACTTCAGTAGATATCATCAGCTGATGTCTTCAGTCTTTGTCTTCAGACTTTGTACATCAGTTGTTGATCTTCAGTACTTGTGAACTCTTCAGCTGTTGTACTTCAGTACTTTGGTCTTTCAGCTTCAGCACTTGTGTTCTTCAGCTGTTGTACTTCAGCACTTTGGTTCTTCAGCTGTTAAGGTCTTCAGCACTTGATCTTCAGCTGTTGAAGTCTTCAGTACTTGAAACTACTGATGAGGCTTTCAGCAGTTGTTGTGATACCGTGTGGGACTTAGAGATTTTCTGATCTTGGCTCATTGGTTCTTTTGGTCCAACAAACTCCCCCTGAACCAATGCAGCCAAAACCTCTAACTTATTTAAAACTCCACTTATTGATGGCAAAAATGTTGGTCTTTTTCCTTCTTGATCAGTAGAGAAGATGACCCATGTACGCCGGCCTGGGAAGAACCTCAAATATTTGTTTGGCAGAGTATGAATGGGAACTCTGTTTTGGGGAACTGGACACAGAGTTGTTATCCCATTCATGAGATTCACTTCCCCATAATGAGTCTGTATGACTCACGGACATAGGCCTCAAGGAGAACAATTTGTTCCTCTTGAGAGAGTTCTTCAGCTCCTCCTTCGAAGAAGAACTCTGGACCATAGTACTCTGATAAGTACTTCATGGTCCTGCCATTTTTCAACTCCACCGTAGTTACCTCCCTGTATACAAATTCATCAGGATGGTTGCCTTCAAGGAGTAACTGGAGCTCATTCTTTTGGATGTCTTCAAGCTTTTTGTATAACAACCCCTTCTTAATCATCTTGTTTTCTAGTAAGGCTTGAGGTGTCTTCTTTGCTTGGTGAGCTTTCTTGAATTCATCAATGATTTCCCAAGGTGAGACTACAACGGCCAGCATGATGGTAGATTCTATTGTTTTTCGTACTTGGCCGTTGTATCTGTGTGGGATAGTTCTTTATGGATTCTAGAACTCACCCTGGGGTCTGGCCATACTCTCACTCTCTCCCTCTGATACTGAAAGGTGTGTCTGAGAGTGTACAGCCTTTGAGCATGCCCTTTCATGGCTTGAATAGATGATGACTGAGGAAATTCCTTGTCAACCATCTTCAACAGTTGCTCATCGTGCTGTTTCTGCTGTTCTTCTTCTTCTATTTTACTCTGACCATTTCCCTTTGAGAGTCGGGTGTGATCATGGATTGACTCTGGGGCTTTGGTATTTCAGAACAGCAGAGAGTGGCAGACTATCATCTTCATCCTCTTCTTCTACTTCTTCTAGCCTCAACACCCTCTCTTCTTCTTCTTGGGTGCATTGGCTGTTGGTTTAGAGGGTAAGGGAATTGGTTTTGTGGGTTGTGGTTTTGGTAGTTTTGATGTGGGAATGTTGACAGGCTGTTCTAGCATTTTGGATGTGAGTTTGGCTTTTGACTGTTTGGCTAGTTCAGTCCTGCTCCCAGCACCAGCTTCATTTAAAACTTCAACAATTAAACCTTTTGTATATTCTTCAGACGAACAGATCTTGGTGGTTATTGCCAAGATACTGTCCCTGGACCAAGCTTTGATCTCGATCAATGATCTTCCAAGATGTTTTGCTATAAATCTGATCATGATCTCCAGCCTTTCTCTTTCTGACACATCATAACTTGACCATCTTGATTGGATTTCTTCAATCTCTAGTCTTCTGATCTCAGAATCAAGTTTTTCAGTGTCATGGCCTTGCCTAAACAACTGATCAATGATGTTATCCATTGATCTGCTGTGTTCGGCATCAGCCTCTTTCACCATCAGCTCCAAGGCTTTCTCTTTTTCATCCTTCTTCTTTTTCTTGTATGTGACATGAAAGTCTTTTGACTTTCAGTCACTTTCTCCATGGTAGCCTCCTCCTTCTCTTTTTCCTTCTCTTTCTCAGTCTCCTCAACCAACTCCTCAGTTCCACTACTGTCTCTTCTGGTTCTTTCTCCTTCTCTTTCCTCTTTCTTTTACCTTTCACTGCTGAACTCTCCCCCTTTTTGGTGCATTGGTTGCAGGGAATTGAGTAGCAGAAAGTTGTTTGCTCAGAACATTCTCCACCATGGGTTGTAAGACAGAAGAAAGTCTCTCATCAACAGTTTTGATCACCAATTCAGTTAGCTGTGGGGTGATGAGAGATAGGGGATTTTGAGGATAGCAGCCAGTGCTCAGGGGGGTTCTGTCCCTGAGGAATGGTGCCAGAAACAGAGGCAGGTGGCTGAGATTTTGTGAGTGGTTGTGTGTTTAGGAGACCTTCAGAGGAAGGTGCCATCTGTTGGGTTGATGTGGTGGCAGATGGTCTTACTCCTTGAGAGAGTTGGTCAAGTAGGTTTGCAGTCTACTGACTTCCTCCTCTAGGATCGTGTTCTGGGCAAGAACATCATAGAAGAAGCCCAGGTCATCATCAGCATATGCTGAATCACCTGACCTCCTGCTTGTAGCAGGATATACATGCTCTGGGTGTAGACCAGATGTAGCATGTGCCCCTTTGTCTTGGAACTGGGGACTTCCAGCCTCAGGACGTTGTCCTTCATCGGCTGTTGCCTCTGGTGAGGTCTTAGTTATGTTACCAACCTCAGTCTGATCATTTGCTGATTCAGAAGAGTTGGCAGCCTCACCAGAAGTTCTTATCTCCATCAACACCAGGAGATAGAACAGTTAAACCCCTGTGCTGTGGGTTCTCAGGTGCACTGTATTCCTCCCCCTCAATTGTAGAGGTATTCCCAGTGTAAGTGGTTTCTGGGGAGGGGGTGAGGAGTGCAATTGAGTCAGCACTTGTGCAACTATTAAAGTTGGGCTGTGAGGGGCGGTGGTTGGGGTACAGGGGAAGAAGCAGTGTGCACCTGGGGGGATGGTGCTCTTCAATGGCAATCTCCTCAAGTGAAGAAGATCCCAGATAAGTAGGTGCCCCTTGGGTTGCTGCAGGTCCTGTTGAGAGGAAGCCTGAGCGGCTGTGGCTGGAGGAGTCATTGTATCCACTAGGGGGTTTGGACTAGTGGATATATCCTGCGTTTGTTGTGCAGGAGCATCCTCAGGGGACTCAATTCCCTGAGTAGCCATTTTGGGTTTCTTTTTGGGGTTTGGTGGGGACATTGGATTTGGAGGTGGTGGCTGTGGGTTCCAGCTGCGTGGGTTTTCGCAGCTTGGCAGCCATTTTTAGTGTCGGTCAGAGTTGTGCCGGGAGTATACTTCTGGCAAAACAGCCGTAGCAGGGACTCCCAAGCCAACAAGTCCCTCAGCATTAAGCTGGTCTATTATAATGGCCATGATGAACCGTGGATAGAGTATCCAACGGTTGGCAGTTATTTTTGAGCCATATCTTTGAGCTCTGAAAATATTAATTCGGAAAAGTTCAGTGGTTGTTGCTCAAGGATAGAATACAATACCTGCTGCCATTTGGTGGACATTTGATCCCAAGACGATGTCTTAGGGGCCAAACATACATTGACCATGTGAAAGATCAGGCGCTCAGCGTCATCTAAATTGTTTCTTCATAATGGTTGTGGCACTGAGATCACCTTGATATCCATGCTGAGCAAATGATAGATCTATGGTGCCCTTCGGATATCCAGCAGGAGAGGTAGCATCACTCAGGTGAAGAATTTTCGGATTGTTGCAGGAGTAATCACTACTTCTTTGTTGTTAACTACAGACCGGAGGGATCGTGTGTTGCTCTCCTCAGTAGGTAACATAACGTTCATCCAAAATTGGTTCAAGGATTCGGTATGTAAACGGGGTTCAGAAGGAATGCCTTGTTGTATGGGGACTGCGTATAAGATCGATAGCATTATCGAACTTAGTCCAGATCGGCGATTTTGTGAGGTAGGCAACACAGTTGTGTCGCGGTTTAATTTGCAAAGACGCCATGGAAATTTGTTGGAGAGGAACGTTAGGTTTGAAGAAGATGAAGTATGGAGAGCTCAGGTTAAGGGTATTTATAGGGTACGGGTGAGGAAACGACTGAAGGATGTGGTGTTAGTCATCAGTAGTTTTAAACGACCGTTGACATGGTATTATCCTTTCAGACGTTGAAACAGCTGAAGTCGCGGTGTTAGGCATCAGTAGTTTAGAAAACTACTGAAGACCGTGTTTTGACTTCAGGTGATTGAAACAACTGAGGACATGGTGTTTGTCATCAGTAGTTATGAAACTACTGAAGACAGTGGTTTTGTCATCAGCTGTTGTAAACAGCTGAAGACTTGGTATTAGTCATCAGTAGTTATAAAAACTACTGAAGACGTGGTTTTGCTTCAGTTGTTTAAAATGAAACAGCAGTGGTACAAACGACTGAAGGGAAAATTCTCTTCAGCTGTTTTCGTCAATTCTTAGCTTTTCAGCTGTTTCAAACTATCCTCAACACATTCATCAGTCTTTATGGCTGATTTCAGTTGTTTCATAGGACATCAGTACTTATCTGTTTTTACTGATTTCAGTAGTTATGACTACATCAGTAGTTGTAACTACTTCAGTAGTTTAGAACAGATGAAGTACAGTACTTGTGAGAACTTTGAGCCTTCAGTAGTTATAAAAACTACTGAGGTTAAACGAGCTCATCAGTACTTATATGTGACAGGCACTCATGATCATCAATATGAATTACTGAGATCATCAGTAGTTGTCACCTATTCTAGCTGCAGCATACCAAGCCTTAACACCAGGTTTTGGAAAGTTGAACTATCCAAAGGCTTAGTAAAGATGTCTGCAAGCTCATCAGCTGGGCACAAACTTAGGATCAATCAGACCTTTTTCAAAACAATCTCTTATAAAATGATGTCTGATCTCTATATGTTTGGTCCTAGAGTGCTGGACTGGATTTTTGACAATGCAAAGAGCTGAAGCACTATCCATTAACAATGGAGTCTTAGTCTCTGTAATGCCATAATCCAAAAGTTGGTTTTGAAGCCAGAGTACCTGAGATGTACAGCTTGCAGCAGCAATGTACTCTGCTTCCGCAGTGGATGTAGCAACTGAGGTCTGTTTCTTGCTCTGCCAAGAAATTAAGCAGTTGCCTAGGAATTGGCATCCACCAGAAGTTGATTTCCTGGTCAACTTACACCCTGCATAGTCACTGTCAGAAAAAGCAACTAATTTACCAGAATGGTTGGTAGAATACCATAAACCTAGAGATGGAGTGCCTTGCAGATATCTAAAGATCCTCTTGACTGCAATCAGATGAGACTCTTTAGGTGCAGCCTGAAATCTAGCACAAACACATGTAGCAAACATAATATCTGGTCTAGAAGCTGTTAAATACATCAAGGACCCAATCATACATCTGTAAAGTGTTTCATCAACCACTTTACCTTTCTGATCTGAATCCAGTTGTGTGGTGCTGCTCATGGGAGTAGAACAGGGCTTACAGTTTTGTAAATCAAACTTTTGCAAAAGATCTTTTGTATATTTGGATTGATGAATAAAAATTCCATCAGCCTTTTGTTTGATTTGCAACCCCAGAAAGAACTGTAATTCTCCCATGGCACTCATTTCAAACTTCTGTTGCATCAACTTTGTAAAGGCATCACACAACTTTGGATCAGAGGATGCAAAAATGATATCATCTACATAAATTTGAACAAGTAGATTATGCTGCCCAGCTTTCTTAATAAATAAGTCTTGTCTATGGAGCCTCTAGTGAAATTGTTTTCCAGAAGAAAGTTTGATAATGTCTATAGGCTCTGGGAGCTTGTTTTAACCCATAAAGAGCTTTATCAAGCTTATACACCCAATTAGGATGTTTGTTGTCCTCAAAGCCTGGAGGTTGACATACATAAACTCTTCTTTAACTTTTCCATACAAAAATGCACTTTTGACATCCATTTGAAAGACTTTAAGTTTTTGATAAGCAGCATAAGCTAAAAACAATCGAATTGCTTCCAGTCTGGCTACAGGGGCAAAGGTTTCATCATAATCAATACCTTCTTCTTGTGCAAACCCCTGAACAACCAGTCTGGCCTTGTTCTTAACAATAAGCCCATTTTCATCAGTTTTGTTCCTAAACACCCATTTAGTGCCTATTGCACACTTACCTGGAGGTAGAGGAACCAGTTCCCACACTTGCTGTTTCTTGAACTGAAGAAGCTCAAGCTGCATGGCATCAACCCATCCATTGTCCTTTAAAGCAATGTGATAATTCTTTGGCTCTTGCTGACTGATGAAGAGAGCATAGAAGCAGAATTTGACAATTGACTTCTTGTTGATACTCCAGCAGTGATATCACCAATGATTTGAGACATGGGGTGATTCTTCAGATCTTGATACACAATGAGATCTGTGCAAGTGTTTGTAGCCGGTTCAGCAGCAACAGATGGTGATGGTGAATCATTTCCTTGAAACCAATCAGTGGATGGTAATTCAAAGGAAGTTGAATTCGAAGAAATCTCATCAGCATTTGTTGTGGATGGTGCTACTGGCGCTACAGGAACATCAGGTCTAGTTGAATCAGGCAGCTGATCACTAAACCTGAAGAGGTGAGTACTGCAATCATCATCATCATCAGCAGTACCACCAGGTGGTGAACTGTTGACAGGAGCAACAGCAGGAGTTTGATAAGGAACATATTGCAGTATGTCCAGATCAAATAACTCCACAGGACTTTGTGGAATCTTGTCCTTTGGAGATTCATTAAACTTAACATGTAGAGTTTCTTCAACCATCTTTGTTCTGCAGTTGAAGACTCTGTATGCTTTGCAAGTAGATGAATAACCAACAAAGTATCCTGCATCCACCTTAGGATCAAATTTGTGGAGTTGATCCTTTGTGTTGAGAATAAAACAGGGACACCCAAATGCTTTGAAAAATGAAATCAGTGGAGCCAAATGATGGAGAACTTCATATGGAGTCTTCATCAACCTCTGATTTACTAAAACTCTATTTTGCACATAACAAGCTGTGTTGACAGCTTCGGCCCAAAAGGTCAATGGCAAACCTGAGTCAGCCAGCATGGACCTTGCAGCTTCAATGAGGGTCCTGTTCTTTCTCTCCACTACTCCATTTTGTTCCGGAGTCCTTGGAATGCTGAACTGCCTTTTGATTCCCTTTGAGAGATAGAAGTCATCAAGTGTATGATTTCTGAACTCAGTTCCATTATCACTCCTAATACACTTGACTGGAAGGGAATACTGCTTCTCAATGTACAGCACAAAGTGGATAATCTTCTGAGCAGCCTCATCCTTTGAATGTAGAAAGAAAGTCCATACAAATCTGGAGTAATCATCCACAATTACCAGACAGTATCTCTTCTTTGCCATGCTCATTACTCTCACAGGACCAAATAGATCCATATGCAGTAATTGCAAGCAGGCAGTGGACTTGGACACTTCAATAGGAGGAAATGAGACCTTGTGCTGTTTTCCTTTTAAACAAGCAGTGCAAGTTTCATCACAGTGGAACTCCTTTATTGGTAAGCCTCTGACTAAACTATTGTGGCTAAGCTGATTCATGTTTTTGAGATTAACATGACCAAGCCTCCTGTGCCATAGTTTAGATTCTTGAAAAGAGGCTTTGGAAAATAGGCAAGGATTACCTTTGAGATCTATCTTCTTAGAGAGATCTAAGGCATACACTCTTCCTGTCCTGTTGGCTTTCAGGAGAGTGTGATCATCCAACACCTTGTCAATCAAGGGCAAAACTTTGGATGACAGAATCCTACAGTTTTGACTTGTGAAAAGGGCAACATGGCCTTTATCACACATTTGACTGACACTCAAGAGGTTGTACTTGAGATTTTCCACATGATTAACATCATCAAATTTGATTTCTCCATTGGAGACAAAGCCCTTACCGATGATGTAACCCCTAGCATCATTGCCAAAAGAGACAAATCCCTTCTTTCCTTGAGAGTAGTCATGAAGAAGAGAGATGTTCCCAGTCATGTGCATGGATCCCCCACTGTCTACATACCAGATGCTATTTTGGCATGTTGAAGAACCCTGCAATAATAAACAATCAGTTAGTTTTAGAGACCCAAACCTTTTTGGTTTGGGCCTGGTCTCATCAATAGATGGTAAACTAGCATGTTTATTTGTAACAACAGCCTGAGAGGAAGAAGATGGTGCAGAAGAGGAGTCCTTTGGCTTAGACCTCCTTTTCTGTGGTTTCAACATAGGAGAATCTAGTTGGTTAACTCTACCCAACAGATGTTGTACCATCATCACCAGCTGTGTCTGATTTTGTGATAAAGCTTTCAGCTCATCAGACACATTGCTAGTGGAGTTAGATAAGGTCCTATGTTGCACCTTCTTCTTTTGAGCACCCTCAGCTGTCACCTGTTTAACTCCTTCCTTTTTGGATTGCTTTAAGGACTTAAGGGTTACAGGATTTGATGTTGCTGATACAAATGTGGTCTCAAACTCATTTTCATTTTTACCATTTTCTCATTAATTTCTTCCTTTGTTTGAGTTTGGAACCTCTTTTGTACCAACAATCATCTGTAAGATGATTGAACAAACCACATACTTCACATGGTTTCTTCTTCATCTTAGGTTGATCATCAACTAAAGATGGTGAAGCAACAGAAGACTTGTTCTTCAATGCTTTGGAAGCATTGGTTGCTTTCTTGACAGCATCTTTAGTAGTCTTCAAACTCTTTCTACTGCCAGTTTTCTTCTCTTCAGTACTGACAGCAGTTGAAGTTTGAACTTCAGGAGTTGAATCCTGCTCTCCAGTCCTTTCAGGACCTTCAGGATTGACTCCTGAGTTGATCAACTTATTGATCATGTGAATGTCAGCATTTGGACCATCAACATCAGCTGATAGGTTCAAAGAGGACTTGATACTGACTGCTACTTCTGATTGTGCTGTATCAGAAGGTAGATCACATGACTTGATGGATTGGTTATCACTCTCACCATCAGATTCTACCTCTGCTCTTGGGGTAAAATCTGTAGGTGGAGCAGTGTGATTGTAACCAATTCCAAACTTCACATTTGAAGCAGATTGCTTACTAAGAAGCATTTCAAAACCTTTGCATGATTGTACCCATCTATCACACTCGACCTGGGTAACTGCAAGGGTTTCTTTGAGATCTTTGTACTTCTCTAAAGTACATCTTCTCTAGCCTTATCATCAATTATTTTGCAATTCAGTTTATAAACCTCATCATTTTTATCTTTGAGCACAAACTCAAACTCAGCTTTGTTTTTGGAAATTCTTGTTCTAGCTCAATGTTCTTATTAAAAGCTACATTTGCTTCTCTAATGGAAGCAAATGCTGCTATGCATGTTCAGAACATAATTTGGCTTTTGCCTCAGAGGATACCTGTGATACCTGAGGTGTAGAGGCATTGGAAGATGAAGTATCAGCAGACTCCAAAGCCATAAGAGCTAGATTCCCAAAAGGACTGTCACCACCATGTTGACCAGCACCTGAGAACAGTTGATCATGACCAGACAAGTCATCTGGTAAACTGCTCCAGTCAACAACTCCTGGGGTGAAGAAGCTGTGTTGTTGAGATGAAGGTTGTTGATGAGATAGGGAAGGCTGAGGTTCTGGTAATGCATGAGGTTGTGGTGTCATAGGAACTTGAACTTGACTTGACTGTGGCATGTAATAACAAGGGTACTGATAAGGCATTTGACCCTGAGGAACAAAATATGCCGGAGATTGTTGTTGAGGATGATGACTAGATGTGACAGGATGTTGCCCTCTGTTTTGTTGACTGTTGCCAGGAAAAGTCACAAAGGGTGCAGTAGAGTTTGATCCAGTTGATCTACACTCTCTTGCAAAGTGTCCAAGCCGTTGGCATTTGTGACACCTCAACTTGCTTGTCAAAACCAACTTTGGTTTTGCCAGAGAGTCCTGGGAATTTTCTTCCAGTTCTTTTGTAGAACTTCTGAGATCTGATATTTATCAAGGCCATTTGGCTCAAAATATCCATCTCTTCTAAGTCATCATCAGCAATCCCCTTGAGATCATCCATAATGAAACATAAATTGTCATTATTACCACCAGTAAACTGACCATCAACACTTACAAATGCAGAATTAGAAGTGCTCGAAGAGAAATTAATATGCTCATCATACTGGCATTCAGATGCAGCATATTCTGACTCATGACCACCAAGGCAGTGTTGCCTTGAATAAAGTCTTCAGTGAGCTTTCCAGATGAAGACAGTTTTCTCTTCTGTTCTATCTCTCTCTCAAAAGTGAGCATTTCCCATGGAGTTGGGTGAGAGATAGTTTGTCCAAACTTGCACTGGAGCGTAGGACAATAGTATATGTGTCCCATCTCTCAGGCAGTGATCTGAGAAATCTGTTATTCATCTGAATATTGGTGTATTCAAGTTTGACCATTTTTAGTTCAGAGATCAAACAAGAAAACCGCTCATATTGTTGAGTCAGTGTCTCACCCTTTCTATGAGAGAATGTCTCATATTGTTGGGCAAGAATTTCTCTATTATTTGCCAAGACCTCATCTGTTCCTCCAAATTGTTCTTTCAAAGCAATCCAGAGGTCATGGGCAGTTTCATGATGCATTAGCCCAGAATAGATTTCATTGGGCAAAGCCATGGCCAGAATTCCATGGGCTTTTGCATCAATCTCAAGCAACTTTTTATCCTCATCTGAATATTGCTCCCTCCTCTTCGGAACCATTTGATTGGTTTCCGGGTTATTCACCATAGGCTTGTGTGGACCATGTACCACTGATGTCCAACACCCTGCGCTGTTAACAGACAGGTGATGGAGCATACGTCTTTGCCATATGTTATACTCATTCCTAACCAGCATAGGAGGCTTGGTTGAGGAACCAGTATTGTGAGGATCATTGGAGGGAGTGGTCATTTTCAGTTCAAAAACAGTTTAGTTCAAGTTTTAAAAAGTTTTAGACAAACCACAACAAACTCAATGAGAACCAAGATAAGATCTCAGGATGAAAGAGCAGAAATACAGAAAATTCAATCTCTATAACCGTTTCTTGCAAAAACAAAAGCTAATTCAATCAAACTTGGATCTTGAATAGCAGTTTCAATGATCAATTATTAGATCGATCAATGATTAACCGCTCTGATACCATTTGACAGGATCAGTGATCACAAGTTTGATGTTCAGAATGTAAAGCAGCGGAATACACAAACGAATTAGACAAATTGTAGCAAGCAAACAATATATGTAAGCGTTAAGATCGCATACGGTTATAGGGAGAGAATATGAATTTCTGATTTCTAGGAATGTTTATAGATGGAGAATATTTCTAATCAAATCAATCAAACATTCCATTCAATTGCTCATATCGCTCCTGATTACAATGGGTTGTCACTCCTTATATAGAGTGCAACAGTCACTGCTGTTATCACGGAAAGTGACAACTGGCAGATCCAATACAGAAATAACTAATCTTAACAAACTACTGAAATGTTCACAACTACTGAGAACATATCAGCAGGTTAAGTACAAAATATAAAACTACTGAAACTACAACGACTGAAGAACAAGCTCTTCAGTCGTTTTACAAAACTACTGAAACATAAAACATAAAACTACTGATATCACAACTACTGAAGAAGTACTCTTCAGCAGTTGTGACAAACTACTGAGGCTTCAGTACTTGGTCTTCAGACTTTGACCTTCAGGCGTTTCATCAGCTGATGACTTCAGTAGATATCATCAGCTGATGTCTTCAGTCTTTGTCTTCAGACTTTGTACATCAGTTGTTGATCTTCAGCACTTGTGAACTCTTCAGCTGTTGTACTTCAGTACTTTGGTCTTTCAGCTTCAGCACTTGTGTTCTTCAGCTGTTGTACTTCAGCACTTTGGTTCTTCAGCTGTTAAGGTCTTCAGCACTTGATCTTCAGCTGTTGAAGTCTTCAGCACTTGTCAAACTACTGATGAGGCTTTCAGCAGTTGTTGTGATACCGTGGGACTTAGAGATTTTCTGATCTTGGCTCATTGGTTCTTTTGGTCCAACAATTAGTCAAGAACAATCTTGTTAGTTAGGAGGACTTCTTTAAAAGAGTTTTTGTTACTGAAAAATGATGGCATGTGCCAAAGGGAAAAACATAAGAAACCTCATAAGCCCAAACTTTAAATAGCATATCAAGTCCTCTTGGTTGTTACATACTGATTATTTGGGCCAATTAGTGTTAAATCAATGCTAAAAAATCTTTTTGTCTTGTGTACAGGGATTCTCACGTTATTCATGGGTGAGGTTTCTTGCACACAAAGTGAAGTTGCAGAGGAATTGCAGAAGAAATTAATCATTCTATTGAATCAGTCAGTAAGAGAAGAGTTATGGGATTAGAGTGACAGCGACACTGAATTTAAAAATCAGATTCTTGATTCATTTTGTGCTCAAAAAGGGATTGTGAGACAATTGTGCAGCCCAGCAGAACGGTATTTGCAGAAAGAAAGAATCGCACTCTTGTGGAAGCTGCTCGTACAATGTGATAGAATCCTCATTACCCATTATTTTGGGGCTGAAGCTGTTAATTGTGCATCTTATGTTCTAAAAGGGTGCTAATGTGAAAGATAAAGTGAAGACTCCTTATGAACTTTTTCATAAGAGGAAGCCACTAAGTGATTTCTTTCGACCATTTGGATGTTCTTGTACTCTTCTGAATACTCAATCTCAAAGACAAAATTTGGTTCTGTTCTGACGAGTGTTATTTGTTGGATACTCTTCTTCACAAAAGGCGTACCGAGTTTATAACAAGAGAACACGTATTGTTCAAGAGTCATTCTATGTTGATTGGCAAGAATCCAATCCTTCTGATGTGAAATCTGAACTGCATGGTTCTTTGACTCCAATACTATGTTCAATTCATTTAATTTGCTAGTTTTCGATGATGATACATCAATCCAAGTACTCAAACGAATATTATTCCATCATCTCCATCGTTGTTCCATCCATCCCGCTAGTAAATGATGCTGTTTCAACTGATGTCAGCTCATCGACTCCAATGCCTGATCAAGCTCCATTATCTGATTCTTATCTCCTACATCTCCTAACTTACCTGATTCCACACCTGTCATTGATACACCTTCCTCTAATCTTTCTCCGGACATGGCTGATACTTCTTCAACTATCTTTCATTCTTCAAGTGATTACAAAACTTTGAAAGATCATCCGCTCGATAATGTGATTGGATCTGTTTCTGATGGTGTTCGCACGCGAAGTCAATCTGGTCTGATTAATGTTTGTCTTTTCTCATGCTTTATTTCTCAAATTGTTCCAAAAAATGTTCATGCTGCTCTACAAGATCCTTGTTGGGTAGAATCTATGCAATTGGAACTTCAACAGTTTAGAAAGCTTCAGATTTGGACCTTAGTTGATTTACCTCCCAACAAATATCCAATTGGTACAAAATGGGTATTAAGAACAAACCAGATGATCGGGGTGTGTGGTGCGCAACAAATCTAGACTTGTAGTGCAAGGCTTTGCTCAAGAAGAAGGAGTTGATTATACAGAAGTCTTTGCTCCAGTTGCTCGTCTTGAAGCAATCAGAATATTTCTTGCTCATGCTGCTCATAAACAATTCAAAGTTTACCAGATGGATTGAAATGTGCTTTTCTCTACGGAGACATTGATCAGAGATATATGTGTGTCAACCACCAGGCTTTGAAGATCCTGATTTTCCTGATAAAGTGTATAAACTTGATAAATCTTTGTATGGTCTTCATCAAGCACCCAGAATCTGGTATGAGACTCTTACGCAATATCTTCTAAGCAATGGTTACTCTCGTGGTACCATTGATATGACCTTATTTAAAAGAGAGGTGAATGGTGAAATGATCTTTGTTCAAGTGTATGTCGATGATATTATTTTTGGATCTACAAACTCTCAATTGTGTAGAGAGTTCGAAGAAGTGATGAGCCAAAGGTTTGAAATGAGTATGATGGGTGAAATGTGTTTCTTTCTTGGATTGCAAGTTGAACAACAGACAGAAGGAATTCTTATTCATCAAGAAAAGTACATTAAAGATATTCTGAAGAAATTTAAGATGGATGATGCGTCTACTGAGATGACTCCTTTTACTGCTCAGACATGTCTAACTCCGGATGAAAATGAAAATCAGTTGATCCTCATCTTTTTCGGTCTATGATGGCTCTCTCATGTATCTTACTGCAAGTCGTCCTGATATCACTTTCGCTGTTGGTTACTGTGCTAGATATCAGTCGGCTCCAAAGGAATCTCATGAGAAAGCTGTCAAACGAATATTTCGTTATCTCAAAGGATCGTCTCGTCTCGGGTTGTGGTATCCGTATGGTGGAAATTTTGATTTACATGCTTACTCTGATAGTGATTCCAATGGTTGCAGGTTAAACAGAAAATCTGTGTCTGGAGGTTGTCAATATTTGGGAAATTGTCTGGTATCCTGGCAGAGCAAGAAACAAACTACTGTTTCTCTTTCTACAGGGGAAGCTGAATATATTGCTGCCTCCAGCTGCTGCTCTCAAGTTCTCTGGATCCAACATCAAATGATTGATTATGGCATTAATTTCCTTCATACACCTTTATTCTGTGACAATGAGGCTGCCATTGGAATTGCTAAAAACCCCATTCATCATTCCCGCACAAAGCATATTGAAACACGAATCCATGCTATTCGTGATGCTCAAGAGAAGGGTTTCATTAATATTATACCCATCGATACAAAAAATCAAAAAGCTGATCTTTTCACAAAAACATTTGATAACCTCGTTTTTATGAATTGATTTCTATGCTTGGGTTAATATCTTTTTAAAAATTTTCATTTTCTATTTCTTTATTAAAAAAATTTTATAACAAACATATAAAAAAATTAATTAAAATGAAAATTCATTGATAATAATAGAAATATGAAAATAAAAATTTGGGGGAGTAATATCATTATTCTGAGATTGGAATTTAACATGATGAGAAAGGATTGTATATTCTCTAAAAATTTTTATTTACATGACCAGTACTTCTATGAGAAATGATAGTAACTGTTACTGGATTCTGTTTCACATTAAAAAAAAGGAAATGGATCAGATTCTTTAACGATATGCTTGATAGACTCTGCCTGACGAATGAAGTAGACAGCAACTTTTTGATTAAATTAAACTTTATGCTTAAGAATGTCTGGATTTACTCAATCGTTTTGGATTGCACAAAAACTGAGTCCTGACAAAAATTGGATTGAGAATGAATCTTTTGTTCATTTTGCTTTGTTTTGTCATCATCCTCTGCTGGTATATTTAGTGTCAAGATGTCTTGTGTCGTGCTTATCTCCTCTGCTGTACGTGAGTACTGACCTGGAGTGATGATCTCCTCTGCTGTACGATAGTACTGACCTGGACCTCTCATCAGCACATGTTCAAATGGTTATCTCCTCTGTTATACGTGAGTATAGATCTGGAGCTCTCACCATTTTGATATAATTATGTCAAATCATCTTATCGATGAATTTCTCTCAGAATGAAATATTCTGTTGATAATCATTTGCACACTAATTCACAAACCTTGTTCTTTGAAGATTGATTCATAATTCAAGAAATCCTGAGGTTGGGTGAGGGTTTTTTACCAAATGATTGTGGGGTTTTGCATTTTAAAGCATCTAATCGAACCTTAAATGAATCATAAGCTGTTGTTCGAAAAAGGATAAGGCATGAGTTTAAGTGGACAATTATATCAGCAATCGTTATTGATTTGTTCTAATTTCAGTTGTTTCTGTGCAGATTGTGATCAGATCTTGTATTCAGTATGATCTCATGACTGGTAGATGATTTTTGATCATCTTTATGTTCTAAAATATTTAGAGAATGTGATCTCTGATTATTTTAGATCTCATTATTAGATGTGATTCCTTTAAGTATTATAATTAAAAAAAAAAACAAAATAAAAAAATAAATAAAAAAAATAATAATAATAAAATTAAAGGTGTGCGAAAGTATTCTTTCGCTAATAATTCGCAAAGCGAAACTGCAATTTCGCTAGGTTGGCTAATAAGTTGTTAATCAGTTACCTCCTAGCGAAATTACAGTTTCACTGGGCGAAACTGTAAATTAGCGAAATTACAGTTTCACTGGGCGAAACTGTAAATTCGCCAGACGAATTTATAGTTTCGCTGTCTGCGAAACTTTGCTATATAAGTCATGTTTGCGAATTTTCTCTCATAATTTCGCACAACCGCTCAGTTTCTCTTTTAGGGTTTATCCGTAACTTTTAAGGCGATTTTGACTTGTGTTTGTGATTTGGTCTGATTTTTCGTGAGATTCACTTCGTATGTGAGTTTCAAACACTGATTCACTTTCTAATCTGGATTAAATAGTCTATTCTTAAGTTATCTAGATTGTGTCTCTTCGGTGGTTTCGCTGTTCGTTCAGCGAAACTACTAATTTCTCTGCGAAATTGAACGAAAGTTCACATCTTTTCTGCGAAACTGTAAAGTTATGCTGTCCGAGCAAAAAACAGTTTCGCCATATCTTCTCTAATTCGCAATGACTGATCTTTAATTTACACAGTTTCGCTTGTATTTTCTTATGTCAGCGAAACTAATTTGTAATAGCGAAACTAAGTTAAATTTGGTGAAACTAATTGCGAAACTACTTTAATTCATTCTAATCTTGTCGAAACTAATTTTTGTTCTGCGAAAATAACAAGTTTCAATGAGCGAAATTATAGTTTCGCTTGTCGAAACTGTTTGTTTTCCTTGTCGAAATTGTCTTTGATTCAGCGAAACTATCATGTCTTAGTGAGCGAAACTATTGTTTCGCTTGCCGAAATTGATTGTTTTTTGTTTTTGTTATTTTCTTATTTTCAGTATTTCTTATTCAAATTTATTTGTTGTTCTTCTTAGGTTATCATGGCGAATCTCAAGTTTGATGAGAGGAATAACATCACTGCCATATTAGACGATACTCTTCCAAAGGCGGTCGGATTTCGTGACTGCATTAGATGGCTTCAGAGATCACCCATTGCATATGCTATCTCACTTACCAACTATCTGATCTTAATATTAGAGATTTTTGGAGATCAGCAGAATACAACACTGGAGGAGATGTAAGAGAATCACAGCTAGAGTGATTGATCATGATATAACTATTACTGCTGAGAGCGTGTCGAGGATTCTTAGATTAGAAGATGATACTGGTGATGAAGTGGATATGACGGAGTCTGAAGTATTCCAAGCTTTCAGACAAATGGGGTATGAGGGACCAGCTTTTGGTTCGAGGAAGGAGATTAAAAAGTCTTTTTATAGAAGGAATGGAGATATATAGCTCATGTTTATTATGTGCTTAGATCACCGTAAGGGTGGATCCGATGGACTTAATCTTGACTGGGCCAAAGCTATGGTGATATGTTGTAAAGGGGAGAAAGCAAACATTGCTAGACTGATCTTTGTGTGTATGGCAGAGAATGTGATGGCTGTGAAGAAGGATAAATAGTTGTTATATCCTCGCTTTATTCAGATGATTATTGATGATCTTATTCCTGATGTTCCTAAACATGGTGAAGTCAAGAGATTAGTGCAGATGAACCCTCGGATATTTGCTGATTGCTGTGCTATCCGCCATGATTTCAGTGGTAAAATCACCCATCTCTGGGAAAATATGTACCCTCCAGAACTGGAATTATATCAGACGGGTCGATGAGTCTGAAAACAAAAGGACTGAGGAAACAAGGGTGCAACAAGATGATGCAGCTAAGAAGAGAAAGAGATATGCAAAAGAGAAAGATTATGATTTTGAAGAGATAGATGCACAAGCAGAGGAGATAAGGGTGGAGAAAGAACGGAGATCTAAAAAGAAAACTGACTTTGTTGAGCCTGAACGGAGATCAAAACATCGTCACGAGGGTTCCACAGCAAGGAAAGAGGCTAGTGCTGGTCTTGATGAGGATGTTATTCGTAGTCTAAATACTTCATTGGCCAATGAGTTGAGTATGATAAAGACTAAACTGACGAATCAGGAGATTAGGAAAAACAGATGGATGAGGTAATTGAAGGAATGAAAAAGATGTTGGTTGACCAATAATTTGATTAAGAGATTGTTTGAAGAAATTTCTCAGATGAAAGCTACTGCTGGCCTACCTAGTCAACTAACTCAATCTGAGTTAGATGATATGACTGATATATCTAAGTACTCATTCTTGAATGTGGGTACTTCATCTAAGGTAGGAGAGGCATTTCTGGAGCAGCTAATACTGAAGCAGGGGAACAAGAGATCCCAAGAGAAGATGCTGGAAAAAATGAGGATGATGATATTATTGAAGCAGGGTTTGTTAACCTACAGTTTGATTTTGATAAGGATAGTGTGGGTGAAGAAGTGGGTTACTGCTACCACTGAGGGAATGTCTGATAAAGGAAAAGGTTTGATTGATGAAGAAGAGGAGGATGAGCAATTGGTTGATTATGATTCTGAACCAGAGTTTTGTGAAGTAGATGAGAGACCACTGGTGTATGTTGCTAAGAAGGAGATGATGAAGCTGATGTGTTTGAGATGGATAAGAGTGACTGGTTGGTGAAGGAGAAGGAGGCTGAAGAACTTACTCCTTTGTTTCAAAATAGGAAGGTTTAAGCAGGAAAGAGGTAGACAAGAAGATAATAAGTTGGTGTTATAATCCTAGTTTAAAGATGTTTATGATTAAAAGAAGAGAGGTCATATCAGCTACATGCTCAAGAGGAAGGCTTTTAAGACCTTGCCCAAATGGGATCTGAGACGGTTGGCCACTTTGCCTTTGATTAATGCTCATTTAAGTGAAAAGGCAGTATTCTTGAGAGGGTAATTAAAAATGGACTTAATGATAATTTTGAGTCATTTGGATACATGAAGGCTGAACGAAAAAGATCAAAGAAAGATAAAGACTGGGAGATTGGCAAAGGGAGGATTGTTTTGAGAGTCAAACCACCAAAGATGTAAACAGGGTAAGATGGCTGATCTTCTTCCCCAACGTTTACAGGACTTTGAAAAGTGGTTTTATGATAATAAAACTGGTGAGGCGGTGATTAGAGCCAAACACGGAAAAGAGTTTAGGGTGTTTGACCCGATGGAATTATCAGCTTCAGTGATGAAGATCTCTTGACTCTTTGTGAAAATCATATTAAGGCTGGGCAGGAGAGGAAACACGAAAGGAGGCAAGCTTGTTTATGAATGTGGCAAACAAATACGAGGAGTACGGGCGGAGGTAAAGAGTTTGGCTGAAAAGGTGAGAGCACAAGATGACTTTGCCATGGATGTTCAAGACATGACCAGGCAGTTTGCTAGAGTTAGTGGTCATTCTGAGGAAGCTGGTGATGCAGGAACTAACCTTGGAGGATCAGTGGCTGAAGCTTCTAAAGATGTTGCTGCGGGAGGGATGAAGATAGACCAACAGCAGCAGAGGAAACCGGAGCCGACGAGTCAAATCAAGAGAAGTGAAGATAGTGAGGTCCAACCTAGGGGGAGTATTGAAGATCATGTTAGGTTGGACTCACTTTAGTATAGATGTTTACTTTACATTGTAATAGGACTTTTGTTAGTTTCATTTTGTTTGTAATTAGCAGTTTTGGCAGTCCAACGAAACTGTGAGCGAATCTATACATTCGCTCACAGTTTGCTGTGTTTTGGTTTACCCGGCGAACTTGTGTTCTGCCGGGCGAAACTATAGTTTCGGCATGACAATTCGCTGGTAGCGAAACTGTCAGCGAATCTATGACTGCTATATATACTATTGTCATTTCACTTTGTAGGGTAAGCTTGCAAAAACCTAATCGTGGAATTCTGTTGCAAGCTACCATTTCTAAGCAGTTACTTCATTGAAATACAATTGTGCTTGTTGTTATTAAGTGAGTTTGTTCATTTGAGTACCAATTATGTCTTGATTCATCATATTCACTTCTTAAATGTTGTTATTTGGATTGTGTGTTTGATATTGATCAAATTATCCTATCAATTGTACTGTTCATCGATCACATGGACCAACAAACCATATCAAAACCACCTAAGGTCACATGAACGTCTAACAGGGAAATTATGACCTTCTAGTTCCACATCACACCCTCTATCACCTTTGAATTCTGGTAGACTTATTTTGGCAGTTTCTACATCAAAGGGCGCATCAACACATCTACTACTAAGAGGCAGCTTAGCACATAAGTAGCAGAGATAAAACTTTTACTGGCACCAGAATCAATAAAACATAAGCTAAAGTTTGGTTCACTAGAAATGTACCGGACACAACATCAAGGTCTGTCCTAGCCTCTTCCTGTGTCATAGTGAATTCCCTGGCCCTCCTTGGTCCTTCTCCTCCAGTCTTCTTCCCCCCCAGAACCTTTAGCCCTCGGCTTCTTACAATCCCTACTCATGTGGCCCTCTACACCACAGTTTAAACACCGGACCGTACAGTAGTCCCTTGCTACATGCCCTATCTTCCCGCATCTGAAGCACAAGTTCAACCCCATCCTACATTCCCCACTATGCCCTTCTCACATCTACCACACTTCTTCGAACCTGCACTCGATGTGACCACACTACGGTCTACCCATGCCTTCTGGTTATTTGTTGGGGAACCACCTTGACCAAACCTCTTCCCATTCCAATTTTTATCACTACCACCTTTCTTGCTACCTTCAGCCACCACCACCACACCCTCTTATCATACACCCTCCTAGTCAAATCCAATGCCAACCTAAACATGCTCGGTCGGGAAGCGATCATGTGCCTATGAATATCCACCGGCAAGCCCTGAATGTATCTCTTAATCTTTCGCGACAGAGCGTCACCTGATCCGGCACCAGACGTGCCATCTCGTTGACTTGGTGGTGTATTGCTGATGTGTCATGGTTCCCGCCTCCAACTACATGAACTCTCTCTCACTTTGTCTATTTCTCTATGAGGACAGAACTCCTCAATCACCAACCTATTCAGGTTCGGACCTCTCCATCCTCCCAATTACCCGACTACCCTCGGCCTGGACTATATTATCCTACTAGCACAGAGCCGAGTCCATAAATGAGTGGGCAGCAAACTTTACTTTCTGTTCCTACCAACACTCGCTGATATTTAAAACAACTTCCATTTCTCTCACCCACCGGTGAGCAGCAGCAGAAGTGCCATTACCATCAAAAGTAGGGGTCTTGCATCGTTGGAACGCCCCGTAGTTACAGCCTCGTACCGCCTTCGGTGCAGGCTCTTCTTCTTCCTCTTCTTCTTCATCATCAGACAAAACTGTCTTAGTCTTGGGCTGTCTCCTTTTGCCCATAGGTCTACTTCTTTCTTTCCTCTCCCCCTTCCATACAACTTTAATCACTTCAGTCACTACAGACGGTACGATTTTCGGCATGACCTGATGTACCTCTTCAACCGCAGCCTCTTCCACCGAGGCCCTTAAGTTTGCACTCTCATCACCACCCTCCGGATGAGAGGTTTCTGGTTCTTCATGAACCACCTTTTCCCCTCTAGGTCTGCCCCTTTTTGGTCGCGGTTCAACATCACAACCTCCACACATGAAGCCTTTGAAGATCTACCACCGACCATTAACACACACACTAAAAGATTCAACCCAACGGTCATTCAAAGGACAACTTAGTTTATGTCAAGTATAGTAAGTCCCTAATTATAGTGGCCAGTTGTGATTAGCCACTTACTTTACTATTCATACCCCAAGCATTACCTATCTTGACTACATCAGTATTAAATCTACAAACAACATATAAACCACATAACATGCGCACGTAGTACCGGTTAACATTACTAAAATACCTGATGCCACGCAACTACTCAGACTGGCATCCTTTCCCTTTCCATCCTATTTTCAGTTTAAGTTTAGGTTTATTTTGAAAATTTACCTGTTTCACTTAAACTTTGACTCTGATACCAACTTGTAAGGCCCCGTTCCCGGGACGCTTACAGTTGGTAATCATTGCACATAAAACATATAACTTACATTAACATTCATAAAATATTGCATCGGAAACCTAAAAATAATTTTCATATCATTACAAATCATTAAACAAAAGAATGCCATCCCAAAAGAGCTAAGTAGCCGCCCCGTGCCATCCTCAACAACATTACCTGCCAACTGGAAACACATAAAGTCAGCATGCTGAGTGAGTTCTAGTTTTATAATAAAACATACTTTACTTTTATTAAAACCGTTCTTTACTTTTACACGTGATCATACATCATCGTACGCATAGATAATCATTATTATCTTCGACATTCATCCATTCACTTTCGTTCATTCATTACATCTTTTCCTTCCGTCAAAACCATGAACTTTACCCTTGCGTCATGCATAAAGCTAGTACCGGGCTTCGAAAAATAGACCTTCCATTATGGTGCACAACACCCTAGCCGCAGTACCAAAGGTAAGGTTCAGGTTTATCATTGTCAGTCTATACCCTTCCGGCATGCATAAAGCTGGTACTGGGTCGAAGCCTATCATAGACTTTCCATCATGGTGTACAGCACCTGGCCATAGTACCGAAGGTAAGCAACAATGGTCCCACACAAATGGTCAATCACAAAGAAAGATCCCGACGTGCATCCTTCTGGGGTAGCTAACCCGCACGCCGTTGGGCTAACACCCTACATTGGGGCGTGTCCCATCATACAAGGCTTGCAATACTTTCTTTACTTTCATCATTCCTTAATGCATGCATTCATTCATCATGTTCTTCTTTTCATTATCTTCCACTTTATGTTACATAATACTTCCAGTTCATTCATAACATTCCATGTAAAGCCAAGGGAAAGATAATTATACATAATAATAAGTAACATCAACATACACAGTCAACATCATCATACATGGCATCCACATACATACATAACATACATCATGCATAAACTACGACATCATACATTGTCATACATCATCGTCATTTATGCCCAACATAACCCCTAAGGCCTCAAAAGTCATCTATATGAACCCCCTAGGAACCTTCCACGTCAAAACCTACATCTGCATTTTCCCCTGAAGTTAGTAAATAAACTATGTTCCCTCGGGTACACAAGCCCTACTTGGGCGTATGGGCACCCTTCGATCGCATGGCCTCCCAGGCGACTGTAGACAATGTGAATGAACACCAGACAAATAGGCCCTATGCGAATGGACCCAATGCGGATGAACACAATGCGGAGCGGATGAGTCCCATGCGAATGGAACTAATGCGGATGAACACTTGTGCGTTTGAGCACAAATGCGGATGAACACCTTGTGTGAATGAAACTAATGCGGATGAACACCTAGGCGAATGGACACTCAGTCGCATAACTCCCCATGCGAATGGCCCTCAATCATGCGACTCACAAGCGAATGGACTCTAGTCGCACCACTCACATGCGAATGAACCTCTATTGCACTCCTTTCGGCCGTATGGTCTCAGTCGCATGCCATTCGGTCGCCTAACCCTAGCTGATGCAGAATGCAGTTCATCCCGAACCCAATCTGTACTTTTCATCCTCCAAACCCTTCCAAACCTTTTCTAAGCCCAAATCAACCATCCTAAACCTTAGAAACACATACCATAATACCATTCAAGCATGCACAAGCCCGAAAACAAACCCCACTCACATCACACACAAACACATACATACGGGTTCAACACACACATTTCAAAAAAGAGTTTAGCTATGTGTTCCAGCCCCAAATCAGTTGAAAACATGTAAAAGAGTGATCCTAAAACTCATACAAATGACACTGTCTAGTAGAGCTTCAATCCAACCTGCTACACTTCGAATTTCATGCTTGAATCCACGAAACCAAGCTTGAAACTCTCTTTTTCTCCCCTTTTCTCTCCCTTGGCCGAAATTGTGAGTATGGGGGAGGGTATGGGCTGCCTTCCCCCTCTTATACCCCCACTCATTCAAGGTCTTTCCCGTTTTGGCAAGTTTGGTCCCTCGACTTTGGACTTTATTTCTTTTTATACTTTCGTCGGCTTCAAAAAATATCCAGGTGTTACATTCATCTTAAGTACATAAGATGATACCGATTGAGTTTCTTCCTGTTGGATTCTCTATGCCCAAGACACATAGAACATTGATGTGGTTAGTACGTCATGATCCAAGTCGGGTCATACCCTATAACAAGCTTAGCAAACACCGAATATTATTTAATTGATGATATGATCATACAATTAAACAAATACACCAAATTAGAAAATGGGTTTTCTAAATAAGTTGCATATGAGATTAAAAACTTATATGTATATTTTGTTCATGGATATTATTTGTAATGTTGTTTAATTTAGTTAAACAACATCAAATAATAGGAGTGTGTGTATGTTATATAATTAAAAGGTTAATTATATATCTATTTTATTAAAATTGTTTAACAAGGATTAAAAGGTTTTGGGGGGAAAATAAGAAAGAGAGAAAAGGGGGTTCGGCCGCCCCTTTGATGGGCAGCCTCTCTCTCTTTGTTTTTTTCTTGGTGCTCTTTAGATTAGGCTCTCCTGTATACACACACTCTCCATTTTCGATCTCTCCTACTCTCTCATAGCAAAGGGGTCACAAGAACATCATCTTTTCTTTTGGAAGAAAGATGTCACGGCTGGAACCAACATTCAGCAGCTTGTTGATTGTTCACGAATGAAACAAGGTTCCAGCAGCTCCCTTGATGCGATTTGGTGCTCAAATCCTAGCAATAATGGTGTATGCTTGATGCTTGTGGGTATGAATGCTTGAGGACACCTTTTCTTGGTGTTTTGGCTGTCCAAGATTATCATCTTCTTCATCCAAAATCAGTTTTCAGCAGCTTTACTAAAGGTAGTTTGTATGACTCCTTTTGGGTTGTTATTGAGTTGTTATTCCTTTTGTATGCTAGTTCTTCACATAATAAGATCCTCTTGTTTTTGGGTTTGTTTGTTTTCACATGATAATGGTAATTTTCAGAAACTTTAACATGTTTAAAGTAGTAATTTTCCGCTGCGTTTTATGTGTTTAAATGGTGAAACAAGATGTAAATGGTACAACGAACCCAACAATGGCATCTAGAGCCGGTTATGTGGAAACTAGCATCATCATCCTTGTAAAATCATTTTAAAGGATGTTTATCTAGTTATTAGAGGCTGTTTTTGGTTGATTTAATAAACCCCATGTCTTTCAAAGTTATATCTTCATGCTTATGATTAAACTTTGAAAGATAGGAATGTCAATTGGTTGATAGTTTTGGTTGTTGTTTGTTTGGACAAACAAACCCTAATTTTCAGTTTGTGTTGGCTGAAAATTGGGTTTGATGGGGTTTATTTTGTTTGTTGAATGATGTTTGAAATTGTTCATTTGATGGTGCATAACCTAGCTTAGACCTTGTGTTGTTTTGGTTTGGTGCATGTTTGTTTTGGTCTTTTTCGTTCAGTTGGACTGTAAGTTTTGTGCTTGTAATTTATCTATTTATTCATTGGGATGTAATAATAGATTAGGAGTATTTCTCTTTTACTAGAAAATATGTATTAGGATATATATTATGTAAATGAAGATGCTCGGGAAGGAAGCACAAAAGGAAGACACAAAGTGGACTTGAAGCATACGGATGCGACATCAAGTGAGATCTATTGTGATCTCAATTTTGTGTTGTTATTAACCTTAGGAAAGACCTAATGACCACACTTGTGATGGCAAACAGTATGGTCACAATAGTAGCTATGGTTATGCACATATGGTTGTTGGATATATGCTTGTTTGATTATTCATTTTATGTTGATTGTTTGATATATGGATATGCTTGACAATCTAAATAAATTATCATAACAAGCTGATTTTTTGGTTCCTAAACATTAAGTGACTTATAATGGTTATTAAAAGGATAATGATTTCATAATAAAATGGGTTTTATAAAAGGAACCATAGGGTACCATGTATTTGAAAGCATGCGAATACAAGGTACATAGAGTTTTCATGTCTAGAATTAATGGAAACTTAAATCCCTTTGGTAACAAGTCTATCACCATCCTTTTACACGACACTCAAATCACTTGGGAACTATTTGTGGATAAAGGTCACCTAACCACTTGTAGGGAACTTGTATCTTTGAGGTGAGTCTAACGTACTCGTGGATAAAGGTCACCTAACCGCTTGTATGTGAAAACTCACACGTGTGTGTAAGTAGGATGACTTGAATTGGAAACCATGTGATTAGGGTCACCGAAGCATGGCGTACAATGGTGTTGATGGGATTAAACATGCCGACTAAACATATGATGTTTAACCGATCCCATAAGACTAGAAGTTGCAATAGGTTGCAATTGTCAACTGTTGACTACCTTGTTAATTTAAATAATAGGATAAAGGTCACCTAACCATCATTTAAATGTAACATTGGATTCTAGATTTTAATTGTTAATTGTCTATGAGACATTTAAGGGTATTAACGATTAAAATAAATTTGTCAGAAATACTAAAATGAACCTTGTCAATTATTGTAATGATGACTGCTAACTATAACGACCCACCCCGATCATCCCTTCCCTATCACTGAGATCTATTCTCGAGAGGGATCGTCCTAACCATAATTACCTTATGGACTCAATTTCGAAACTTGAGAATCGTTCTCAAGAATGAGTAGAGGCCTATGTCCTTGACGATCCCATACCTCACCAACCAACGATGTTGATTGTTAGGCTTTTTGACGATTGGCTTAGGCACACTAAGGATTCTGTGCAAGTATCCTACCTCATGTTGGGAATATGATTCCCGAACTCCAAAAGGGTTTGGAGCATCATGGGGCATATGACATGATAAACTAGTTGAAGGAAATGTTCTTTCAACAAACTTTAGTAGATTGCTTCGAAACGGTTCGGGCACTTTATGCATGTCACATGGAAGAAGAAACCAATCGATATCATCTTATATATTCTTAAGATGAAAAGCCACATTGATAGCCTCAAGATGCTTAAATGTCCTGTCTCAAAGTAGTTGGCCAAGGATTTGATCCTTGATTGCCAAACTAAAGGTTTGAGACATTCATAATAAACTATAATATGAATGGGTAGGCAAAAAGCATTGGTGAACTTCACGCAATGCTCGAAGCAACCAAGGTAGGATGGGTAGAGAGGTTCTACCTATTCTCCGATCAATAGGGATGCTATAAGAAATGTGCAGGATCGTTGAAGGGTGTGAGTTACAACACAACAACACAAAGAGGAGATTAACCAAACTTTAATCAAGCAGTAAACTGGATTAACCAAGATAAGACACTAAGAACACAAATAAAGAACACAAGTATATGGTTTTCAAGAATGCAGTATATTTCTTTCTCTATGTTCTATACAAGTGTTACAAAGCATAAATAAAAGATACAAGAACATGAGATACTTATAATACATCCTACAACTGGCTATACTTTGAAAGCCAGCTGGATACAATTGACTAGACACAAACAAAATCAATTGTAGAGTCAAAAGGCAGATTGCCTTTTGACTTGTGACTATGACATGCCATAGCTCACATCCTTTTCTATTACAAGAAGGATAAAGTACATAAAGTAGAAAGTATACAGACTCAAGACCTCAATGTACAGTTACCAAAAGCATGGACCTTATCACCAAACCATGTTAGTTGGTGACTTGCAGAGTTGCAGCGGAAAGATGTCCAGCTTTATGGAACAGTACATCAGATAAAACATATGTTAAAAGTCTTGGAAGAAATCTGTCTTCATGAACTTGAAGCTTCGGAAGACTTTGTCTCTGAGGCTTCGGAAGACTTCATCTTTGGCTTCGGAAGATGTTGGTCTTGGCTTCGGATGATTTCACACTTAGGGTATTTCTGTTGCACATGTGAAACTTCTGAAGCATTCCACTTCAATGCACTTGTGCAGCATACAGGAAAGACTAAAGATGTTTAGGTTGCATCAGCCTCTTCATTAATCTCTACAAACTCCCCCTAGGCTGATGCTACCAAACACTTAGAAAACTTCAGATATTAACAGTCCTCATTAGGATGATCACCATTCCTTTCTTCATAAGTTGATCAGGATCCTTCAGGCTGTCAAAGTGTCTTCTCATGTCAAAGAGATCATGCAAAGGCAACTGAAACATATCTTGCCATGTATAAATGTCTTCAATGCCTTGATCTCTAATAACATGCCATCTTTCTGGATTTTGGTGTATGTCCAAGACAAGATGGGTCTTCCTGAGGCTAGAGGAGCTACTAAAGTTGGAGTTGGTTGAGCATCCTCTGGCTGCACATCCTCAGGTTGTTTTGATTCATCCTGAGGTTCAGAAGAGGATGCAGGCTTCTTCTTCTTCTTAGACTTTGGTTTAGAAGCCATCCTCTTTTCTCTTTCCAAATTTTAACTGAGAAGACTGGTCTGCAGCACCAGATTGATCTTCACTGTCTCTCTCAGTTGGGACTTCCTCTCTCTCAGGCTCAGAAGGAGAGGGAGGTTGACCCTACTGTGGATCAGAAGATGAAGCTTGCTGAGCATTAGCAGGAGGTCCGGGTTATGTTTTGTCTGTTTGTTCAACCTTAACTTCCACTTCAGGTGGGGCCTGACTTGGAGTGGAGTGTAAGTCAGTGAGCACTCCACTCTTGATCTTCTGCTTGATTACCCTGATATGCTCATCATAGTGGATAGAGACATGGGTCCAAGTCTCCTTCCGGAGAATCCATACAGCTTCAAGAAGCTCATCATCCTCTGCCTATCAGTAGACTTCTTCATGCTCTTTTGGATGATGGCTCTTGACTTTGCAGCTTCTTCCCTCATCTTCCTCTTTGTTGTCTTTCTTTCCTTGACTAGCTCAAGCTCAAGTTGTTTTAAATACTCAAACTCAACATAGTCATGAGGTAAGGGAAGGAGTGCATCTGCCTGATAGAGACCTGTGGCACTCAGGTAGTTAATCATCTTGATTCTGTCTTCTTCCTTATCTACCTGAGGTTCTTGTTGAACCACATCCTCTTGTTCAGGGCTTTCTTGAACTGGTGAGAGGGTAGCATACCTCTGTATAGTCTTTTTCTTTCTTTCTTCTTTGATCTGTACTAGGAGTTCTGCATCTTCTACCTCCTTCTTTTCTCTTGACCTTTGCAGATCAACCAGCTCATTCAATTCATCCAAGGGGAGAGAAATGATATTATCTATGTCATAGTTCCTAGTCTACAGATAGTTAATCCTGACTGCCCTTAACTCATCATTCTGAGTATCTGGTCTGGGGGCAGCCCTAATTGCAGACTCCATGAGTCTTGGAGACTCAGTAGAGGAACCTTCTCCCCTTAGCCTCCTTTTCCTCTCTCTTTCTCCTCCTTAATCTCCTCAGATGTCATTTTTCTTTCCCTTTGTCACTCACAGACCTTTGTGACTCAGGGTGGAGAGAGCTTTGGCCTTCATTGCTCATTGCAGCATCTGAGCTCAGGCCAGAGAGAGGTTGAGAAGCACCTTCACCAGCAGGTGTCTCAGAAGGAATATGGATCTCTGCAGCAGTTGGAGATGATGAGACAGGGCTCTCAGGTTCTGTCACTGGGCCTTCAGTCAAGGTTTCCCCTATGAAGCTAATCTTAGGGCCTGCCTCAACATCCAGTTGACCGATGACATTGCCTGATTGCCTTAGTCTCCTTCTTAGGCTGAACTCTGTAATGATCCTGTCTTGGATTCTTCTAGCCATTCTATCAGCTTGTCTTGATTGGCTTGGGTTGACAAGTGGCATGTTGACTAGATCCAGACCTTCATAGTAGTTCAAGGTCTGAAAATTAAAAACTCTTGCTGTCCTTGAACTCTTATGATGATGAGAGCCTTCCTGTTATTGTCATACCTCCATCCAATGATGTGATTAAAGGATGATGAAGGTGACATGGCTCTTGGTATCCCATCCTCAAATAGACTCTGTATGAAGGAGTTTGTGTAGTCCACATCAATGTGATCTAGAGGAGGTTGCTGAGAATGCACAGTTGCAAGTGAGGATGGTGAGTCCTCAATGTCCATTCTCTCAGAGGAACTCCCAGGTTCTATGGCTGTAAAGACTTCTCCCCCTTTTTGGTAGCATTACCCACTTGCATAGGTGAGCTGGAGGATAGATCAATCACATCCACAGGTTCTTGTGTTCCTGGTTGAGCTCTCTTAAGGGTCTCCTAGCTAGTTTTTCCTTAAGATATGAAATCTCAAGTTGCTGATCATTGATCCTATTGTTTAAGGTAGTCACCTGAGATTCAAGGTGACTGACCTTTGAGACTAAATAGGTGCTTGTTTTGGATAGTTGTTGCACCTTTAGTCTCAGATCCCCTCATCTTCATCAGAAGAATCACTGGGGGAGGAGAAGATTGGACCAGAGTCTTTTTCTCATGACCAGTTCTTAGTTCTTGGCTACTGGATTTCCTCTGCTTACTGGCAGTCTAGTTGAGATGTCAGCAGCTGAGTTGCCATGGTTGAGGTCTTAATGATGTAATCACTTGCAGAAGTGAGAGCCTCTTCCATATGGACATCCTGAACAAGTTCAGAAGTGTCCACCTCAGTTGTAGGTGACTGATGTGGGATAGATGTAGGAGACTCAGGAGTATTCATCTCTCTTGGAGTAGGGGAAAAGAAGAGAGACTCATTATACTCACTGAAACCTAGATCTTCATCAGTGTAGAAGTCAGGTTGGGAATTGGTGGTTGAGATCTATAGGCTGGGGATGGTAACTGTCCCCTGAAGGTTGATCACTTGAGTGTTGAGACTCAGAGTGATGGCTTAAAGCAGTAGGGCTAATGAGCTCATCAGGCTGAGCATGAGGAACCTCAGCACCGATTCTAGAAAAGATGGGAGTGGTCTGCTCCTCAGGAGAAATGGGAGCTCCAGTATCCACTTTTCTAGTATTGGTGAGTATATGGGGGCCTCCTCAGACTGAATAGTCTGAGCAGGGGTTGTTTGGATTTTTTGGTAGGTGATGGATATTTGAGGCTGTGTAGGTGGTTGGAAAGCAGCAGGTGTGGGTTCAACACTAGCTTGTGCTGCTAGGTTGTCACCTTGAGCAATGAGCTTAACATTTTTGGGACTAGGGCTGTTCTACCCCAGAGAATCCAACAGTGGACTTTCTCAATGTTTATAGATGCCGGGCTTCATCTGTCCCAATTTAAGAGTGTTACCTGTTTCCCTTAACTGTGAGCCCAGTTCACAGTTAAGAATGTACTGGGCATATCTAGGAAACATGTAGTACTCTAAGGAGTCTAAATTAGCAAGCAAATTTGTATAAACAAATTGAGAGTACTTGAATTTGACCCCTTGAACCATTCCATGGACTATGAAGGAGAGATCTTCAGGAATCTGGTCCCATCCACCATGCTTGTTTGATAAGCTGTGAATGACCACATGGAGCAGGATCTCCATTTGGATGAGACCTTCCCTTTCCTGAAGGTCTTTACAGAGAAATCTCCCTCGTAGCCCATCTGCTCAAAGGAATGATTTACAGCTTCCTTTGGAAAGAACACCTCACCTTCTTCATCATCCAGCTGAAGATGTCGGTTGATGATGGCCGGAGTGATGAAGATTGTTCTCCCCTGCACTGTGGCAGACAGTGCCTTTCCCCGTCCATAATGACCTCTTGGCAGGTCTTCCAGAATTCAAGCAACTGATCCTCATAGAGGGGAGGATCAATGGTTAGGGAGGTGAAGTAGTTGACAGAGACAAGAAACGGCAAACCTCTGAGAATGAGGATCTTTCTCAGAGCATAACAGAGCAACTTGATTGTGTTTTCTGTGTAGCTGCATGGTAAAGTTGGGATCATTTCTGTGAGCAAGGTTAGCCATTGTGAGGTAGCTTAAGAATGAAGAAGAAGAAAGAAAGAAATTTCAAAGAGAAAAATTTGGGTTTAGGTTTGGAGGAAGAGCAGATGATAGAAGAGGGGGAAACCGTTGGGTTTATATGAGAGAGGGATTTCAGATAAAGTTTAATGAAAGAGGATAAACTTTGAAATCCGGATGTCGGTCCACCTCTGAAAAAGTAGTTTACTTTTTGCTCAAAACGTAGTTTTCTTGGAATCAACAAGCTTCCGAAGGTTAATTATCTTCGGAAGTTTTAATGAAAAAGCTTCGAAGCTAAAATGACTTCAGAAGAATTTCCTGAGAGTATTTGATGATTTTGCTTCGGAAGGAAAAATTAAGACTTGAGTGCTTTGTATAGAGATCAACAAGCTTCCGAGAGTTAATTATTGCTTCAGAAGGAAAAGGTCCTTGAAAATAAGTAAGTGTCTAAGATAACTATTTAAGCTTCGGAAGATAAAATTGAAATTCTTCCGAAGGTCAAATTCTTTGACAGTTAAATATTTTGAAGGTGTGATTTTCTTCCGAAGTTAAAATGCATAACTTCGAAGTATAAAATCATCAATTAATCTAAGGAAAGTCTTCCAATCCAAGAGAAAAACATGAGCTTATAAGATGATAGACTAGACAACTTAGAACACACATTTTTAAGAAATAATAAGAATTAGTTTAAGAAAAATTTACTCAAGGTTGATCATCTTAATAGCTGATATTAAATATTTAAATCTTTGTTCATCAAAAGCCTTTGTAAACAAATCAGCATATTGTTCATCTGTGTGAACCTTGACTAGTTTAATTAATCCCTTTTCATAATTATCTCTTATTAGATGATACCTGATATTGATGTGCTTTGTCCTTGAGTGCTGCACAGGGTTCTCTGTAATTGAGATAGCACTATTGTTGTCTATGTGGATTGGAGTCTCCTTGAAATTTAACCCATAGTCTAGCATTTGATTCTGAATCCAAAGCACTTGAGCACAGCAGCTAGCGGCAGCAATGTATTCAGCTTCAGCAGTTGATGCAGAGACACAGGATTGTTTCTTGCATTGCCATGAGACAACCCTTCCACCAAGAAATTGACATCCCCCAGATGTAGACTTTGCAGTCATATTGCAACCACCATAATCACTATCTGTATAAGCATACAGATTGAAGTCAGAATTCTTGGGATACCATAGACCAAGTGTTGATGCACCTTTGAGGTATCTTAGAATCCTTTTGACAGTGATAAGATGAGACATCTTAGGGTTGGCTTGATATCTTGCACAGATGCATGTAGCAAACATGATATCAGGCCTACTAGCAGTAAGATACATAAGAGACCCAATCATATCCCTGTATAAGTGTTCATCTACACACTCCCCTCAAGATCAGGACCAAGGGAGTGGTTTCTGGCTATGGGTGTCTTAGCAATCTTACAGTCAGTCATATTGAACTTTTGAGTATGTCTTGAACATACTTTGACTGACTTATGAAGATGCCATCTTCAAATTGCTTCACTTGAATTCCCAGAAAGAATTGAGTTCCCCCATGGCACTCATTTCAAATCTATCTTTCATCAGCTTCTCAAAGTCTTTGCAAAGCTTTGGATTAGTTGAACCAAAGATGATGTCATCCACATATACTTGAACTAGCAATATGTTTTTCCTTGTCCTTTGATGAAGAGAGTTCCATCTATAGTACCTCTCTTGTATCCATGTTTACAGAGATACTCAGACAGTGTCTCATACCACTTCCTGGGTGCCTGATGCAGCCCATAGAGAGCTTTGTCAAGCTTGCAGACATAATCAGGATGATCAGGATCTACAAAACCAGGTGGCTGTTTGACATAAACCTCTTCATCTATCACTCCATATAAGAAGGCACATTTCACATCAAGTTGAAAGACCTTGAAGTTCTTGGATGCAGCAAATGCCAGGAATATCCTAACAGCTTCTAATCTTGCCACTGGAGCAAAGACATCAGTGTAGTCAATCCTTTCTTCTTGTGTGTATCCTTGAACAACCAGTCTAGCTTTGTTTTTGATGATAATGCCTCTATCATCCTTCTTGTTCCTAAACCCATTTGGTTCCTATTGTAGTCTTCCCAGAAGGAAGAGGACAAAGGTTCTAAACTTTCTGTCTTTTGAATTGAAGCAGCTTTGTTGCATAGCTTCAACCCAACTTCCATCCTTTAGAGCCTCCTCAACTTTCTTTGGCTCTATCTGGGATAAAAAACAAGAGTGAAGACAAACATTTGCTTCATGGGTTTTGTCCTCTTGTCTTTACCCCGGAGACAACATCTCCAATCATGTTTGTGGTAGGATGAGACTTGTGGATCCTAAGATGAGGAATCACAGCAAGTTGTTGAGAAAGATCTAAATTGAAAAATTTAGATCTGGCATAGATGTTTCTCCCACCACATCAGCACTTTTCAAGTGAAACTTGATCCAAGCAGTGTGTGACATCATTGATGTTCTCATCTATGGTGTGGTTAGTGGCATCAAGAAATCCTTGGTCACTGTCACCATCACCATTGTTGCTTCCATAGTTGAGGTGTTCTTATCTGGTTGTAGAGCCTCTGAGCTGGAATTTGAAGGCATACCAGATGTATCAGCTGAATTTGTCATTGTTGTGCTGATAGAAACCTCATTTGCAGAAGTAGTTCCAACTGGAGCTGAAGATGTATGACTTGAAGGTCTTCCTAGCTCAAATCTTGGGTCAGGATCACCTGTATTTAAATTTCTGCAGATCCTGAAACATTCTCACAAGATTTATTAAAACAGTTGGTAACCAAATCAAGATCAAATAGTCAATCTGGACCAGAACCAGCAACACATGGTGGTGTTCATTGAAGGTCACATTGGCTGACTCCTCAACTATTCTAGTTCTAAGTGTACACTCTATAAGCCTTAGCTTGGGAAGAGTATCCAATAAAGTGTCCATCATCTGATTTCTCAGCAAACTTGGCATTTGATCTTTGGTATTCAAGATGGTGCAAGGACATCCAAATGACCTGAGAAAACCAATGAAAGGTTTTCTCTTGTGCCAAAGTTCATAAGGAGTCTTCCCATGAGTCTTAACTACTAAAACTCTGTTCTGCACATAGCAGGCAGTGTTGACTGCCTCTGCCCAGAAGGTGATGGGCAGTTTAGAGTCAGACAGCATGGTTCTTGCAGCTTCAATCAGTGTCCTGTTTCTCCTCTCAGCAACACCATTTTGCTGAGGAGTCCTGGGAGCACTAAATTGTCTGCAATACCTTATCATCACAAAATGTATCAAGGGTTTGATTCTTGAATTCTGTTCCTTGATCACATCTTATGATTTTGACCTTGTGATCGGACTGATTCTCAATCTTTAAGATGAAATTCTTCAGAATCTCAGGAGTCTCATCGTTAGTTCTAAGGAAAAAGACCCAAGTGAATCTTGTAAAATCATCTGTGATCACTAGACAGTATGAGGTCCTTCCTAAACTCATTACACTGGTGGGGCCAAAGAGATCCATATGTAACAAGTGTAGGGGTGTAGTGATGGAGTTCATTCTTTAGGCTTATGAGATACTTATGTTGCTTCCCTTTCAGGCATGCAACACAGTGATCATCACTTGTAAACTCTTTCTTTGGCATTCCAGTTACCAGATCATGCTTAATCAATTTTTCATGTTCTTAAAGTTTACATGGCACGTCTTTTATGCCATAGGAAAGATTCATCACTATTGGCTATAGATAGAAAGCATGAAACTTCTCCGAAGGGAGAGGTTTCTTGCAAATCCATCTTGTACATGTTCCTTTCCTGGGGGCTCCAAGCAGGATATGCTCATGAGGAATGACCACACCAGGCTTAAGAACAATGCACTCATGCTCAGTAAAGAGCAGTTATGACTCTGATCACAAAATTGAGATACACTCAGAAGATGTATCCAAGCTCCTTAACAAAGTTTATCTTTTCAATGCTGAGCTTACCATTTGTGACCTTCCTTCCTGAAATGTAACCACCTCATCTCCTCCAAAAGCAACAGGTCCTCCATCAATCCTTTCAAAGTTCTGGAGTAGTGACCTATTACCAGTCATGTGCCTGGAGCAGCCACTGTCTATGATCCAAACATTTTTTTTGTCTTCAGCTGTCCCTGTATGAAGAGAATGATTAGTTACATCTGGAACCCAATCCTTGCTTGTCTTGGGCTTATTTACAGAAGGTAATTCAACAGTGATAGATCCTATGGTTGTACTAAGAGGATCTTGAGCTGTTGTAGATGGAGAAATCTCAGTCACTTGGTCTTTCTTAGACATCCACACACCTTTGGAGTCTTGGACTTGACCTTCAAAACTTCGGAAGTTTGTGGAACTTCGGAAGTTTTGATGACTGATACTTGGAAGATTCTGCAGACACTGCAGCAGATTTCAGTGCTTCGGAAGAATTCCTTTCTTCCGACCAATATTTCTTCCAAAGGTAATTTTCCATTTCCCTTCTTTTTAGATTTGAGACTTCCGAAGGAAACTGGTTTTCCTCCGAAGCCTGAATCTTCTTGGAACTCTTTGAAGCCTTTGTTTTGGCTATGTGGACAGTACCTTTAGGATTGAAGGGACAATCTTTTGCAATGTGAGTAGTGCTGTCACACATAACACAATTTATCTTCTTCTTCACAAGAGCCTTTTCTTGAGAATAAGACTGTTTTTGGTCATATCCCTTCTCCACCTTCATCTTTACAGATGCTGAGACAGTCCTCTTGGGCTGAGACTATGCTTGGAGTTGATGGTCCAGGCTGTGCAGCAGTGGTACACAGCAAATCAGTCTTCTTCTTGCTACTGAGATGAGTTGAACAAGAACCAGAACTCTTAGCAGAAGAGTTTGGTTGATGTCTTCAGTCCCTACCACTTTAAACCCTGCAGAAATAAAACTTGTTTCTGCTTAGAGTCAAAAGCAGCCTTGATCTCTTGAGCCTTCCTTGCCTTTCTTTTGCTCTTTCAGATCAAGTTCTTTCTCATGGACTTGGTCATCACAGTCTTCACTTTCTCCTCAGAAGGATAGTGGCCCTTCTTGGAATCCTCCTCTTCACTCTTAGTAGAGGGATTCTTCACTATCTCTTCTTCATCCTCCTCACTCATAGGATCTATGAGAGGAAGCTCATCTTCACAAGTTCCACACCTAGGGGGTCTTACAGACAAGTTTGTGTGTGGAGGAGCTATCTCATTTGATCCCAATCCCTGTCTGTTTTGATAGCACACTTTGTTGTGCAGGGATGAGGATATCATGTTCTTGAAGGTCTCTTCTTCAAGAACATTCTTTTCTGCCCTGGCTTTGCTGATCACAAGCTCAGCCTGGCACTCAGTTAGCTTGGTTATGAGATCTTGAATTTGAGTTCTAAAATCAGTGTGTTCATGTTTTAGAACTAAAATGGTTTTCTCTAAGTCCTCTATTTTCAGCTTATAATCATTTTCAGACTTTCTAAAATCAGATTTTAAAATATTTAAGGACTCAATATCAGATCTCAATTCCAAGTTATAGGACCTGTACCTATTAACTTTAGCAATGCATTCAGGAGTACAGAGATGTTCCAATACCGTGGCTTCATCATGATCTGCCATCAGTGCTTGGTTTGGTGCATCTTCCACCTGAAAAGCTCCAGTCAAAGCCTCCTTCTTCAACAGCAACAGCAGCTTGCTGCTTTGACTTCTCATTATGAAGAGCTTTGTCAGTGTAGTTTGGTCTGGATTGTGTTTGGCCACCATTGGTTCTAGGTGCCTTACACTCTCTGGCAAAGTGGCCCATCAAGTTACAGTTGTAACACTTGACTTTGCCTTTGTCCAGTCCAAACTTTCCACCGGTTGCATTGCTTGGAAACTTCCTTCCAGTCCTCTTGTAGAACTTCTTGGCTCTGTGAGTGAGAAGAGCCATCTGCTGGACTATTTCCATGTACTCCAGATCATCTGGATGGATACAGTCCAAGTCTTCAAGAGTGAAAAGAGAGTTGCCACTGCTTTCATTAGAAGACACAAATGCTTGAGAAGAGTTTGTCTCTTGGAATGGGCTTCCTTGAGTGTAGTTCTCCCTTGGTGTCTCTGGGAAGGTGATGAAAGGACCCTTGGGTGAGTTGTCAGGGTAGCATATAAGATGATGTTTGGGTTCTATGCTATCCCTTTCAACCACATGTAGGGCTGAACCCATTTGATTGTTGGAGTTGCCAGATGAACCCTGCATGTTCATTTCCATCTGGTAGCCACTGAGAATCCCATATAACTCTTTCAAAGTGAGAGTTTTGAGATTTTCAGTTGTCTTGATCACCACACAGTAGTGTGTCCATTGCCTAGGAAGTGAGGACATGAACTTCCTTACAATGTCTCTATTCTCAAGAGCAACTCCTCCATCACTAGGGTATCCACAATCTCAACATACCTGAAGTATTGCTGAGTCATGGTCTCACCTATTTTGAAGGTGAAGTTTTCAAACTGCTGCTTCAGGAGATCCTTCTTGTTCTCCTTGGCTTCAGAAGAACCCTCATACATCAGTTTCAGTGCATCCCACAGCTGTTTAGCTGTTTTGCACTTCTTGAAACCTCTGTATACAGAGTTTTGAAGGGCAGTTTGAAGAGCTGTCATGGCTTTCCTGTCTATCTCTACTCTCTTCCTATCTTCATCAGAGTAGTTAGCCACATCCTTAGGGATCATACCAACACCAGTAGCAGAGGGTGTGCTGGGTATGAACGGTCCATTCTCAATAGACTCCCACATTCTTGAATCGAGAGACCTGATGAAACCTTCCATTCTTAAACACCAGGTGTCAAACTCATCAAGAGTGATCAGTGGGGACTTGTTCATGGTTCCAGTTTCCATATCGGTTTTGGAAATGGCTGCCATTTGAAAAGTTTGGTATTTGTGTGTGTGAGGGATCTTAAGATGGTGAGATCTTATATCAAGAGCCTGAATGCTCTGATACCAAATGCAGGATCGTTGAAGGGTGTGAGTTACAACACAACAACACAAAGAGGAGATTAACCAAACTTTAATCAAGCAATAAACTGGATTAACCAAGATAAGACACTAAGAACACAAATAAAGAACACAAGTATATGGTTTTCAAGAATGCACTATATTGCTTTCTCTATGTTCTATTACAAGTGTTACAAAGCATAAATAAAAGATACAAGAACATGAGATACTTATACTACATCCGACAGCTGGCTATACTTTGAAAGCCAGCTGGATACAATTGACTAGACACAAACAAAATCAATTGTAGAGTCAAAAGGCAGATTGCCTTTTTGACTTGTGACTATGACATGCCATAGCTCACATCCTTTTCTATTACAAAAAGGATAAAGTACATAAAGTAGAAAGTATATAGACTCAAGACCTCAATGTACAGTTACCAAAAGCATGGACCTTATCACCAAACCATGTTCGTTGGTGACTTGCAGAGTTGCAGCGGAAAGATGTCCAGCTTTATGGAACAGTACATCAGATAAGCATATGTTAAAAGTCTTCGGAAGAAATCTGACTTCATGAACTTGAAGCTTCGGAAGACTTTGTCTCTGAGGCTTCGGAAGACTTCATCTTTGGCTTCGGAAGCCTACGGTAACAGACAACGATCCATGCTTTGAGTATGGAGAGATAGGATAATTCCTATCTCAAGGAGTTGAAAGACAAGAGGGATGTTGGGCAAACCTCAAATACAATCTCCATGATTTACACATTGTATTAAATGTCATTTCTTCAAACACATGGGTATTGGATACCGGATGTGAGACTCATACTTGCAATTGTTGCAAAGGGGTTCAAAAGAAATGTGCACTTCAAGGAGGGAAACCCTATTTTGAGACTTTCAAATGGTTTGGAAGTTGTTCTCAAAACATTTTGTATGCACCTAGTTTGACTAGGAACATAATTAATGTTTCCTATTAAAACAATATGATCATGATTTAAAGTTTGTAAATAATGGTATTAAGTTTTATGGATGATGTATTTCATTTTAAGGATATGCTTTTTAATGATATCCATGATTTGCTTCATGATAATTCGTCCTATAATAACTCATTATACACATTAAGCACCAAGAAACTTAAAATGGGTTTAAGTTATTATTATCTTTGACATTGTCATCTTGGTCACATAAACAAGAATTGGATTCAAACACTTCAAAAGAATGGTCTTTTGAAAACAAATGAAAATGTTTCATTTGATAAGTGTGAACCAAAAGACTTATTAGGAATGATACATTTGGATGTATGTGGTCCTTTTAAGACAATGACAAAGATCGGTGAAAGATACTTCATTACTTTTACCGACGATTACAGTCGCTATTATTGTGTGCACTTGTTGACACATAAGTATGAAGGTTTTGAAATGTTCAAAATCTTCAATAATGAAGTAGAAAATCAACTCTACATCACTATCTAAGTTCTTCATTCTGATAAAGGAGAAACTGAACCCTATTTGGATATGGTTCAATTTATTATGGCTATGAGCTTACCATCTTTATCATTTTGGGTTTTCGCATAGCTCTTTAAGGCTCATATTATGAATATGACCCGGACCAAGAAAGTGTAGATTAGTTGAATATCCTAGAGACTGTATAGGATACTGTTTCTTTGACTCAACAGAGCAAAAGTATTTACTGCTCGAAAGGCTAAGTTCTTGGAAACCAAGTTCCTTATCGAAGGAATGATATATAGAACTGTGGAACTTGATAAGGATCAAGATCCACAAGCTGATACACTTATGGTTGACACTAGTTATCAACAAGAGGTTGTTAATGATAATCAAGAGGTTGATTAATACACACAAAACGTTCACAAATCTGGTAGAGTTAGTATTCCATCTAAAAGATATGAATATTCCAAGAATGGATGCTATGTGGTTGCCCCCTATAGGCTAACCATATACCAAGATGCTATGTCCAATTTGGATTGGGACAAATGGCTAGAAACCATGAACGTAAGGATGCAATCCATGTATAACAACCAAGTTTGGGAACTGGTTGACCCTCCACTTAACTCCAACCCGGTTGGATACAAGTGGGTTTTTCAAGATGAAAACAGATATGCATGGAAACTTGAATACTTATATGTCAAGACTTATAGCATAAGGTTTCATCAAACTCAATTGGTTGATTATGATGAAACTCTTACGCCCGTGGCAATGCTAAAGTCGATTAGGATTTTATGTGCCATAACTGCATATTCTGAGTATGAGTTTTGGCAAATGGATGTCAAAGCCACTTTTCTTAATGGACATCTCGAAGAGACTGTTCATGTAGTTCAGCATGATGGTTTTGTTGATCCACGACATCCTAATAAAGTATACAAGTTAAAGTGATAAATCTATGGATTGAAACAAGCATCGAGAAGGTTGTGTATATATGAAAGTTAGTGGGAGCATAATTGTATTCCTAATGTTGTATGTTGATGACACACTACTATTTGGAAGTGATATTCCAACCTTGGAAGGTGTTGAAACCTACCTTGGAATTTTTTTCATATAAGATCTCGTTTAAGCCGCCCATATTTTGGAATAAGGATCTATAAGGATAGATCGAGGTGGTTGATAGGGTTAAACCAAAGTGCATATATTGATAAAAAACTTGAAAAGGTTCAAGATGGAAAACTCTTAGAAAGGTATGGTACCTATTCAAAGAGGGACAATGTTGACTACGTCTCAATGTCCAAGCTCATAGGATGAGCAAAATCAAATGAAGGACATCCCATACTCATCTGCTATAGGATCCATCATTTGTGTGATGATATGCACTAGACCGGACGAGTCATGCTTATTAAGTATGACAAAGTAGATACCAATAGAAATAACCATCGGATGGCTGTTAAAAGTATATTGAAATACCTTAGTAGGACTAAGGATATGTTTCTAATATATGGATCTGTTGAAGAGGAAGTCGTTGTATAGGGTTACACGGATGCAGGCTTCCAAAACTGATCGAGATGATTTTCGATCACAATCGGGGTATACTTCCATTATGAATGGAGGAGAAGTGTCCTTGAAAGGTTCAAAGCAAGACACGGTAGCATTGTTCACTACAAAAATCCGAATACATAGCCGCTTCATTGGCAGCTTGGGAAGCTGCATGGATAAATTTGTCCATTGCTTATCTAGGGGTGGTCTCTACCATTCCAGACCCCCTAGAAATCTTTGGTAATTACGTGGGTGGGATTGCTCAAATCAAGGAACCCCGTACTCATCAAAAGACTAAGCACCTTGAGCGGAGATTCAACATCATAAGGGATGGAGTTGAAAAGGTAAAGATATGTATTCGTAAAGTTCATAAAGATCAAAACATTGCTGATCCACTCACGAAGCTCCTTGTTGAGGGCAAAGTATGAGGGTCATACTTGTGCCTTAGGACTTCGATTTTCTTGTGATTAGAATTGATCTGTTTAGCATATAAAATATGGAACAATTATAATATTTAACTCTTTTATATATTTGAGTTATGTTCCCTTTTAGCATGTTTATATCCATGAATATGTTTATTATTCTAAATGTCCGTAGTCGGTCATATTTGTGGGAAAAAATATGAATGTAAGACTATTATGAACATGGATTGGTAGATATTCATAAGGTATGAATATAGAGCAATTGGTTGCTACCAAGGTTCATAGATATTGTGGGATGCAAATATTGGACTGACCCGCGTCTCAAATTTTACTACATAGAATCTCTTTGATTGATCATAAGTAATTTTGAGTAAAGGCGAATATCATTTAGTATCCTCAGACCTGAGATGCATATTGGGTTTTGATATTCACCAAATGTTATACCTTGAGTTAGTTCTTCACTATTCTGAAATAATGGACAGTACATAAGGCTATGTTCAGGTGTGACACAAGGTGATTGTGAGAAACGTATGCACTAAAGATGGGATTTGTTCCTCTTATTCGTTGAGAGCAAGATGTCTAAGGCCTGATTAAGTTAAATCAACAAGGAATGATCATTTTGTGTCTTTGGATTTAACAGGACATCTGTAACAAAAGGATAGATGATCGATTCACCTAAACCATTTCAAGTTTGGAACTTGAAGGGATGATGTTATTGAATGGCTTTCAATTCATGCATATTAAGGGTAGTAAACCGTTGTTAGGCGGTATTTACTGCTTGCATCAATATTCTACGTATCTTGTGCAAGTGGGAGATTGTTGGATTCTTTATGCCCAAGACACATAGAACATTGATGTGGTTAGTACGTCATGATCCAAGTCGGGTCATACCCAATAACAAGCTTAGCAAACACCGAATATTATTTAATTGATGATATGATCACACAATTAAATAAATACACCAAATTTAGAAAATGGGTTTTCTAAATAAGTTGCATATGAGATTGAACAACTTATATGGATATTTTGTTCATGGATATTATTTGTATGTTGTTTAATTTAGTTAAATAACATCAAATAATAGGAGTGTGTGTATGTTATATAATTAAAAGGTTAATTATATATCTATTTTATTAAAATTGTTTTAACAAGGATTAAAAGGGTTTTGGGGGGAAAATAAGAAAGATAGAAAAGGGGGTTCGGCCGCCCCTTTGATGGGCAGCCTCTCTCTCTTTGTTTTTTTCTTGGTGCTCTTTAGATTAGGGCTCTCCTTGTATACACACACTCTCCATTTTCGATCCCTCCTACTCTCTCATAGCAAAAGGGGTCACAAGAACATCATCTTTTCTTTTGGAAGAAAGATGTCACGGCTGGAACCAACATTCAGCATCTTGTTGATTGTTCACGAATCCTAGAAATAATGGTGTATGCTTGATGCTTGTGGGTATGAATGCTTGAGGACACCTTTTCTTGGTGTTTTGGCTGTCCAAGATTATCATCTTCTTCATCCAAAATTAGTTTTCAGCAGCTTTACTAAAGGTAGTTTGTATGACTCCTTTTGGGTTGTTATTGGGCTGTTATTTCCTTTTGTATGCTAGTTCTTCACATAATAAAGATCCTCTTGTTTTTGGGTTTGTTTGTTTTCACATGATAATGGTAATTTTCAGAAACTTTAACATGTTTAAAGTAGTAATTTTCTGCTGCGTTTTATGTGTTTAAATGGTTAAACAAAATGTAAATGGTACAACGAACCCAACACTTCCATGCGACACGCGTGAAGCGCTCGAACCATTTCGAAGCGCTCTACCCTACCTTGTTGAAGGAACATTTCCTTCAACTCGGTAATCATGTCATATGCCCCATCATGCTCCAAATCCTTTTGGAGTTTAGGGATCATAGTTCCCAACATGAGGCAGGAATTCTGCATGGAATCCTCAGTGTACCAAAGCCAATCGTTATAGGCCTCAACATCCTCGGGGTCGGGTTGGTCAGGAATGGGATCGTCAAGAACATTGGCCTTTTTTTCTTACTTGAGAACAATTCTCTAGTTTCTAAACCGGTCCATAAAGTTATTATGGTTAAGACGATCTCTCTCTAAGATAGTTCATAGCGATAGGGTATGGACGGTCGGGGTGGTGGCATTATTGTTTGCAGCCATTTCTACAATAATTAACAAAGTTCATATTAGTATTTCTGAAATATTAAATTATAATCATTAATACCCTTTTATGTCTCATAGACAATTAATATTAAAACTTAGAATCCAACGTTACATTTAAATGATGGTTAGGTGACTTTATCCCATTATTTAAATTAACAAGGTAGTCAACACTTGACAATTGCAACCTTTTGCAACTTCTAGCCTTATGGGATCGGTTAAACATCTTATGTTTAGTTGGCATGTAAAATACCATCAACATCATGGTACGCCATGCTTTGGTGACCCTATGCACATGGTTTCCATGTCAAGTCGTCCTACTTACAAACACGTGTGAGTTTACACATACAAGTGGTTAGGTGACCTTTATCCCACAATACGTTAAGCCCACCTCAAACACACAAGTTCCCTAAAAGTGGTTAGGTGAACTCTATTCCACAAATAGTTCTCAAGTGATTCAAGTGTTGTGTAAAGGGATGGTGTTAAACTTGTTTCCAAAGGGATTTTAGTTTTCATTAATTCTAGTTTTGAAAACTCTATGTACCTTGTATTTGCATGCTTTCAAATACATGGTACCCTACAGTCCTTTTAGTAAAACCCCTTTTAGTTTCAAATCATTAATCCTTTTAATAACCTTTTATTAACATATTAATGATTAAGAACCAAGAATATTTAGCCGGTTATGATTATATATATAGATTGTTAAGCATATCCACATGTCAAACAATCAACGTAAAATGGATAATCAAACTAGCATACACAAACAACCACATGTGCATAACCTTAGCCATTTAGGTGACCACACTTGTTTGCCATCACAAGTGTGGTCATTTGGTCTTTCCTAAGGGTTAATAACAACACATAAGATAGGATCTCCAAAGAACCCCACTTGAAGTTGCGTCCAAATGGTTCAAGTCCTTCTCTTTGTGCCTTCCTTTTGTGCTTCCAACTTGTGCATCTTCTTCTACAAAATTTATATCCTAATACAAATTTTCTAATAAAATAAAATACACCAAATATATTATTACATCACCATTGAATTAATAAATAAATTACAACCATATACAAGCACAAAAGAATAAATTATACAAACCATAATGAATGAAATCAACCAAAACCAAACATTCATCCAATACCAAAGCAACACAAGGTCAAGGCTAGGTTATGCACCAATATTAAAAAACATATTCAACATTCAAGAACCAAAATAAATCCCATTCAACCCCAAATTTTCGGCCAATATAAACCTATAATTTAGGGTTTTTGTCCAAACAAAATAATCAACCATTTGACATCTATCATTCAATGTTTAATCATAAGCATGTATGATATAACCTTGAAAGATTGGATACTCATTATATCATCATAAAACAGCCCCTATTTGGTTACTTAAGTCCCATAAAACTAATTTTACAAGGACTTTAGAAGGTAGTTTTCCACATATCCGGCTCTAGATGCCATTGTTGGGTTTGTTAGACATCTTATCAAAGCTGTTTAACCTCTTAAACATGAAAACACAGTGGAAACAAAACTTAATAATATGTTTTATAAACTGAAATTTAAAGAATGTTATTTATCATCAACAAACCCAAGAACAAATGATCAAATATATGTGAAAGAACTAGCTATTAAGCATAAAATAACAACCAAATACAAACTCATGAAACTACCTTTCAAGAGCTGCCAAATCGAGAAAAAGAGGAAGGGGATGAGGTTCTTGAACATCCAAAACACCAAGGAAGGTGTCCTAAAGTTTGCATATGCATACGCATCAATCAAACACCTTTGTTGCTAGGATTTGAACATCAAAATCGACCCAAAAACCTGCTGAAAACCCCTTTTCAGCCGTGAGTTCCTTTTAGAGTAGAGAGAACTTTGGTCACTTTTAGTTTTTGCATGTAAGAGAGAGTGAAAGATGGAGTGTAGGACCAGTTAATATTGTCTACTTCCAAGACAAACAAATGAACCAAGCACCTCACAAGGGGGCGGCTGAAATTGGTTCAAAATGTGGTTTCCCCTCCCAATTTTTTCTTTCATTTAATGGTAACTAGTTATTTAATAAGTTATGTAAGTAACATTTTAATTATATAACTCATACACACTATTATTATTTGATGTTATTTAACCAACTTAAATAACATTACAAATAATACCCATGAATAAAATATCCTTATAAATTGTTCCATGTCCTATACAATTATTTAGAAAACCCGTTTTCTAAATTGATATAATTATTAATAGAATGATCATATCATCAATTAATTATTTATTGGTGTTTTCTAAGCTTGTTATTGGGTATGACCCGACTTGGATCATAACGTACTAACCACATCAATGTTCTATGTGTCTTGGGCATAAAGAATCCAACAGATAAGTGTGGCATAAGAATCGGTACGGCTTGCATAATCTTCCTTTCTTTATCTCACCCTTATCAAAGTCACCATCATACCCCATCAAATAGAATACTTTCTCTTTGTGTTCATTCTCGAACACATCAGGGTAATTAGCTTCTTGCTCTCCAAGTTATAGAACTCTTCTTATGGTCTGCACAGTCATCCTCAATCTTTGATTTTTGATCTCAGCCATAATCACTTCAGATTCTCCATCTTCTTCAATTCGAGCCAAGTTCCAGAATTCGACTATTTGATCTTGATGAATCACAGGCTTTGCTGTTAAAGCATAGAACAGCCTGGATCGTTGCAAATACCTAATGATGTCTCGACATCCTTCTGACATATGGTCGTCGGGATTTAAGAATGCGCACACATTGTGCTCCTTGGCAAATCAATTAGACATCTGTTCATAAGAGATAAGAAGAATGGATTAGAATCAACATTACAGACATAAGAATGCGAACAGTTTTAATGATAATCAAGAATCAAACAATTCATTTTTGAAGATTATGACATGTTTTACCTTCTGAAAAAAGATTTGTTACAACAATTATGTGTTTGTTTGATGTTTTGATATGGGATTTTATTGAATGTTTGAGAAATGGGGAAAAGTTTGTTGAGACCATTTTTCTAGGTCTAAAAAAGTGTTCTGAAAAAGTGAATAATGAATATTGAAGTCAAAGGACATCATTTATACTCTCAGACATATTAATTTCATTTATTTAATAATATGGGACCCTCGACAATTTAACTTATCCGCAGTTCTTAGCTCTTCCGTAGGTTATCTACAGATACTGTATATCATCTGCGGATGACTTAATTTTTATTGGTTACCAATCTATGAAATTTCCAATGTACCGGCACATCCGTAGTTTACCAATCTACGGATACATTTTTCTATTTTTTACTGTAGCTTCTACTAATGCTTCAAATGCACTGTAGCTTCTGTTGATGCTTAAAAAGCACGGTGTCTTCTTTTGATACTTGAAATGCACTGAGAAATTTATTTTATTGTATGGCCCTAGTCCCAGTCCACTACTGAGAACCATTATTGCTATTGGACCTTGCTGACTTTGTATTCATGACAATTATGCATAAGAAGATTTAAATTTTAAAAACTTCATGTGTCCAAGAGCCAAGGTAGTGCTCAGGTTCCAACTACTTCAAATTGATAAAGCAATTGATAATTCTGTTGTTTAAATTATTTTCATGATTCTACTCCCCCTAAATTTTTGATTAATGATGAAAGAATGCATTTATCATAAATTTCTAAGAAGAATATCATGAATGACATGTGTCTGTTCAAACCGAAATAAATTAAACTAAACAGACTTGAATTGATGATAACGCATAAGGATATAAATACACATATAATAGGATCATACTATAATACCAAGCATCTTCCTGACCAGTTACTTTATTGAAATGATACCTGATCTTTGTTTTGAATGTAAGTATGTTTGTCCACTTAAATCCATACATGAGTATTGTGTCAACTAGGCATGCTGATTATCATGTTTTCATGTTAATTAGATAGAAACTGTTATGGGCTTGACATTCAATTCACATAGAGTTGTCCTCCCTTTGTGAGTCAAATCATCACTTTTTTCACACTTAGAAACTATGTTCTTTAAGTTATAAGTTCTATCTTGAGATGCATTTGACATCTCATTAATGCATTGATATAAAAGCTCTAGATTAATATACAGTTGATCACATAGGATTATTTTGAGAGCTTAGATATGATCATCATCAGTTCACCAGGTCTTTACTGACATAAAACAGAGGTGCCTTTAACCCATGTCTTTGTTTACACAAAGCAGATGGATGAAGAGGATCATGATCTTTTCACCAGTTGGTAACCAATGTACTCCATGGTGATCATACACCCAGGTCTTTGTTTACACAAAACAAAAGAAGTATGATTTGCAAAGATAAATATTACAAAGTGTCGATACAGAGTGTGTTTAGATGAGTGATTTAGTCACATCAGAATATGACTCACTTTTTGTATCCTTAAAATGAAGTTTCCCACAAACAATCACTTTGCATTATGTTTGGCATGCACTAAGTGTAGTTTCCACTCAAGCTGGACCTACTCACATAGCAAGTAACTAGATCAGATTTTAATGATATTTAATAATTCAGGAAGAAGCAAATGCATAATGTACTATCATTTCCCAACCATATGTCATGCTAAAGCTTTATTATTAAAAGAATGTACAAGCACATACACATGCTTATTGTTTGTTTGATCATTATGATTAATCAAGGTTAATCATGCCCATAAACTCAATTAGAAAATTAAATCTAACTGAATCAAAGGCTTTAGTCAACAAATCAACTAACTTGATCAAACATTTTTCTAAACAATCTCTCAGAAAATGGTATCTTATTTCAATATGTTTTGTTTTACTATGTTAAACAAGATTAGCAGTTATAAACATAACAACATAATTGTCAATGTAAATTTGAGTTTGAAGGAAATTGTAACCATAATCAAGTAATTGGTTTTGTAACCAAAGGACTTGATAGCAACCAGCTGAAGTAGCTATGTACTCAGCTACAGCTATGGATACATATACATTGGTTTGCTTCATGCACTGCCTTGAAACTAGTCGTGGTCCTATGATTGACCTCCACCAGTGTGGATTTTCTGTTGCTATTGCATCCACCATAGTCACTATCTGAGTATGAGTAGAGAGTTAAATCACCATCTTTTGGATACCAAAGATCAAGTCTTGGTTTTCCTTTGAGATATCTGAAATCCTTTTCATACAATTCAGATGAGACTCTTTTAGATCTGATTGGTACCTATCACAAACACACATAGAAAACATAATGTCAGGTCTACTGGTAGTTAAGTACATAAGTGATCCTATCATAGATCTGTACAATCTTTGATCAACAGATTTTCAAGAAGGACCAGGTACAATCTTTTCAATTATTGAGGCTGGTGTTTTGCATGAAGATGCATGAGCAAGGTTGTACTTTATCAATATTTGATGTATGTATTTCTCTTGATTGATGAAAATCCCATATGTCTTCTAACGAACTTGAAGACCAAGAAAGAAAGTAAATTCTCCCATTCAGCTTACACATAATCTGTTGTTAGTTGATCCAAATATGATGTCATCAACATAAATTTGAACAACTAAGAGATCTTGATGTTCTTGTTTGAGGAAGAGAGTCTGATCAATAGTTCCCCTTTTGTATCCCTGTTTGAGCAAGAAAGATGATAATGTTTTATACCATTTTCTTGGTGCTTGGTGCAACCATATAAAGCTTTATCAAGTTTGTATACCCTGTGTGGGTAGTGAGGATATTCAAATCCAAGGGGCTGTGATGCATATATTCTTCATCAATTTTACCATATAAGAAGGCACACTTGACATCCATTTGAGACAAATTGAACTTCTTATATGATGCATATGCTAGGAACACTCTTATGGGTTCAATTCTTGCAACTGGTGCAAAAACTTCATCATAGTTTATTCCCTCTTCTTGTGTATATCTTTGAACAATCAACCTTGCTTTATTTCTTACAATGATACCTCTTGTTAGGATCGTGTACCGGATGAATACTAATATATTTACGAGTATACCAAATCAAATAGTGCAGAATCCTATTTGATTGGCGATCCAATCAGTGAGAACGCACGTAGAATCAATTAAAGATTGAATCTAAACATTAAAAACGATTAGCAATGGATCTACTATGATCTATGAAGTTGGAACGGGTTGCTAGAGGTCTCTAGATGGCTAGAGGTCTCTAGATGGCTAGGGTACGTGTAGGTATCGAATTATTCAAAGTATCCCGTTTTTCCACGATTTAAGTGGTATTTATAGGTTAGTGTTTCTCAATCGTGCAACTGGACCATTTGCATGGTTCAGTCATGCGATTGATCCATTTGCATGACTGAGTGTTCAGTCATGCGACTAAGTCAATCTCATGTTACAATCATGCGACTGATCCTGTCTTCTGGTTCATTCGTACGACTGGTTCATTAGCATGAAGTTGTTCATGCGTATGGTCCATTAGCATGGGCCAATCACATGAGAACTTCACATAATTAAGTTTGAATATGTTTCATAATCATTCATTGATTTAGATATTATTCAAACAACCACAACCTATATAGTTAAGTCAATAAGCGTTATTACATACCAAACCATGAAATATTCAACATTATATAAGCATAACCACATATTGTATTTCATTAGGTACTCGTACAATTACATATGTGTAAGACAATACAAACATATAATATTAAGTTCAGAAACTAGGGACACATGTATCTACAAACTCCTCCTTGGACCTAGTTTCGTCTAATGTCTTACATTCTTCATGAGTTCCTCAAACTTCTTGTACTTCTCTTTTCTAGTGACTCCGGCATGTATCTCAAAAGCAAAATAGAGTCTTATAACATTCTGAAATTGTAGAGCTTTTACAATATCTTGAGAGTCATAGAATAATGGCCACTTGTATAATGTATAAACATCATCTGTATTACAAGTTTGTAAGCCACATTAGGTCAAACACCCTGATAGTACCACCATTTGAAGTGTGGAGTGAAGTCCTGTGGCATTTCCCATAGAGGGATCTTAGACATTATGCGCGGAGGACTCCACTTTAGCACTATTTTAGGTTTTCCAGTAATGGCATCAACCTCAAACCGTCTGATATACCTCGTTGGTTGTTGAGGTTTGAAGTTGACCCATCTGGTGTGGTACTCTCTTTTAAGAGTTGCTTCAAACCAGCCAGACATTTTGCGTGGGTCGGGGTATAGCAATTTTGACTTTGCTAACTAGTTTAGCTCAAATCCAGAAAGAGTCTTTAGGTCATGTGGAAACATGAAGTACTCAATCCCCTTCTTATGTTTAACTGCATAAACATTGAGATCTTAAAAATACACCCATGCTATGATTTTGCCCGACACCTTGTGATGTTTCTTCACTTTGTATAGCTTGGTGTAGACAGTTGACATTGAAGCACTGCGTTGGGCTCGTATTTCTTCAAAGCATGCAGCCCACTCAGCCTTTCTAATATTGCCTTCAGCTTCCGAGGCTTGGGCTGTATCTTCTTTCTTGTCAGACTCTTCTTCCAGTCTATCCAGAGTCTCAAAAGTTTCACTGACAAGGTTGTCTCCTAGATTAAGAACAACATTACCCTCAATGTCAGTGCACTCTGGATAGTGTTGGTCCGTGAGATCTTCGATCTGGATCTCATCAATGTTGTTGAGCTCATCGTCACTTTTCACATGGACTGTTGGAGCATCTTTCACGATCTCATCTGGATTGAGTCAGAATATTTCAGCAAGTTGCTCATCTGTGAGATCATGAATTATCTCTCCTTCTTCAGGAGTTTAATTCACTGATCTCCTGACTATACCCTGCAGATCAAGAATCATCGTGAGCTGAGTCTTGATCTGTTAGAGGGGAGCAACATCATATTCATCTCTTTGATAGTTTGGATCTGCTTGATTTAAAACATGTAACACATCCACCATTAGTCAACAATCAAAGCAGTAAACATCAACAATAAATATAAACATTAATTACATTAACTTGATATAAGATTCAAATACACATGATTTAAATAACATAAATAACTAAGCATTACTCTTGTCTTGTATCATGTGCTCCTTTGTTGACGGGGCTGAAGTGGAGGCACCTTGGTCCTGAGCTCTCTTGGTCCTCCTTTCACTTGCAGATGTTGCACCTGCAGCAAAAGATTCATCATCTCCATCATCATCATCATCATCAACATCATCACCAATATCAGTATCCTCCCCTTGATCATCACCATCATCATCATCACTGTCATCATCATCACCATCATCTCCATCTCCTTCTCTGATTTTTAATGGCTCATCCTTTGATCCTTTGAGCCTCAGCATGATGGTCTTGTTGGTCGCCTCCAACTCCTCTATCCATTTCGCTGATTAAACATGTTGCTCCTGGAGTTGGGATATCTCTGAGAATTGAGCAGCCATCTGCTATGTCTGCTGCTCTATCAGCTGTGCATGCTAAGATATCTGCAGAGATTGTGCAGCAGTAAGTTCTACTAGCTGACGAATCTAGGCAGTCTTCTCGCCATCGGTGGCCAACAACTTCAGCACCATATAGTTAAGTGTCGAGAGCTGTTCCTCTACCCCACTAGGAGGTAGAGAGGATCCAGTTGGATAGGAGGGGTAAGATGATGGTCTTGCATGGTGGCTAGTGGTGCTGGTGATGGCAGTGGTGAAGATTGAGGGTGGTATAGATGAAGGTGGTGGTGGAGTGGTGAAGATTGGGGGTGGTGTAGATGAAGGTGGTGGTGGAGTGGTTGTGGTAGTGGTGTGTGAGGTGGTAGATAAGGCGGTGGATGGAATGGTGGTAGTCGTGGTAGTAGGTGGAGAGGTGGAAGTGGTGGTAGTAGTGGTGGTGGTTATGAAAGTCATCCTCCTCCTCCTCTTCTTCAAACCGTGGGGCTGAGCCATCCTTTTCTTCCTCGAGCCCCTCGAGGTGGATGCTCCCCCTGGAACACTGTTGGGCTGATCGGGAGCATAAGTAGGATCAGTGTCAGCCTCCCCAGACTCGCCAGGGCGTCCTCCATCCTCATGAATACCTCAATCAGTGGCAACCACCCTATTCCCTACAATTCGAGTCAAGGGCTCCTCATCTGTCTCCTCCTCCTTATCAAGACGAAAGTTCTGATGGAACCCTGCAGCCTCTGTTCCACCTTGGGTGGATGCCGGAGATGCTATATCAGCAGTGGGGGCCCTTATTTGAGTGAGCCCGTCATCTCTATCATCACCGCTGTCGTCGTTGTCGAAGTCATCTTCAGGGAGCTCCAGCTGCTCGACATCCGAATCACTGTCTACGTGGCGCCATTTACGCCTCCCCGGCGCCACGTAGTCCACCTTGGCCAGATGGCCTATGAGTCTCTTTACCAGGGGTTTGACCTGCTTTCCCCGTAAACCTTCATACGACCCAGTGTCGTATCATCCATGATCTCCAACAACACAGCGTCGTGGCTCTCCTTGGGCAGTGTGGGCAGCTTCTCATCAAAGATCATGTGTAAAAACCTAGGGTACATGCAGAAACCCTCTTTTCCCTTCGCCTCCAAATTCTCTATCAAGTAGGAGAATATCATGCTAGAAAAGCTGAAAGGGTGGTTCAGTACCAGTGCCACATAGGCATTTTGAGTCGGGTCTGAAAGATCATCAAACCCACCCCTTCACGAAGCCAAGCACTTGAGGATGACATGTGCCAAGTAATTGTACTGGAGACACAGGTTGCTCTTGTTGAGCACCCCAGCATTGATATCCCCAGCATACTTTATCCTCAAGAAGCACCCTCTCACCATCAACGAGTGAAGGCTGGTGGGGTGGTCTGCATCATCACCCAACCCAAGTACTCTCCTGATATCCTCAGAAGTGATCTCAATATCCATCCCAAAAATAGATGTTAAGACGGTTTCTTGGATCGATAAACATCCGAGCATGTTCGTGACGGAAGGATAAACAACATCAAACCAAAAGTCAGACAACAATACGAACTATAATTGAATGGTTTCATTGATAAAACCTAACGATTACAAGCTTGTTACAACATAAGAATCAAGACTCTTGGCAAGGGGAAGATCGAGCATGATCTCCCCTCTCATCCGGCAGCCCTAGGGTCCCGGCACACTATCTCTAAAACCCCTAGAGAATCCCCTTTTTTCTCTACACATTGAAACTGGTATATATAGGCCTCGGCCCATATTAGATGCGACTAGGCCCATTCCTGCGATTAGACCATGCGTATGGTTCAATCGTACGACCGGACCATGCATATGGTTAAATCGTACGACTGGACCATACTTATGGTTCAGTCTGACGAATGTCCCAATCGCACCTCTCAGTCGCACGACTGGTCCATTAGCATGGCTCAGGTGTACGACTGAGTCTCATTCGCATATGCTCCTGCGAATGACTCAGTTTCATGTGTTTACAACATATCAGGTGTATTACATTAAGCCTAGACTATTCGACAAGCGACGGACACACTATATATGACTATATATGCTCCAACAAATTCCCCCTTGGACGTTGCTTGCGAATAGTAGATAACACCTCTTACAATCTTCAGTCAATGTTTGCTCTGGTTGCCAATAGAATCAAACAAAAACCATATTAGCCAACGTTGCCGATCCGTCAGGTTACTACCACATCCCTGAAAATGAATTTAGGCACAATAGCTTTCGTTTACTTTACAGAACACCATCATAGCAGCAAGATTCCCCATATGACTGATTTTTCCAGATAATGATACGAACAATTTTCCATTGCTTCAATCTTCACATAGGCTAACCTGATTAACATCATCACCTGCAGAAATTCCCCCTCACATTCAGCATATCCCAATACATAGACATTGTGCTCTCCTTGTGTCTTCACACGGTGTATTGGGCAAAAGGTTGAAGGTTCCAATCCACAGCTGACAATATCAAACAAATCAGCATGCACGAAGATTCATCATCGGAAACCAGTTCACATCATCACTTTCTGATTGCATCTTCACTTTCTCTATACATGGATTCCCCCTAAGAATGAGAATCCTCTTTGTGCGGATAAATATAACTTGATTGGCCCATAAGTAGTCAGATGCTCCTGACCACCCCACAAAATCAGCACCAACTGCTGACATCTTCTCTTCTCTCTTTCGTGTTCCAAATACATTCACCTATTCTGGAAGTCCGACGAATAATGGGGTACACATCGAACTTATTTGACAAAAGAACCTCAGGGTGAATATGCTTTGCTCATCTTCAAATCTGTGCAAGAAGCTGTTCCAGACTCTTTTTTTTTGGTCTGGAACAAATACGGATGAGTCAATGCGGATGGCTCATTCGTGCGATTGAACATACGACTGGTTCAGTCACACGACTAAACATACGACTGGTTCAGTCGCACGACTGAACATACGACTGGTCCAGTCGTACGAATGGTCCATTCGCATGGTCCAGTGGTACAGATGGTCCATTCGCATGGCCCAGTCGCATGAACGGGTCTGCACGTAGATTTTCACATCTGCAGCCGCCAGGGCTGCCCAAAACCCTAATCTGACGAATTTGACATGAACCGAAACAAAGTAGGCATCATCAGATTTGAAAGGGTGATAGGAACGTGGTTTCGAATTCGATTTTAACATAGAAGCACACACGTAACAAGATTTGAGCAAAACATGAAGAACACGAAGTGGGTTTAACGTCAAGATCTGAACTTTGATCCAGAAATCAAGAGCTCGGGTTGCTAGAATGATTGTTAGATCATTCCAGCAGTAACCGGCTCTGATACCAATTGTTAAGACGGTTTCTTGGATCGATAAACATCCGTGCATGTTCTTGACGGAAGGATAAACAACATCAAACCAAAAGTCAAAGAATAATACAAACTATAATTGAATGGTTTCATTGATAAAACCTAACGATTACAAGCTCGTTACAACATAAGAATCAAGACTCTTGGTAAGGGGAAGATCGAGCATGATCTCCCCTCTTATTTGGCAGCCCTAGGCTCCCGGGCACACTCTCTCTAAAACCCTTAGAGAATCTCCTTTTTTCTCTACACATTGAAACTGGTACATATAGGCCTCGGCCCATATTAGATGCGACTAGGTCCAGTAATACGATTGAACCATACGCATGGTCTAATCGCACGAATGGGCCTAGTCGCATCTAATATGGGCCGAGGCCTATATATACCGGTTTCAATGTGTAGAGAAAAAAGGGGATTCTCTAAGGGTTTTAGAGAGAGTGTGCCCGGGAGCCTAGGGTTGCCGGATGAGAGGGGAGATCATGCTCGATCTTCCCTTTGCCAAGAGTCTTGATTCTTATGTTGTAACGAGCTTGTAATCGTTAGGTTTTATCAATGAAACCATTCAATTATCATTTGTATTATTGTTTGACTTTTGGTTTGATGTTGTTTATCCTTCCGTCAAGAACATGCTCAGATGTTTATCGATCCAAGAAACCATCTTAACAATAGAGCTCCTGATGCTGTACGACTCATGAGAGCGGTCAACCGATGCTCCCTCCCAGAAGGCCTGCTGGATAGACTTGTAGGGAGTGCATGGTGTAGATATCACCTTGTGGATCCTGGATCGCTTAAGGAAAGCGATGATCCCTGCAAACTTGGCACCATTCCGAGTCATGGAATCTAAATGAGCATAGATGTTGCGCTTGGGGTTGATGGACCACCTGACAGCCATCAATATGTAACACAATACACGTAGACATTAGATAACCACATGACACAAATCAGATCTAAATAACTTGGTTGAATTCATTCTGGTTCATTCATGCGATTGAACCATTCGACTGTGTTTAGTCGGTTGACTTGGCATGCGACTGGATTCAGTCGGGTGACTGAGCAGGCGACTGGGTTCAATCAATTGACTGAGCCAGCGATTGGTTTAGTCGACTGACTGAGCTTATTCGTATGATCCATTTGGCCAATTGAGCCATTCGACCAGCTTAATCATGCGATTGGAGTTCATCCTGGTGTCCAATGACCCACTGTTCGGTCAACTGAGATTCGAAAATGAACCAATTCTTGAAATTAGATGTCGTGTAATGGTTCTTTAGACTCGCATTCCTTATACTAATAACCTAATATCCTTTATTTCAACATTTACTTGGTTTAGTTAGGTTATTAGTTCATTTAAAGTCTCGGGTCTTTTTAGGGTCAATTTCTTGATTTTAGAGTCTAATCAATAGAGTTTTTGGCAAGTTCACATTGTATTTTACCTGTATAAACAACAATGAACATCAAAGGATCAGAATAAGCAAGCAAATTTGGTCAGAGGGAATTTTGGCAGAGTAACGATAGGCTGTGTGATTTTAGGGCGATCGGGGGTGTTGAGTTGAATGCGATCGACTGTGGCCCTATTTATACTGAATCTGATTTCAATCGGCCGACTGGACCCATTCGCTCGGTTCATTTTGGCGAATGGACCTCAGTCGTGCAATTGGCTCAGTCGATCACATTTAGTCGGCCGACTGGATTTCAGTCGGGCGACTGACTTATTCACACAGTTCCATTTGGTCAACAGGCTCATTCTGATAAGCCATTCGGTGAATGGTTCATACTCATGTGCCATTAGGCTGTTCAGTGCATGAGTATGGTCCATTCGTACGGTTGGTCCATACCCATGGTCCAGTTGTGCGATTGGATCATACTCATGATTTTGACTTTATGACCATTTCTCACTAAAACCCTTTTTAACTTTTGATTAAACTTTATGAGCATTTGATCATCTCAAATATGATCATTTTAACTTTAAAACTTATGACCACTTCAGACGTGATCCTTTTAAGCAATTTGTCACCTCACATGACTGATTTTACCTTTGAAAACACGTGTGGTTACCTCAGACATGACCCTTTTAGATGATTAACTCCCCTAATGAATTCCATGGTGTAGTCCGATATCAAACAAACTAAATTGACTAAATTTAAACAAAATAAAATACTTAAACTGAAATACAAAACTAAAACTTGTTTTTGACGTTTTGTGTTAGGTGTAAATCCTAAGATATTAATATAATGGATTCGGTTTAGGAATAGGCAGCTTCAATTTGTTTTGACCATAAATGGACCAATTCAATTTGGAATCATACAGGCAAGTTAAATCATTTGGGACATGTTATCAACACCTTTTGATGCTCAATTCTTGTTTTTCATCTAGAGTCGTTAGCAAGTTTAGGAAATCATACTAGTACTATTAGATCCCCACATTGATTTGGACTTTCAAGAATTGTAGCCATGATGATTGTCAGTATACTGGTCCTCTTAAATCCATACACAGACTTTTGACACAGATTGGTGATAGTTTAAGGTTTGATTATTTCAACAAGCATTTGTGGATCCCACACTTATATGATAATCAACATTCCTCAGGAGATTTTTGAGCGGTCTTAGGGTAGTTTTCAATAAGAAACTATTCTTAGAACTTTTAGAGAGAAGGCAAGCCTCAGGTCAGTGCCACCGCACAACAAAAAGGCGGCAAACAATAATGAAGTCAAGAATATATAGGTTATGCTTATCCTCAGGTCAGTGCCACCACACAGCAGGGAGGCACATAACCTATCTTCTTGTTTGAGCAATTTTAATCTTTTTGCACAGTTCTCACCAACAACATAAGTTATTACTTTGATTGCTTTTGCTCATATTTTGGTCTTACGCACACATTTGTGGTGTTTATTCTGCTCATCACCCCTTATTGGAATATTTTGATTGTGTTAAATAGGGATAAGATGTTAACCCACACCTTGTTGAATAACTTAGTATGTTCTTGAGATCACCAACAAGGTCTAATCATCTGTTGTGTTGAATCTACCGACATATCATCTTTGTGTTACCTTAGTAGTAGCTAGTTTTACCATCATTTTTCCTTTTATATTGCCCAGACTTCACAGACTTATACTTTAAACTTTGCATGTTATTTTATATAAACTTTTAAAGTCCCAAGTGATTTGTACCTGTGTACTATCATTTTCCAAAGTCATTGAATTGGTATCACAGATACGATCTACATTCTATCAGCTAGCCTCTCCTCCTCCCTCGTTTTTTATATATATAATGTTACTAACTAACCTATTCTTCCCCTAAAATTCTAAAACCGTAACCGATTTACGCTTTTTAGGATTTTAATAGGCATTCAAATAACATAAATTTAATTAAGCTACTTAAACAAAGAAATAAATAAAAATAAAAAAATAAAAATTAAAAGAAAAATGGACAATACGCATCAGACTACACATGGTCATCATTAGGAATACATCACTTTTCTTTTTAACACCGTTGACCTCTAACAGATATACAAAACGTGGTTTATCAAAAGCCTTGTATCGAGGTCAGCGCGTTGAAAATCAGTATTTATTTTAATCACATGGATTAGGTTCTTTTCAAAGCAATCACGTATAAAGTGATATTTTATGGCGATGTGTTTGGTCTTAGGATGTTGGACCGGATTTTTAGTTACTGCAATCACACCAGAGTTATCAAAAAAATAAGAGTAGAAGAGAATTTCAAACCGTAGTCCCGCATTTGCTGTTGAATCCAAATGATTTGTAAACAGCAACTTGCAGCAGCAACGTATTCGGCTTCTCAGGTTGACAAAGCAACCGAGGTCTGCTTCTTACACTGCGAGATCACTAATCTCCTCCTAGAGAATTGACATCCCGCTGATGTAGACTTGTAGTTCATTATGCAGCCACCGTAATCCGAGTCACTATATGCTGGCAGCTCGAAGTCATCGTCATGAGGATACCACAACCCAAGTGTTGGAGTACCCTTCACATAACAAAAGGTCTTTTTGACCCCTATTAGATGGTTAACTTTTGGCTTTGCCTGATATCTTGAACATAAACATGTCACATACATGATATCAAGTCTTGAGGCAGTGAGGTACATGAGAGATCCAATCATTCCTCGGTACATTGTGGCATCGACCAGATCATCATTCTTGTCGGGTGCTACATCATGGTTTGTAGCAAGCGGAGTCCCCGCTGCGGAAGCATTCTCCATGTCAAACCGAATGAGGATATCTCCTACATACTTGGTCTGATGTAAGAAAATCCCTTTTGGTGTCTGATCCACCTGTAACCCGAGAAAGAATTTCGTCTCTCCCATGGCACTCATTTCAAACTCAGCCTTCATTACTGGTTCAAATTCTTTACATAGATCTTCGTTCTTTGAGCCGAAGATTATGTCATCTACATAGATTTGGACTAGCAGTAAATCTCCATCTTTTTTCTTTATGAACAGTGTACAATCAATGACACCTCTGCAAAAACCGTGTTTCACAAGGTGAGTCGAGAGTTTCTCATACGAGGCTCAGGAGCTTGATGAAGCCCATATAGAGCCTTGTCAAGTTTGTAAACTCTATCCCGATGATATGGATCCTCAAATCCCTCGGTTGACTGACGTACACTGTCTCTCTGATTTCACCATGAAGGAATGCACTCTTGACATCAAGTTGCTAATTTTAATCTTCATATACGATGCGTAGGCGAGGAAGATACGAATTGTTTCCATTATTGCCACGGGTGCAAACACTTCATTGTAGTCAATGCCCTCAACTTGTCAGAATCCTTGAACAACAAGTCGAGCCTTGTTTATGATGATCACGCCTTGATCATCTTTCTAGCATTTCAAGACCCATTTTGTGCCAATGACCTTAGCACCTTTAGGTCTATCCACCAGAGTCCATACACCTAACTTCTTGAACTGAAGAAGTTCTTCTTACATGGCACTCACCCATGCCTCATCATTCAGGGCTTCACTAACATACTTTGGCTCAAACTGAGACACAAAGCAACGATATGCACCATTATAAAGATAGCCCTTTTCCGTCACCGAGGCATAATCAGCTGAATACAACTGATTTCTGGTCTGAACTCCTAATCTCACATCTCCAATGACATTCTCCAATGGATGATACACATTTAGTCGTGATCCGGGAGTGGTTGGAACAACTACCTCATAATCAAGATTATGAACATTCGGTTCAGTATCTGAGGCAGTAGGAGTCTGAGGTTCCGAAGACACAGAGGCATCAATGTCAGATTCTTGTGGACTATCGGTAAGGGGAACCTATTGCTCCTGGTTGTTCTGATCAGTCTTCATAGCTTCTTCATCAGAGGAAGAGTCATTATCTTCAAGTGCTCTCGCTGAGTTGTAAGATGAATCTCCTTGTAGTCCAGATGATGTAGATTCCTGAGCTGGTGTGTTTAGAACATCATACATCATCTTTGTAGCTAAGTCATCATCAGAAGTGGAGAGTGGTATGTTGAAGGACTTGAAGAATCCATCAAATTCGAAAAAGAAGGCGGGTCCTTTTCTAGCAGGTGGTGTGGTGGATCTCTGAACATTAACATTACACCACACTTCTACCTGACCTGTTGAGTTGTTGTAGACTTTCTTGTTCGGTATGTTGTATCCTAGAAAAGATACCTTCATTAGCCTTCTTGCTGAATTTTCCCTCCTGAGTGTTCTTCAGTAGTAGCTCGTAACACGTCTTTCCATGGCGTTTAACTACCAAGACCCCACTTAGCGTATAACATGCATTTGCAACTGCTTCATTCCAGAATTGGATAGGCAGTTTTGAGTCTGCTAGCATCGTCCATGCTGTCTCTATCAAGCTGCGATTCTTCCTTTCAGCAACGCTGTTCATCTGAGGAGTGTTAGCAGAAGTGAAACGATGCACAATTCCCTTTTCCTTGCAGTAAGCCTCCATCCATTGATTCTTGAACTCGGTTCCGTTGTCTGAACTCACTTGACGTACCTTCAACTTATATAGAGACTCTAGAGTAGTTACTAATTCCTTGAATGACTCAAATGTTTCTCATTTGGATTCAGAAACATCACCCAAGTGAATCTTGAGTAGTCATCAGTAACTACATAGCAGTACAAGTCGCCTGTGATGCTTCTTGTACTGACTGGACCAAACAGATCCATGTGAAGAAGTTCAAGAGGAAGTTCGATAAAGTGAACTTTCTTTTCCTTATGAGACTTCTTCGTCTGTTTGCCCTTCTTGCACGCAACACAGAAATCCGAAAGTTGGAAGTTTTTGACGTTAACTCCTCTCACTAGATCATTCTAGATCAAGTGATTCATCTTCCGTGGATTAATGTGTCCCATTCTCCTATGCCAGGAGATGGATTCCTTCTCAGTAGCTTTTGACAAGAAGCACTGAACTTCATGATCCGTTGTGGAGGCCTTTGATAGATCCAATACATAAAGGTCCTTATATCTTGAGGCAGACATTAAGACTTGATCCTCTGGGATGACGTAGTCCTTTTTGAGGACATAGCACTTCTTGTTGTCAAATACTACCTTAAAGTCTTTTTCACAAATATGAGAAACAGAAAGCAAGTTATTCTGAAGTTGTTGAACATAGTTTACCTTGTCAAACTTCACTTTTTGATTACCTACTTCCCCTTGAGCTGTGATGTACCCACCTTTGTTTCTAGCAAATGAAACGTGACCTCTTTTTATCTGTTTGACGTTTGATAAGAGATCCCTGTTCCCTGACATGTGCCTAGATGCTCCGCTGTCTATAATCCATATGTTGGTTTGAGCACTATATCGAACACCCTGCACATTCAGTTTGTAAACATTAGTTCAGGTTAGGGACCCAAGCCTTCACTAGCTTGGGTTTCCCAGAGGCATCACACATCATAAATGTAACCCATTGACCGTTCAAGGGTGAGGGAAGCTCAGATGTCTTCTTGTTCTCACTATCAGACAATGAGGTTGATTTTTCCTTCCATAAGCCGGCTTTGTGTAAGGCCTGTTTGTGAATAACAGACGACTCGCTAATGTGTTGAACTTTAGGTTCACTATCCTTTTTAAGTGGCGTCACTGAGTTCCTCTTAAAAGAGATAGGTTTTTGTTCATGAAGTTCAACTTTCCTCCTTGGTGTCTGATAGTGAGGACAATGAGACACAATATGTCCATACTCTCCATAGCTGTAGCATGATCTGCTTTCGACTTTACGAGTTAACTATTTTATGGAGATGTATGTGACACCCGGGTGACCTTACTTTGTTTGGGTTTTGACTCTGATTGTTTGGATGTTTTGTCTGGTTTAACAAAGTTAATTGCTTTAACATTTTTAACATCTTTTTCTTTTCTATTTTCTGGATTTTGACATGATGCACGTGATTGGTTAACATTACTGGTCTTTTTAGGTTCAGATTTGACAACTGTTGAATGAGTCTTTATACTAACCTTTTCAAAACACTTTGTCCAGATTAACACAAGGCAGTTTACCTTATGCCTTTGAAGTGGCCTCCTTTTGTTTAGTGCCAGATTCATTTGATGAACATGTGGAATCTGGATCACTTACAAGAGGAGTGGACACCACATGATCCTTGATTGGATTGTTATTAATTGGTTTACTTTTAGTCTTCATCAAGGTCTGATATGGTGGTGGAACCACTTTATAACCCAAACCCTCTCCATTATTACGTTCTCTCACTAAGTGTGGGATTATGTGTGAAGAACTAGTCCAACTATGCAGTTTTTGTTTTAGGGAATTAACCTCTACTTCTAAAATTGCCTTTTGTTTCTTAGTGTCCTCTAGGGAGTTTTGATTGTACCTAATGTCATTAGCTTGGTTAAGGCTACTACTTCTGTTTCCCTAAGCTGTTTGTTCAAAAGGTCTATCTTTTCTTTGTAAACTATGCTCATTTTGTTTTAACACTCTGTTAGCTTCAGTGCATAGTTCCAAGTCCTTTACTAAGTTATCATTATGATCTAATAACTAGCAAATTTTAAATCAATGCTTTTGCTAAATTTATTACAATCAGAACAAGCATGATATTAAAAAGTTGGTCAGTAGTACTTACCTGAGCGGGTTCTGAAGAATTAGCCATCAATGCGGAATCTGATGTTTCTGGAGCTGGTGATTCTGAATTGTCGCAGTTTTCCCTTCTTCAGGTAGGTAGTTGACCACTGGTGCAGTTTCGTCTGAGTTTGACATCACGAGTTTGATTGCAATATCTCCTTCACTGGCATAGTCATCATCTATATCCTCCACACTAGCGATATTAGATTCTCCCAGTGAGACAAACCGAAAGCTCCAGTCCTGTCCTTCATCATCATGAGCAGTCAAGGCTTTGGGATCCTTGCTTGATGAAGTAGGACTGCTAGTGGGTTTCTTCTGATGATTGAAGGAGGAGAAAGGATTCCCATTGCCAGTATTCTTTGGCTTCACGCATTCCCTTTTGAAGTGCCCTTTCTCCGTAGTTGAAGCATGTTACCTTGGATTTATCAAAGCCGAAGGTAGTGTCCTAGTTGCAATCAAATTTTGTCCGGTCTTTTTGACAAACATCTTAGCTCTCCGGACAGCACTTGCTAAGGCCCACATTATGTCCATCCGCTCCAGCTCTGTCTCATCCACCTGCTTATAATCCTCATCTGCTAGATGGCAGTTCCTAATCTTACCAACAATTAGTCCATCATGGGAGTGGACTACCGCAACTAAGAGATCCATGTGCTATTTAGCTACCTCAACCGTCACATTGCCGAAGTTCTTGGTCTTCAGCTTTGCTGCATTTGCTTCAGGTGCAACGTATTGGGTACCAGACGACCTTGACATTTCTGACCATGAAGTAGAGGCTGGTGAAGGACCAGACGAGCTTGATACAAAAGCTGTCTGAAGAGGTGCTCCAGATGTTTTTGCTTGAGGAGTCGTGTTGTACAGCGCTGGATTCTGATCATAAGAAGACTTTTGAGCTCTGTACTTCATCCTCAGTTCTTCTTCTTTCAGTTTCAGAATGAAGTCATTGATATCTAACTTCGTTAGCATACCATTTATCTGAGATTTGAGACAAATGATACCCATTTCTCCTGCAGCCCATCTGCAAAGTTGGACACTTTGTCCTTCATTAACGTCGATACTCCATGAGTGTGCATCTCACTCATCAAGTGGTAGAACCTATCGATAACATCATCTAGGCTTTCTTTTCCCATTGAGGAGAAGTTGTCAAACTCCTTCTTTAAAGCCTTAGCCTTTATGGCCTTCAATGATGCGTTTCCATCATATCTTTTCTCCAATGCATCCCATAGTTTCTTTGCTTGTGTATATTCCGAGAATTGATGGAAAATATCCTTCGGAATTGACTGTGTAAGCAAAGCATAAACTTTCTCTTTGGCATTGTATTTCACCTTTTGTCCGTTAGGCATGCTGTACCCCGTCTCTATAGACTCCCACAGATTTGGATGTACTCCATTTAAGTAGATCTTGAAATGTTCCTTCCATTGTGGGTATTCGTCTAACGTGATTAGCTTTGGGGGTTTGTTGTGATTCCCCACTTCATTCTCTAGTAGCAGTAAGTTTTGTATACGTGAGTCTCTCCCTGCTGTGAATGCTGAGTATTAGTCTTCCATTACGATTAACTTTAACTTTAAACCAAAATTTTGTATTAGTGCAAATGAAGGTGTGCGATTGGGCTATTCGGGCGATTGACCTATGTGGATGGTTCAATCGTGCGACTGAAACAACGCGGATGACTCAGTTGGCCGAATGAACTAATGTGGTTGAACAATACGAATAGGGTTCTCAGTCGTACGAATGGAAGTACGAATGAGTCCAATCGTGCATATACGGGATGCATATGAACTCAGTCGGGAGATTGAGTCAATCGTGCGACTAGGCTGGCTGGATTTTGTAAATTCGTAGGTTTAAGGTGTTTGAACGCAAAAACACGAATTTCTTGCTAACCCTAATTGCCGTATGCTGGAAAAAACTTAACTTTACGATTAGGAGACGTCGCACACCCGATTTGGCACAATAGATTGCGTTTTTGAGTGTAAAAACACAATTTTTATATCAAAACGATTGAATCACACGTAAATCTAGAGCCAAAACTCTGATACCACTTGTTAGGATCGTGTACTGGACGAATACTAACAGATTTACGAGTATACCAAATCAAATAGGGCACAATCCTATTTGATTGGCGATCCAATTAGTGAGAACGCACGTAGAATCAATTAAAGATTAAATCTAAACGTTAAGAACGATTAGCAATCAGTCTATTGCGATATATGAAGTTGGAAAAGGTTGCTAGAGGTCTTTGGACGGCTAGGGTATGTGTAGGTATCAAATTATTCAAAGTATCCTGTTTTTCCATGATTTAAGTGGTATTTATAGGTTAGAGTTTCTCAATCGTGCAACTTGACCATTGCATGGTTCAGTCGGGCGATTAAGTCATGCGGTTGATCCATTCGCACGACTGAGTGTTCAGTTGTTCGACTGAGTCAATCTCATGTTACAATCATGCGACTGATCCCGTCTCCTGGTTCATTCGTATGACTGGTTCATTAGCATGAAGTTGTTCATGCGTATGGTCCATTAGCATGGGCCAATCGTATGAGAACTTCACATGATTAAGTTTGAAAATGTTTCATAATCATTCATTGATTTAGATATTATTCAAACAACGACAACCTATATAGTTAAGTCAATAAGCGTTATTACATACGAAACAATGAAATATTCAACATTATATAAGCATAACCACATATTGTATTTCATTAGGTACCCGTACAATTACATATGTTTAAGACAATACAAACATATTACATTATGTTTAGAAACTAGGGACACATGTATCTACACCACTATCATCTAGTTTATTTTTGAAGAGCCATCTAGTTCCAATTTGATGTTGGCCTTCAGGTAAATCAACTAGATTCCACACTTTTTGCTTTCTAAATTGTTGAAGCTCATCTTGCATAGCTTCAATCCAGCTATTGTCCTTTAGAGCAGCAGTGATGTTTGGAGGAACCACTTGTGAAAGAAAACAAGTGAAAGGACAAATGTTAGCAGTTCCACTTTGGCTTCTTGTAGTTCTTTTTGCAGGATCTCCAATGATGTTGTTGACTGGATGAGTCTTATTAATTCTTGTTGATGGAGTTGATTCAACTGGAATGGATGATTCCAAGTTAGTCATATCAATTGTTGCAGATTGATCCAATCCAGATTGAGAATTTAGGAAGTAATCAAACTGTTCAACATTTGGTATTGAATGATCATCCGTAGGTTGAACATCAGGAGCATTATTAGTGTCTTCCGTAGGAGCTGTAGGAGTTTCTCCGGAAGCATTTTGTTCTTCCGTAGGAGTTACAGGAACTTCACCAGATGATAAGTGAGGACTAGATGAGACATTTCCATTGTTTGTTGTATCCACATGAGAGAATGGAATAGCTGCAGTGACAATATTCATATCTCCGAATGCACAATGTACATCTGCGGATGCATTGTTAGCAGCTGCTGATGAAGTGTTTCCATCTGAGGATGTGTGAATCCTTTGAGGATGAGCACATAATGTCACTTTATTCATATTAGAGGGAACAAGTGGATAGCATGTATCATTAGATCCTATATTATTCAAATAACCATAGTTAAATGACTCTATTAATGCATCTATATAAAAAAATATAATTATCCTTTAACTGACTTAGTAAATACAGATTCATTAAAAGATACATTAGAACTTTCTTCCATAATGTTATGTTGTGGAATATAGATTCTATAAGATTTAGAAGTTGAAGAATATCCAACAAAGAAACCATCATAGGCTTTTTCTGAAATTTTCCCAATGATTCTTTTATGTTTAAAACATATACATGGCACACAAAAGCTCTAAGATATCCTATGTAAGGTTTTCTTTTAAATAACAGCTCATAAGGTGTTTTTTTATGTTCTTTGACAATTAATGTTTTATTTTGAACATTGCATGCAATATTCACTGCCTCGGCCCAAAAGGTGATAGGGAGTTATGAATCGGCAAGCCTTGTTATGGCTACTTCAATAAGTGTTCTATTTCTTCTTTCAATAACTCCATTCTGTTGTGGAGTTCTTGGTGTACTGAATTGCCTTGAAGTACCTTTATTCCTGCAAAAGGAATCCAAGTCAGAATTGACAAATTCAGTACCATTGTCACTCCTAAAAATTTAAACTTTTACTTTAAGTTGATTCTCAATCTTGATGACAAAGTCCATTACTGTTTCTGATGTTTCACTCTTTTGTTTTAAGAAAAAGACCCATGTGAATCTAGTGAAATCATCAACTATCACCAAACAATATTGTCTCTTTCCAATGCTCATCACATTGGTAGAATCAAACAGATGCGTATGAAGAAATTTGGGTGGTGTAGTGTTTGTATTGATAGTTTTGGATTCATGAGACACTCTATGTTGTTTTCCTTTATAACAAGAAGAACAATGAGTTGAGCAATGAAACTCTTCTTTTGCAATCCAATGACTAAGTCATTTTTCACCAATTTGTTGATGTTCTTCATGCTAGAATGTACAAGCCTTCTATGTCATAATTGAGATTCATCTTTTGATGACTTACATAGGAGGCATGTTTCATGTCTTGTGAGTGAGGTGTTGTTCATATCCAAAACATAAGTGTTTCCTTTTCTTGATACTTTAAAAAGGACCCAATCTTTTGGAATAGAAAAACCTAGCTTAAGAATGTAACAGTTAGTGTTATCAAACAGTGTGATATAATTTTCATCACAAATTTGAGACACACTCTGTAAATTATATTGTAAATTTTCACAATAGTTTACTTTCTCAAACTTGAGCACACTATTAGTTACCATTCCTTCACCAACAATTTTACCTCCCTTCTTATCCCCACCAAATGCCAAATATGAAGCACTTTTATGTTTGAAGTCATGGAGAAGTGAACAGTTTCCTATCATATGCTTGGGACAACCACTGTCAACATACCACTTGTTGTCAGTTCTCCAAGATTGTTCGTGCACACAGAAACAAATTAGTTAGAATTGACAACCCAAGCCTTAATGATCTTGGGTTTGCCAGTAGTATCTAAAATTGTTACTCCTTCATGAATAAGTCTTGAAGTTTCAGTTTAAGTTTTGATTGATTCATTCTGGGTTATTATTGATTAGGATGATTTTATTGAAGATGATGTTGATGAACTAGGTCTAGATTTCTTAATCTCTTCTTCTTTCATCTTAATTTTGTTGACTTGATGCTTTGGTTTTGATAATGATTCTTGCTTATTGAAGGTTTCATTATCTTTAGATTTTGAATGAGCTAATGAGTCCCTTTTTCAAAATTATCAAAGAAAGCACCATCTGCATTTGTTTCTTTTTTCAGTCAAATCCACCCTTTTATGAGGTGTTTCTGATTGCTGGAATGTTGTTCTTTTCTTTAAAGGTTCAACATCAGTGGATGTGTTCTCCTTTGAATTTGGCTTTTGTTTTTGTTGAGACTTCTTAATTTTGAATCTTTCTCACAATTAGTAGATTGAGTGTGTGATTTAGCTTTATCTAATTGTTTCTTCTTTGTGCTTTGTGTCTTATTCTTTTTGTTGAAATAACATTCTTGAGTTGAATGGTTATTTTTGTTACAAATAGCACAATGTTTGTTGAAGTAATAGTTAGATGTCAAGTGATTGTTCATATTGAAAACAGAACAATAACTACTAAAGTAACAATCTTTAGTATTATGGTTTTTCAAGTCACACCATTTGCAATACATCTCCTCTGATTCTTTATCAGAATCATTTACTTTCTTCTTATTTGCCAACTTCTAAGGCTTTGAATCCTTTTTTAGTTTTGAAGTTGATTTTTCCTCTTTGAGCTTGTGAAGCTTTGATTTGTTAGTAGCTAACTTCCTCTTTCGTAGATCATCAACTGAATTAGTATCAACTTCTGCTGAAGAGAGTTTCTTCTTCCATTGATCTTGTACTGAAGAAAGGTTCTTCTTCCGCTGAGGATCAGCTAAAAGCTTCTTCTTCGCCTTTCCAACGATGATTTGTGTCCTTCCTCAGTAGAGACACATTTTTCATTCATTTTATTTGAAGATTTTTGTTGCTGATTTAGTTCTTGAAGACCCTCATTTATTTCAGCTATTCTCTTGCAGATAGTCTTCAGCATGTTTCTTTGTTTAGGAGGATATGGCAACTTTGTTTCTTCAAGCACTTTTGGAATATTTCTTTTAAAAAACAATATCCTTATCCTTGTTCAGTAGATCATCATCATGTTCATCAAAATCATCCAAGTCACCACACTCATCAAAGTCAAATTCTGAATCCTTTTGATTAATCTTATTTGATTCAGAAGACTGAGTTTCATTCACCTCAGATTTATTATAAATGTTTTGTTGATTAGAACTTGTTACTACATTGGTGCTTGGCACAAACTAATTGACAAGTTATTTGTCATTGATTCAAACAAAGGAGTATAATTATTGTTTATAGGAGGTGCCACTGCATTATATCCCAACCTAGACCTGTTCTTTGATATAACATGAGAATTTAATAATTTCTCATCCTGCTGAGATGAAAGTGGAAACTTCTAAAGTTTCACTTTAGTTGATGCATGATCAGCCATGGATTTAGTTAAGAAAGTGGTCAGATGCTCAACTTGTGTCTTTAAATTGTAATTTTCAGAAACAATTTTATCTAAATCATTTTGTAAAAGGTTGATTTTTATTTGATATAATTTATGTTCTCTTACATGAGATTCAATCAAAATCATTGTTTCTTTAACTTTATCAGCCAATTGTTGAGCATGGACTCTATATCTTTCTATTTCCTCAACACATATTGATGAACATAACCTATCTCTTACCTCACTAGCCATTGGTGGAACTTTGTTTTCCATATGAGCCATTAAAGCTTGATTTTCTTCGAATAATTTCTTCTTATACATACTCCAGTCACAAGTTTCATCTTGAAGAATGATCATCCCAGATTCTTTTGTGTTACTTGTTCCTACTGATGTATTAGTGGCTAGTGGGGATGAGTTGGAAAGTTGTGGTTGCCTGAAAGTTCTTTGAGATGATGATGTTTGTTGAGAATTAGGTTGATGATGTTGTGTTGACACAAGATTTTGTTTATTGCATTCTCTAGAAAAGTGTCCATAGAGATTGCACTTGAAGCATCTTCCTTGGACTTATCAACACCAATCTGTGATGATTTACTTGCAGCAGCCAAATATTTGTTTCTTCTGAGATATTGTTTGGCTCTATAAGCAATTATTTTCATTTTCCATTGTAAATCCATCTCCTCCACTACATCTGGAGGTAGTTCTTCTAAGTCTTGTTGCCAAATGTTGGCAGAGGTTAATGAGCTTCCTAGGTAAGCTTGAAAACTTGAACTAAAAACTGCAAAAGCTGCTTTTTGTTATTCACAGTCCAGAATCACAGTAATGGACTCTATTTGATTGTTGATTGATGAAGGATTTGCTAATGTGTATCTCTTTGATCATCAGTTCTTCCTTTCTCTTTTTTTTGACTTACTTTGAGAAGATTTCTAAGGAGGCTTTGATGCAGAAAAACTTACTTCCTCTTCATTTTCACTCAAAGTACAAGAGTTATCACCATTATTATTAAAATAAAGGCACTTCCAACACTTTTTGTTTCTTTAAAGTGATATGGTGATACATGAGTTCTCACACTCTTGTTTCTTGATTTCTCATCCATTTCAAGAGCCTCAACTTTAGCTACTGGTGTATCTAAACTAGTTGCTTTGAGGTCCATGGTGTTCTTGAACATAGATACAGTTTGCTTCGAACTTTCTAGTAAAGTATGGAGCATCTTCTTGTTTAATTCCTCATTCGTGTATTTCAACCACAAGATATTCATCTGTTGGACCCTGAAAGATTTATACATGCCAATTTAATTGGAGAGTTGGTGGTTGTTCTGCTAGAATTCCCATAAGTCCAAGTGTCAATGCGGATGAAGACCCTGTAGTGGAAGAAAAAGTATTGGCTTACTGCATTTGTTAATGCGGAAGGCAAAGAACAAATGCTGACAAGTGTTTGTTCTTTCTCATTAATAAATGCGGAAGACAAAATAGATGCGGACAAGATTTTGTTCATCCGCATTTGCCAATGTGGATGACCAGATAAATGCACATAAGTATTTATTGATCTGCATTACCCAATGTAGATGACCAACATACTAATGCGGCAGATCAAGTAAAGAAATGCTGATCAAGTCAACTCATCCGCATTGCCAATGCGGATGAACAAGAAGAAATGCGAATGAAGATTTAGACTAGTTCTGATGTATAGGTCAGGGGTAGTTTAGTCATTTTCTAAAAAGGCAACTTGTCTACCTATAAATAAAATACAAAACCTCGTACCTAATTGTAACTCCAGGATAAACACTTGAATCAAATATTATAAGGATTTGTAAGATCAAACAATGATAAACACAATAAAACCCCAAATTGATCTAATATGATTGCATATGATTTGAATAATGTGAAAACCCCAATCAATTTGTCATTCAACCATTAACAAACACTAATGACACTTAACCTATTTATAGTCTAGACTAATATTCACTAATTGCACTTAACCCCCTAGACTTAGGCTAATTAACAAAATTACATATTTAGCATAAAAATGACTAAAAACAAGATAAAATATATTTTGTTCACACAAAATATATGTATTACAATAAAGATCCTAGTCATCTAAATATTCAACGTCTCGACTCGGTTCCTCATCTCAAACGTGTCGGTTTGACTTTTGTTGACTTTGACTTTCACTTTGACTTTCACTTTGACTTGACATTGACTTTTGTTGACTTTCACTACGTTGATAATATAGACTATCTTCTACAGCTCCAACAATACTCCTTCTTAGTCTATCATTATCAACGTCTTCAAATGAAATTAGCACCGAGAAGTCAACATTAGAAAGATCTTCACATTGAAGATTCATCTCATAAGCTCCCCTATTTGTATGCTCCCCCTTTTCGAGTGCATCCTTTGTGAAGATATTGGAACAAATTTCCCCAATCTCTAATCTCGAGTGCTTCAGAAGATGTAGGAGGAGGATTCCTAGCTCGATATCTTCTACAAACATGAGGAACAGGTTCTCTGATCAGGTACACTGCTCAACTGATGATCGACCATCACTTAAAGCAAAAATCTAAAACACATTCTCAAACACAATGTCAACATTTCTAATTAGATTATTTCATTTTAACAAAATAAACCCATGTTTATTTGTGTCTGAAAATCAAGGGAACCCGTGTTTGTTTGTGCGCAATTTCTGTGAAATGCATGAAAAATGATAAAATTGTAACAACATAATATGAAAGACCTAAAAGAAATTTTGTTATATATATTTTTTATATATATTTAATATAACATTTTTTTATCATTATTTTTTTAAACCGAGAACTGAATCAATCATGAGATCATATCCTCAAGATATACTTTATAGGCAAGCATGCAAAACCCTAATTTTTATCCTTGTTGCAAGTTACCATTTCTAAGCAGTTATGACACATAAATATCATTGTGATTTGATGTTATTGAATGTTATGATCTTCACTGACTTATATTAAATGAGTTGTTATTGTGTTGAAATCTTAATTGTTCATCTTGTTTAGTTTGTGTGTTTGATATTGAACGATTCTTCATCTCATTTGCATTGTAATACGATCGAATGGACCAACAATATGGTATTAGAGCTTTGTGCTCATGATTTGTTGAGTTTTTGGTTGTTTTAGTTGAATATCAAGTTTTCATCAACTTTCAGTTCAAAATAGTGTGTATTTGATATGGAAATTGATTGAGTTTTGCTGGTTATTGGTTGGGAAAGCTCTATCAATCATCAGATCTCAAATTCATTGAGTTTTTAATGATTTCAGATTGATTTTGTGTTGAAAAAGATTCAAGGTTCGACCAGCGAAACTAGTGTTCTTTCAGTGAAACTATGAAGTTCTTTCTGTGAAACTACTAGTGTTATCACTATTGAAATTGTTACTTGTAGTTCTACGAAACTAGTCTCTTTGAACGAAAGTTCACCTGTGCTTGTGAAAGTTTAACAAGTGAAATTGTTGCCGAAAGTAATTTTCAACGAAAGTTCAAGCTTGTTTCGTGCGAACTTATTGGCAAAACTAAGCTATTTGTGACATTCGGCTAGCGAAACTGCTGCCGAATTTGTCAGCAAAATTACACAACTCAGCAAAATTAGCTTTCCCAGCTAAATTGCTTGCAAATTTACTTTTTTTTTCTGCATAACTACTGCATTTTCAGCGAAATTGCCTCTTCTCTTACCGAAACTACATCAATCCTAGCGAAAATACCATGTCAAAGTTAACCTCACTCACTCTTGCCGATCTTGAAAGTGTTGCTCCTAATAGGCCACCGGGAATCATTAACAGAGACAATTTCAAAGATTGGAAGAGATGTCTCAAAGCTTTCTTCTTCTACACTAACCACAACCAATGGGAATCAATTATTTCTGGTCCTCACGCACCAACTGTCACTGTTGGTGATGTTGTCTGTCAAAATAAGGACCTATCTACTTTCACTAAAAAGGATCTGAAGCTGATTGATCGTGACCAGAAAGCTTTTGGTGCATTAACACTATGCCTGGCACCAGACATCTACAATCATTTTGCAGAGCATAAAAATTCTAAGTCCTTTACGATGCCCTATGTGAGTTATAGGATGGTAACGATGAACTGGTAAAGGATAAGAGCATTGAAGCTGAGAAGGAATTCAATTCCTTTGTTGGATACAAGAACGAGAGTCTGACATATCTCACAAATCGCTTCTTGACAGTTTCAAGCACCTTAAAGAAATATGATTAAAAACTCTCCAACAGTGAACAAGTTAACATGCTACTAGACTCTCTCCACCTCAGTGGAGCCTTCAGGTGAGAATGCTAAAGCAAGAAAGAGGGTTCATAGATTACAAGCTAATGGATATTATCAATAAGCTTAAATCTTTTGAGTTGGACATGAAGAGATGGGAATTTAACCAGACCATGATGCCTACATCTGGTTTTACTCAAAATGCTGCTTTATTATCATCCGCTGCAAGCTCTCAAATACAATATTCAATTGAAGGATGAGTTAATACAAGTAACTTCTCAGGAGGAAACATTAGTGTTGGAAGAGATTAGGCTAATTCTAAGGCGAATGTTGAAACTTCAGTTCCATCAGAAACAATGGCTCTTTTTGGAATGTTTGTTCAAAGCTATGAAGCACTTATGGCTGAGAGTTGAAAGGGAAGGGAGGGACAATGGAGGACATGTATCAGGTAGATGGCAATGTTGACTCTTAGAGCTCGAAGATTTATGGTGCGCACCGGACGAAAGAACTTCGGCAGTCAAACCTCTAATTCAAAATTGGGATTTGGTAAGTCCAAACTGAGATGTTACAACTGTAAACCATTGGGACATTTCAAACGTGAATGTCCATCCCCAATTGTCACCGATTCCAGTAATTCAGGAGTTTCAAGATTAACCATTGAGAGGGAGAAGGAAGATATGAATCACAAAAAGGAGACTGCCTTGATTTCTAACGTTGATTGGAGTGCAGAGGTTGAAGAGACAAGGATTGAGATAAATCATGCTTAGGTGGCTAAGTTTATTAAAGGGAAAGGGAAGGAAGAAAGTAAAGATTGATTTGATCCTTTCAAGAAATTCAAAGAGGAGGTTGAGTTGTCTATGAAAGAGAAAGAAGAGAAAGATGAGAGAATGAGAAAAGGTAAATATGAAGGACTAAAGCAGGAAGGAAGTTCATCCACTGAGCAAGGAAAGGATTATGATGATGCTAGTATCACTGTTGAGGAAACCAAGTCAAGTACTCTGGTGTGCCAATGTGAAAATGCCTTAGCAGCAGAAAGGTGGTGATGGGACTTTCATATGAGGTAATTCAGGATATGTGTTCATCTGCTTGCAAAAAATAAGATTATTTGGGATTTATAAAGCTAATCGGTTATTAATTGATAATGAAAATATTTAAGCAAATTAATGAGGAACTTAAAATCAATGAATCAAAATATTTTGTTAAATTAATAAGGCTTTGAAACAAAATGATCATTTAAAACGAATTGTTTTGGAAAGAAATGTTGAGATTAACACTTTGACTGAAAGAGTTGCTCTTGCTAAATTTGAAACAAGCAAACTTCAGTCAAAGTTAGACAAATGGACCATATCAGGAATGAAACAGGATGATTTATGTAAATCTCAACGGGGAGCTAGGATTAAAACGAGATTGGGATATGAAAATGTAAAGGTTTATCCTCCGCCTAGTACATACTATTATTCTCCTATGCCTGTTCCTCATCCTTCTAATGATTTAATCAAAACAGATACTGATAGTATGACTGCAGGTTTAGAGGGTGTTAATCCTAAGCACGTTCGTGAGGACTACGACACTGGACCAACTAGTGGGCTTGGATGCACTAGTATTAGTACACCTGCTTTCAGAAGTCTGTTTTAGATCATAAGTCTAGTTTAAACTCTGTCTTTGTTTCTAGTACACCTGTAACCGACACTATCGCGTCATGTTCTCATGATGTTTCTATTTCATCTTTAAATCCTATATACTGTGGTGATGTTTTTTATGCTGGTAATGATAATGGTGCAACTGATCTCTCTACAAAGACTAATGAGAGACTTAAAACTAATTGTTTTGATAAATTCGTTTCTCATCCAATTCTATCTTTTACTCCATTAAATATTTCTTTATCAAATGAAAGAACTATAACTTCGTCTGAAGGTAGCAGAAGTGGCACTAGTTCTACTTGTACTTCAGATGATCATTAATCTACCTTTGTAAATAATAATTCTTGTTCACATAAACTTTGACCTCGTGGCATGTATGAGACATTTAGTAACATTGATTCTAGTGTGTCTGAATATGATGAGAAATTCACATAGTCATATTCCTATCTCATCACATCATAGACCTAGACACAAACCACATTGTTTCAGGTGTGGTCAAGAGGATCATCTTGTCAAGGATTGTCCTACACTTATTCATGGTCATGTAAATAGGAACTATTTTGGAAATAAATTAACAAAATTAGTTAATATTTTCTTTTGCAAAAAATTTGCTTCTTCTAAAACTAAAGGTGTTCAAACTTAGGTTCCTATTGGACCTGGTTAATCTGTACTTTACTTGATCACATGAGTCATCCACTATGATTGTAAACAGCATATGGCATGTAGATAGTGGATGCTCCAGACATATGACATGCTTGAAAGATTTGCTGACCAATTATCGGATTATAATTGGAGGATATGTTGCTGGTGACAAAAAGGGTGGAAAGATGATTGGTTAAGGAGAAGTTTCCAATGGTTCTTTAACTTTGGAAAAAGTCAACTGTCCCTAAGCTTGCGTTTAATCTCTTGAGTGTTTCTCAAATCTGCGATAAAGATATTCCAGTCTTGTTTAAATCTGATGAATGTCTGTTTTTAAAATCACAGATTGATATTCCAGAAGATTTGATTCTTATGCGTGCTCCGAGAAATCATGATACATATCTGATTGATATGAACTCAAGGGAGTCAAAGTCTACTACAACCTATCTTCTTTCAAAAGCTTCAACCTTTGAGTCTCTATTATGGCATCGCCGATTGGGCCACGTTAATTTTAAAATAATAAACAAATTAGTCAAAAATATTCTTGTTAGAGAACTTCTTTAAAAAATGTCTCTATGAACGAAAAATGTGTGGCTTGTACCAAGGAAAACAACATAAGAAACCACATAAGCCCAAACTTGAAAATAACATAACTTGTTATAGATGATTTCTCAAGATATTCATGGGTGAGATTTTTTGCTCACAAGGGAGAGGTTGCTGAGGAATTGCAGAATTAATTCTTTCAATCTAGACGATAAGCAAGAGAAAGGTTCTGGCTATGAGAAGTGAGAACGGTACTGAATTCAAAAATTAGATTCTTGATTCATTCTATGCTCAAAAGGGAATTGTAAGACAATTTAGTGCTGCAGGGACGCCTCAACAGAATGGTGTAGCTGAACGAAAGAATCGCACTCTTATTGAAGCCGTCAGTACAATGTTGATAGAATCATCATTACCTATTATCTTTTGGGTTGAAGCGGTAAACTGTGCTTCATACGTACTAAACCGGGTGTTGATAATCAAGGACAAAATGAAGACTCCTTATGAACTTTTTCATAAACGGAAACCTTTAATTGACTTCTTTCGACCATTTGGCTGTTCATGTACTCTGTTGAATACTCAATCTCAAAAGACGAAGTTCGGTGCTGTGTCTGACGAGTGTTTCTTTGTTGGTTATTCTTCTTATCAAAAGGCTTATCGGGTATATAAAAAGAGAACACGTATCATTCAAGTGTCGTTCTATGTTGATTGGCAGGAGTCTAACTCTTCTGATGTTTGATCTGAACTAGCAGGGTTCTTTGACTCCGATACTTTGTTTAACTCTTTTAATCTTCCAGTTTTCGACGATGATATGTCCATCTCAAATGTTATCGATATGATCTCATTGCTAGTCAATGATTAATGTAATCTTTGTGCTAATATATATCTTGAGGATGTGATCTCTGATTGATTTAGATCTCAGTTATTGTTGTTTATGCAAAAAAAATTTGCAAAACTATAATTTTGCTAATTGTTTCGCTAGATGAAATTGAAATTTCGCTTAACATTCTCATCCTGTGCGATGTCATTTTTTATCCGACTTTCATTTGATGAAATTGCAGCTTCGCTCGGTGAAACTATGGATTCGTCGGACGAAACTATAGTTTCGCTAGCTGAGAAACTATTTGCTATTTATGTCTGTTTGCGAAATTATCTCCTCACTTTTGCACCATGGAACTGTTTAGTTTCTTAGGACTGTTTCGTGTCCTCTACATGCGATTCTAAGTTTGTATGTTTTTGCTATCGATTGTTTGTTGATTCATGTTCGCAAGTGTGTTTTGAACTCAGGTCCGTCATTTAATCTTGTTAATAATATCAGATTATGAGTATATTTGATCGAGACTCTTTGGTACCTTCGTTGTTGAAGGGCGTGGATAGTATATATATTTTGATAAAGATTTATTGCACAGATTCAGTTTTAATTGGTTATTACTAATACTAAATCACACACACAAAAGGCAGTGTACCTGTCGTGTGGTAATATAGTGTTGGTAAAAACCGAGTATGAATCCGTGGACACACCTAGCCTACTCAACAAACTTGATGTTTGACTATCAGATTTGGTTTTTGTTAAAGAAACGGATAACTTTCATTCGAAAGATTTTTAGGATTTAAAAATAAACAATAATAGAAAGGAAGTACACTAAGATTTGAAGCATTTGAATTTAAAACCAGGGATTAAAAGTTATCATCCTAATTATATTCCACTTATGTAACCGTGATGAATTGGTGGTCTGATTTAAAGATATGGATTAATGTAATTATGTTAATGTTTATAAATTAATTACGTTAATGTTTATAAAGATGAGCTGGCGCGATCTCTCGTCTATCCTACTGCCGTAGTGACTTGATCCTGTCAGGCTGAGTTTTACTGCTCAGATCAAAGCCCTAGTAATGTAGGTAAATCTTTTTTGACCTATTTGATATACGATTTCTAAAAACATAACTTAATGTCAATAAGAGAGTTGATCAGGTTCCTTCCTGACATACCATTAATTTTAAAAAACCGTAACAATTACTGAAGTTTTCAAACTAATAAAAGGAAACCTGCAAATGATCATAAAGTTAAAGTGATATGATTTCTAATAACCATTTCTAGTTCATTAGCCATGGATTTATTATGAAGACCGGTTTTGCGAATGAAAGTTAATCATACGGTTTTTCATCTTTGTATGACGATCACAATCACAAACCATAAATTTATAACTCCCCGTTCAAATGTAGATGCTACCCATCAATAGTTTTCCCAAGACCACCATAGCATTAACATAATATTTATCACACCATTAGTTCATCACAAATTACATAAGTTTCATCCTATTAGGATGATAAAAAGAGTTTAGCTCATAATGAGCTTAAACATTACAACATATAACAAAGAAGATAGATATGTTATCATCGGTGAAATGGAATAATCAAACCGATAATCCACAATGGATGGCGTTTAGACGATTCCGAGCTTCTTCCAAGTGTTGTATGCACCTCCCGAGAGTCCAAATGACCTTGAAGTCTTGATTCCCGAGAGAGTTCTGCAGAGTAACTCTCCCACCAAAGCTTACCAAAAATGGTGAACTTAGGCTTCTATTTATAGGCTTTCCGGAGTGTTTAAGCACGGCCCCGTGCTAGTACAATGCTTACAAAAGTTGGTCGGCTCGTAGATGCAGGTTGTGTCGGGCACGACCTCGTGCTAAATGGGGCATGGCCCCGTGTTGGAGGTGGGGCATGGCCCCATGCCTAAAAGGCACTTCCCCGTGACTACTTTTAGGGAACAATACTTTTGTCCTTGTCAGATGTCCAAACACGGGGGTGTTTTAATTTAGCACGGGGGTGTGTTTCTGGCAAAGCATGGGGGCGTGCTTAAAGAGGCACGACCCCATGCTTGGACTCCAAAGCTCGAATTACCTCAATTTCTTGCTAAATATGCTTCTTTTGTCCATCTTGCCCTTTTAAACACCTGAAAACACATTTTAAGACTTTTAAGTACATTTACATCATTTTAAGGAAGATATTAAGGAATAATTGATGTGCTTTTGATAGGATTTTTATGTATAATTTGGAGAACATCAAACATCCCCACACTTGAACTTTGCTTGTCCTCAAGTAAAAATCACTTAAAATGACAAATCCACCAAAAACAAATAAACAAATTATAAACATGTCTTTCAAGAAATACGCAAGTAAACATTATTTTCATCCAAATATAAATGTTCTAAGCATATGTAAAATGATATCCTAGCAAGCAATAGGTTAGTAAAGATTATAATCATGCAAAAATCCACACTTCTCACAAGGTGCACTCACACTCGGCTCAATATATGGAGTCATAATCAAGATTAAATATGACTAATACACTCTATTGCCTAGTATGAATACGTTGAAATCATATGCTTGTTAAGTGATCAAATCTCCACCTACTTAGATATTTACTTGCATAAATCATTAGGTCTTTGATGGGTTGTAATTGGCTCAGGCTCGGGTATGGAATATTTGGAAAAAGTGGTTAATTGCTAAAGACGATGGTCTTGGCTTATTTTTCTAACATAAACTACAAGGAAAGCAATAAAGTTCCCTATACAATACTTCAAGCTAGAAGGGATATGCTGGCTTGAGGACTCGTTAAGGTTAGATTGTCAAGACCGTATTTTGCTTTCAAGAATCGTACTTCATCTTTTACCCGAAGATACACAAAACTTTCCTTTCTCAAGGATGGTTCGGCTTGAAGCCTAATAGCACCCAATCAGATTAGTTCTTGTGTATTCGTATTCCATTATGAGACCAATTTCCACATTTCGGGTATCTTTCATATCTTTTTGCCCGTCTCTTTATAGCACTTTTTGAAACTCCACAAAATGGTGGAACTTGTTCCTTTTTTCGCCATTTCTTTCTTGCGTCAAACGTGAGATTGAAAGTAGAATTGCAATTTTGCGAAAGTTGTTTAAGACTCAAAAATAAACTCACATATGGATGGAATTGGGTACAAGTGCTTCATTTTACATGATTAAATATTTTACTAGATTAGATTATTGCTTTTAAGGATATCACAAAAAAAAACATTTTCAATTTTATTTGGACGTCATGAATTTATTTCTTTATTTCCCGAAAATGTATATTTATAATTTGGTTTATCAAAAATTAAATTTTTGGCTTCTTGTCACAAAAATTACTTGGTAAGTGTGATGGGTTTTGTAGATCCTTACCAAAGTCATATTAACCATTTATTATGTAAAACGCAGCGGAGTTAAGGTAAAAAACGTGAGTCTATGTATCATATATACTTGTTAAAACAAAACCCAAGACAAGGATCTATTTATATGGAAGAACATACTATAAAAAAACAACACCCAAGAACACATTACTACCTTTGAAACGTGGAGAATGATGCAAGAAAAGGATGATGTTTGAAAGCTAAGACTTCAATATAGAAGCCCTCAAGAGATGATACCCACAAGCCCATCCAAGACACCTACTTGTGAGGTAGTAAAACACCACTTGCTACTCTTCTTGTAGATCCGAATCTACCCAAAACAAAACTGAATTTCGAGGCTTGCAAAGCTGATTTTCGGCCAAGAAGAAGTAGGAGAGAACTTGCTTCTGTGTGTGTGAGAAAAAGTCTTCTATGGAAAAGTTTTAGAGTGGTTTATTTTTGCATGAACTAAGACCAAAAGGAGGATTCCCAAGGCCAAAAGGGGTGGCCGAATTGGACCCCCAAAAGTGGGTTTCCCTCCCATTCTCTTTTATAAAATGTAACCCTCTACCCCTTTTATTTTATAAAACTAAAACCCCTTTTAATTTTATAACACTAGAACACTTTCATTTGTCATTGTTTAACTAACTTAAATAATGAAACAAATGATTTCTCATGAACAAATCATCTACATAATATTGTTCATTTATAAAAGCAATGTTTTAGAAAACCCGTTTTCTAAATTGGTGCTAATATTTATTTGTATGATCTCATCAAAGAAAAATTATTTATTGGTGTTTGTTTGGCTTGTTATTGGGTATGACCTAACTTGGATCATAACGTACTAACAACATCAATTTTATATGTGTCTTGGGCATATAAGATCCAGATTCTCCCATTTGCACAAGATTCATAGAAAATTGATGTAAGCAGTAAATACCGCCTAACAACGGTTTACTACCCTTAATACGTATGACTAGGTGCCATTCAATAACATCTTCTCCTTCAAGTACCATACTTGAAATGTTTTAGGTGAATTAATCATCCATCCTTTTGTTACAGATGTCATGTTAAATCCCAGAGACACAGAATTGTCATTCTCCGATGATTTAGCTTTAACAGGCCTTAGACATCTAACTCTCAATGAATAAGAGGAACAAATTCCATCTTGACTAAACACGTCTCTCACAATTACCTTATATCATACCTGAACCTAGCCTTACGTACGGTTAATGTTTCAGAACAGCAAAGCACTAAGTCAAAGTACAATACTTGGTAAATATCAAGACTCAATATGTATCTCAGGTCTATGGATACAATGATATTCGCCTTTACTCAATATTTCTTATGACTAATCATAAAGATTCCATCCAGAAATAGAGAGTGGGTCAGTCCTATATCTATATCCCATAGATATCAATGAACCTTAGTAGCAACCTTTTGTTCAATATTCATACTTTATGAATATCAACCAATCCAAGTTCATTATAGTCTTACATTCATAGTTGTTCCCACAAGTATGATGGACTATAGACGTTTAGAATAACTTACTTATTCACGGATTTAAACATGCTAAAATAGAAGAACAAATGAAGATTATAACCATATAATTAAGTCAAATAACATAAGTTACAATGCCTAAATACAAAATTTGATCAAGTCCAATTACTAGAATATCAAAGTCCTAAGGCACAAGTATGACTTTCATGTTTTGACCTATCCAGGAGCTTTGTGAATGGATCTGCAATGTTTTGATTGGTGTGAACTTTGCAAATACATATCTTTCCCTTTTCAACTTCATCCCTTATGTAGTTGAATCTCCGTTCAATGTGCCGAGTCTTTTGATGTGCACGAGGTTCCTTGATTTGAGCAATCGCACCCTCGTTATCACAAAAGATCTCTAGGGGGTCTTGAATGGTAGCAACAACCCCTAGTTTAGCAATGAACTTCCTAAGCCACGTAGCTTCTTGAGCTGCCAATGAGGCAGTGATGTATTCTGATTCTGTTGTAGATAGTGCCACTACATCTTGTTTTGAGCTTTTCCAAGAGACCGCTCCTCCATTCATAATGAAGACATATCCTGACTGTGATCGAGAATCATCTCGATCAGTTTGGAAACTCGCATCCGTGTAACCCTTTACAACGAGATCCTCCTCACCAGATCCATATATTAAGAACATGTCCTTAGTATTTCTAAGGTATTTCAAAATACTCTTAACAGCCATCCAATGACTATTACAAGGATTATGTTGATATCTACTTGTCATGCTTAGAGCACATGACACGTTTGGCCTAGTACATATCATTGCATACATGATGGATCCTATAGCAGATGCATATGGGACTCCATTCATTCTTTCTTTTTCAACCTTTGAACTAGGACATTGAGAGGAGCTCAATATAGTCCCCTTTTGAATAGGTACCAAACCTTTCTTAGAATTCTCCATCTTGAACCTTTTCAAGATCTTTTCAATGTATGCACTTTGGTTTAAACCTATCAACCGTCTTGATCTATCCCTATAGATCTTTATTCCCAAGATATAGGCGGCTTCACCAAGATCCTTAATGGAAAAACAGTTTCCAAGCCAGGCTTTTACACCTTCCAAGGTTGGAATGTCGTTTCCAAGTAGTAAAATGTCATCGACATATAATACAAGGAAAGTAATAGTGCTCCCACTAGCTTTCTTATATACACAAGCTTCATCAGCGTTTTTGATGAAGCCAAGTTTCTTTACTTCATCATCAAAATGGTGATTCCAACTTCTCGACGCTTGTTTCAATCTGTAAATTGACTTCTTTACTTGCATACCTTGTTAGGATGTTTTGGCTTGACAAAACCTTCAGGCTGTTCCATATGGACATCTTCCTCAAGATATCCATTAAGGAAAGCGGTTTTGACATCCATTTGCCAAATCTCATAGTCATAATATGCTGCTATGGCAAATAATATCCTGATAGACTTTAGCATTGCCACAGGTGAAAAAGTTTCATCATAATCAACCCCTTGAGTTTGAGTGAAACCTTTTGCTACAAGTCTAGCTTTATAAGTATCCAAGTTACCATGCATATCAGTTTTCTTCTTGAAAACCACTCACTTCCAACTACCTTGGACTTAAGAGGTGGTGCAACCAATTCCCAAACTTGGTTATCATACATGGATTGCATCTCAACATTCATGGCTTCTTGCCATTTGTCAAAATCAGGTTTTGACATTGCATCATGGTATGTGGTTAGTTCATCCGAATCTACCACATAGCATCCATCCATGAAAAATGCATATCTCTCAGGAGGAACACTAGTTCTACCAGATCTGTGAACGTTTTGTGTATCTTGATCATCCATATGATCATTCTCAACATCCTCATGTTGATTGCTAGTATCAACCAAATGTGTATCGTCTTGTGAATCTTGAACCTCTTCAAGTTCCACAGTTCTTCCACTAGTTTCTTCCGAAAGGAACTTAGTTTCCAAGAACTCTGCCTTTCGAGCAATAAACACTTTCTGTTCTGTTGGGTCATAGAAAAAACATCCAATACAATCTTTAGGATATCCAATGAAGATACACTTTGTGGATCGGGCTTCCAGTTTGTTTTGAGTGTATTGCTTAGGATAAGCCTCACACCACCAAACATTTAAATATGATAATGATGGAACCCTTCCATGCCATACTTCGAAAGGTGTCCTTTCCATTTTCTTGGTTGGGGCCATATTTAAAATACGGGCCGCGGAGAGCAATGCGAAACCCCAAAATGATAGAGGTAGTGTACTTCTAGCCATCATAGATCGAACCATATCCAATAGAGTCCGATTCCTCCTCTCAGACATACCATTGTGTTTTGGTGTTCCAGGTGGAGTAAGTTGTGAGACAATCCCACAACTTCTAAGATACTGTTGAAATTCACTACTTAGGTATTCACCTCTTCTATCTGTATGAAGAATCTTGACCATTTTGTTGAGTTGATTTTCAACTTTATTCTTGAAGATTTTGAATATTTCAAAAGATTCATGTTTGTGTCTTAACAAGTACACATACCCATAACGACTATAGTCATTGGTAAAGGTAATGAAGTATCTTTCACCATTCGTAGTTATTGGTTTAAAAGGTCCACATACATCCGAATGTATGATCCCTAATAAATCATTTGCCCTTTCATTAGTCCCACTAAAAGGGGCCTTTGTCATTTTACCTTGTAAACAAGACTCGCATACATCAAATGAATCAATTTCTTTAGTTTTTAAAAGACCATTCTTTTGAAGTTTTTGCATACGATTCTTGTTTATGTGACCAAGGCGACAATGCCAAAGATAGGAATCACTCAAATCTAATTTGAGCCTTTTGGTGGTTGCTTGGAACATTGAGCTATCATATGTTGTGTTATTATGAACCAATTCATAAATACCGTTACAAGGTATAGCCTTAAAATAAAACACATGACTTAAAGAAACATGAATATCATTGTCAACAAACTTGAAATCATAATCACATTGTCTTAGACGGAAACATAAATAATGTTCCTAGTCAAGCTAGGAGCATACAAAACATTCTTTAAAATAACTTCCAAGACACTTGGAAGCTTCAAAATATAGTCTCCTTGAGCTTCTACGTGAACCTTTGCACCATTGCCCATAAAGAGACTAATTTCCCCTTTTGCATAATGCTCACTTCTTTTGAACCCCTACAAAAAATCACAAATATGAGTTCCACATCCGGTATCTAATACCCATGTGTTAGAAGAAATAACATTTAGCTCAACATGTATTATAAAGATTGTACCTGAGGTTTGCCCCGCATCCCTCTTCGATCTCAACTCTTTGAGATAGACCTGACAATTGCGTTTCCAATGGCCTACCTCACCACACTCAAAACACGGGTCTTCATGAGCAACCTTTTGCTTCTTTTCTTTCGATTTGGTTGGTTCCACTTTAGCTTTACCCTTACCCTTTCCCTTGACATGCCCCTTCCCTTTGGCAACACTTGCCCTAGGGTTGGGGAGGATCCTTTTCTTACTACCTCCTTCATTGATCGTAAGGACCGGTAGAACCTTTCTACCCATGCCTGCCTCGTCCATTTTGAGCATTGAATGAAGCTCACCAATGCTCTTATCCCATCCATTCATATTATAGTTCATAACAAAGCCATCAAACTTCTTGGATAGGGAGTTGAGGATCAAATCCGTTGCCAACTCGTTGGACACACGATAGTTAAGCCTTTCAAGGCGATCAATGTGGCTCTTCATCTTGAGAACGTAAGATGATACCTATTGGTCTAGTCCATCCGACATGCATGGAGTGCTTGAACCGTTTCGAAGCGCTCCACCCTTGATTGTTGTTGGAACATTTCCTTCAACTGGGTGATCATATCATAGGCATTGTGGTTCTCAAAGTCCTTTTGCAAATCGGGAATCATACTCGCTAGCATGAGACATGAGACTTGCATAGAGTCCTCGTGTATTTGACCCACTCGGCAAAGGCCTCTACGTTATTCTCATCGGGTTGATCGGGGATGGGATCGTCTAAAACATAGGACTTCTTTTCTTTCTTGAGAATGATTCTCAAATTTCAATACCGGTCCATGAAGTTCCCATGGTTTAGACGTTCCATTTCAAGGATAGTCCTTAGTGATAGGTTATGGACGGTCGGGAATGAGTTGTTGTTGTTATCCATCTACAATTTTACAAAGTTCAATATTTAGTATTTTGATATCAAAGTATTTTAATTATTAATACCCTTTTATGTCTCATAAACAATTAATAATTAAAGTCTCGAATCCAACGTTATATTTAGATACCGGTTAGGTGACCTTTATCCCTTTATTTAAATTAACAAGGTAGTCAACGTGTGACAATTGTAACCTATTACAAATTCTAGTTGTATGGGATCGGTTTAAACATCTTATGTTTTGTTTGGCATGTTTATCCCATCAACACCGTTTGTATGTCATCCTTCGGTGATCCTAATGCATGATTTCTGTTTGACCAAAAGAACCAATGAGCCGGATCAGAAAAACCTTTAAGTCCCACAGACGTCACAACAACTGCTGAAGTCCACAATAGCTGAAGACAACAACTGATTACAAAGTCTGAAGACACAAGTGCTGAAGACAAAGTCTAAAGACAAATGCTGAAGACAAAGTCTGAAGACACAAGTGCTGAAGACAAAGTCTAAAGACAAGTGCTGAAGACAAAGTCTGAAGACACAAGTGCTAAAGACAAAGTCTGAAGACACGAGTGCTGAAGACAAAGTCGAAGACACAATGCTGAAGACAAAGTCTGAAGACACAAGTGCTGAAGACAGTCTGAAGACACAAGTGCTGAAGACAAAGTCTGAAGACACAAGTGCTGAAGACAGTCTGAAGACAAGTGCTGAAGACAAGTACTGAAGACCAAGTATCAGACGTTGTCACAACAGCTGAAGAGGTCTTCTTCAGTAGTTGTGACGGTTTTTCTTTCAGTAGTTTTATATTTTCCCTTTTCAGTAGTTTTGTAATCAGTAGTTTAGTTTCACTAGTTTAGCATCAGTAGTTTTATATTTTGTGCTTAGCACTCTCTGATATGTTCTTAGTAGTTGTGAACATTTTAGTAGTTTGTTAAGTGTTAGTTATTTTTGTAATAAATCTACCAGATGTCACTATCCCGTGATATCAGCAGTGATTGCACTCTATATAAGGAGTGTCAGCCTAATTGTAATCGGTGAATGATTGAGCAGAAACATTTGATATTATTGAAACATTCCTTTTCACAGAAATATATTCTCTCGTTACAACCTTATTTGTTCTTAATGCATACGAATATCAAATTCTTGCTATAATTTGTCTAATTCTTGTTCTTATTCCGCTGCGTTACACTCTAATCCATCAAACTTGAGATCACTGATCCTGTCAAATGGTATCAGAGCTGGTTAATCATTGATCGATCTAATAATTGATCATTGAAACTGCTATCCAAGATCCAAGTTTGATTGAATTAGCATTTTTGCAAGAAACGGTTATAGAGATTGAATTTTCTGTGTTTTTGGCCATTCATCCTGAGATTTATTCTTGGTTTTCATTGAGTCTGTTGTGGTCTGTGTAAAATCTTTTAAAAGCTTGAATTAAATTGTATTTAGACCTAAAATGACTACTCCTTCCAATGATCCTCACAATACTGGTTCCTCAACCAAGCCTCCAATGCTGGTTAGGAGTGAGTATAACATATGGCAACGACGAATGCTCCATCACCTGTCTGTTAACAGCTCAGGTTGTTGGACATCAGTGGTACATGGTCCACACAAGCCTATGGTGAATAACCCGGAAATCAATCAAATGGTTCTGAAGAGGAGGGAGCAATACTCACATGAGGATAAGAAATTGTTTGAGATTGATACAAAAGCCCATGGAATTCTGGCCATGGCACTGCCCAATGAAATCTATTTTGGCTAATGCATTATGAAACTGCCCATGACCTCTAGAATGCCTTGAAAGAACAATTTAGAGGAACAGATGAGGTCTTGGCAAATAATAGAGAAATCCTTGCCCAACAATATGAGAAATTCTCTCATAGGAAGGGTGAGACACTAACTCAACAGTTTGAGCGGTTCTCTTGTTTGATCTCTGAATTAAAAATGGTCAAACATGAGTACACCAATAGCCAGATGAATAACAGATTTCTCAGATCACTGCCTGAGAGATGGGACACATATACTATTGTCCTACACTCCAGTGCACATTTGGACAAACTATCTCTCACCCAACTCCATGGGAAATTGCTCACATTTGAGAGAGAGATAGAACAGAAACGTAAACTATCATCATCTGGAAAGCTCACTAATGACTTTGTACCAGGAAACACTGCCTTGGTAAGTCATGAGTCAGAGTATGCAGGATCAGAATGCCACTATGATGAGCATATTGATTTCACCTCAAACAATTCTAATCATGCCTTTGTGAGTGTTGATTGTCATTCTGGTAATAATAGTGACAATCTATGCTTTATCATGGATGATTTGAAGGGCATTGCTGATGATGATTTAGAAGAGATGGATATTTTGAGCCAAATGGCCGTGATCAATATCAGATCTCAGAAATTCTACAAGAGAACTGGCAGGAAATTTCCTGGACTCTCTGACAAAACCAAAGTCGGTTTTGACAAGTGCAAGTTAAAGTGTCACAAATGCCACAGGCTTGGACACTTTGCAAGAGAGTGTAGATCAACTGGATCTAACACCTCTCACCCTTTTTGACTTTTCCAAATAACAATTCACAATCCAAAGGGCAACATTCTACTGGTTCTAGTCATTCATCACACCCTCAATCTCCTGCATATTTTGTACCTCAGGGTCAAATGCCATATCCTTATCCCTGCTATTATATGCCACAGTCAAATCGAGTTCAAGCTCCTATAGTACCACAACCTCATGCACTACCAGAACCTCAACCATCTCCATCTCATCACAACCTCGTCACAGCTTCTTCACACCTGGAGTCGTTGACTAGAGTAGCTTACCTGATAATTTGTCTGGTCACACTGAGCAATACTATGCTGGTTCTAGTCAACATGGTGGTGAACACCCTTTTGGAAATCTTGCTCTCATGGCCCTGGAGTCTACTGAGGGTTCCTGCTCAAATGCATCATCTTCACAGGTAACTCATGTATCTTCAGAGGCTAAAGCCAAGTTATGTTTTGAATCATGCATAGCTGCCTTTGTCTCTATTAGAGGCACAAATGTAGCATTAATAAATCAAAAACTTGAATTTGAGAAAACCATTTCCAAAAGAAAAGCTGAGTATGAGTCTGCTCTTAACAGTAAAAGTGATGAGATTTATAAGCTTAAATGCCAATTAAATGATGAAAAGGCCAAGCTAGAGGTTATTCTGGAAGACCACAGGAGTCTCAAAGAAAAACTTGCAGTGACCCAAGTTGAGTGTGACCGCTGGGTCTCATCATGCAAGGGATTTGAAATGCTTCTTAGCAAGCAAACTGCTTCAAATGTGAAGTTTGGTATTGGTTACAACCATACTGCTCCACCAAGAGACTTTACTCCTAACTCCATAGTTAAGTCTGAAAGTGAAAGCAATCTCCAAACCACATTATCGTGTGAATCATTCTCTAATGATAATCTAAGATCAGAGAATGAAACCAGTGTTAAGATCTCAGCAAATAAATTGACTGATGGTCTAACTACTAAGACTCATATGAAGCTGAGTACTTCAGATGTTGTTCCTCAATGTACCCCAAGTACTGAAAGAGACCCAACATCTGAAAAGCATTTCAAATCAATTGAAATACAAGGACTAACAACTGCTGAGGAATCCATCAAACGGTCTATTAGGACGGATGGAAAACAGTTGAATCACCAGTCTTCAGCTGTTACAGATCGTTTAGTACCTAGTACTAATAGGAAGAAAGTACTGAAGATCACACCTTCAGTAGTTTCCACTTCAGCAGTAGAGATGTCTAAGATGAAGAATAAACCATGTGAATTTGTGGTAAATTCAATCATCTATCTGATGCATGTTGGTACAAAAAGGGTTTAAAACTCCAAAGGGATGAGCTCATTAAACTAGAATAAATAAAATGAAAACTGAGTTTGTGACCAAGTTTGTACCATAATCATCTCAACCTGATAAACCCAAGGCCTTACCCAAATCTACTAAGAAGGATGCGGTTTATCAGAAGACAGCTGATATTGTTCCTCATGATAAACATAAGACTAAGTTGTGAAATCTAAGAAGGAGGAAATGCGGGTCACAGGAACTCATCAAAAACAAGCTCTGGAGTGTCAAATGAACTGAAAGCTCGATCTTCAAATCAGGCACAGCTTGTTATGATGGTTCAGCATCTGTTGGGGAGAGTTAACCAACTTGAAGCCACTGTGATCAAACCACTAAAAAGGAATTCCAGGTCCAAATCTATTTCAGCACCATCTCCATCTTCATCAGCTGTTAATCATGAGAAACCACTATGGTTAAATCTGTTGATAAAGTCAGTCCCAAAACCAAAAAGGTTTGGGTCTCCAAAGCTAACTAGTTTCTTATGATTTTGTAGGGTTCTTCAGCATGCCAAAGAAGCATCTGGTATATGGACAGTGGAGGATCCATGCACATGACTGGGAGCAGCTCTCTTTTTCATGATTACTCTCAAGGAAAGAAGGGATTTGTCTCATTTGGAAATGATGCTAAAGGTTATATCATTGGAAAGGGATTTGTGTCTAATGGAGATATTAGATTTGATGATGTCAACCATGTGGAGAATCTCAAATACAATCTGTTGAGTGTCAGTCAGATGTGTGACAAAGGACATGTTGCTCTTTTCACAAGCCAGAACTGTAGGATTCTATCTTCCAAGGTTCTGAGCCTGATTGACAAAGTACTGGATGATAATACTCTCCTGAAGGCCAACAGGATAGGAAGAGTATATGCCTTGGATTTGTCAAAGAAAATTGAGTTAAAAGGCCATCCATGCTTGTTCTCCAAGGCCTCTCTCCAATAATCTAAACTGTGCCATAGAAGGCCGGGTCATGTTAATCTCAAAAACATGAATGAGCTGATCCACAAGAGTTTAGTGAGAGGTCTTCCAATAAAGGAGTTCAACTATGATGAAATCTACACTGCATGCTTAAAAGGGAAACAACATAAAGTTTCATTTCCACCCATAGAAGAATCCAAGTCTAATGCCTGCTTACAACTACTGCACATGGATCTTTTTGGTCCTGTGAAGGTAATGAGTATGGCAAAGAAGAAATACTGTCTGGTAATTGTGGATGATTACTCTAGATATGTATGGACTTTCTTCTTGTATTCAAAGGATGAGGCTGCTCAGTCCATTATGAACTTTGTGTTACACGTTGAGAAGCAGTATTCCCTACCAGTTAAGTGTGTGAGGAGTGACAATGGTACTGAATTCAGAAACCACACTCTTGATGAGTTTTACTTGTCAAAGGGAATCAAGAGGCAGTATAGCATCCCAAGGACTCCAGAGCAAAATGGAGTTGTGGAGAGAAATAACAGGACCCTCATTGAAGCTGCAAGGTCTGTGTTGGCTGATTCTGGTCTGCCACTGACCTTTTGGGCCGAAGCTGTCAATACAGCCTGCTATGTACAGAATAGAGCCTTAGTAAATCAGAGGTTGATGAAAACTCTTTATGAAGTTTTACATCATTTGGCCCCTTTGATTTCATTCTTTAGAGCATTTGGGTGTCCCTGTTACATTCTCAACACAAAGGATCAACTCCAAAAGTTTGATTCTAAGGTGGATGCAGGGTATTTTGTTGGGTATTCATCCACTTGCAAGGCTTACACAGTATTCAACTGTCGGACAAAGATAGTGAAGAAACCCTGCATGTGAAGTTCAATGAATCCCCTAAGGATACAATTCCACAAAACCCTGTGGAGTTGTTTGATCTGGACATTCTGCAATATGTTCCTTATCAACTGCCTGCTGTTGCAGATCATATGAATCCATGAATCCATCATCTTCTGTAGCTAGTCATCCATCTGGTGTTACTGATGATGATGATGATATCAGTAATCACCTTTTCAAGTTTAGTGATCAACTGCCTGATTCAGCTAGACCTGATGTTCCTATAGCTCCAATAGCACAATCCACAACAAATGCTGATGAGATTTCTACAACTTCAACTTCCTTTGAATTACCATCTACTGATTGGTTTCAAGGAAATGCTTCACCATCACCATCTGTTGCTGCTGAGCCTGCTACAAACACTTGCACAGATCTTATTGTGTACCAAGATCTGAAGAATCACCCTATGTCTCAAATCATTGGTGATATCAATGCTGGCGTGTCAACAAGAAGTCAATTGTCCAATTTCTGCTTCTATGCGCTCTTTATCAGTGAGCTAGAGCCAACAAATTATCATGTTGCACTGAGAGACAATGGCTGGGTTGAAGCAATGCAGCTTGAGCTTCTTCAGTTCAAAAAGCAGCAAGTGTGGGAACTGGTTCCTCTACCCCCAGGTAAGTGTGCAATAGGCACTAAATGGGTGTTTAGGAACAAAACTGATGAAAATGGGCTTATTGTTAAGAACAAGGCCAGACTGGTTGTACAGGGGTTTTCACAAGAGGAAGGTATTGATTATAATGAAACCTTTGCCCCTGTAGATAGACTGGAAGCAATTCGATTGTTTTTCGCTTATGCTGCTTATCACAACCTTAAAGTTTTTCAAATGGATGTCAAAAGTGCATTTTTGTATGGGAAAATTAAAGAAGAGGTTTATGTATGTCAACCACCAGGTTTTGAGGACAATAAACATCCTAATTGGGTGTATATGCTTGATAAGGCTCTCTATGGGTTGAAACAAGCTCCTAGAGCCTGGTATGAGACATTATCAAACTTTCTTCTGGAAAATAATTTCACTAGAGGCTCCATAGATAAGACTTTATTCATTAAGAAAGCTGGGCAGCATAATCTACTTGTTCAAATTTTTGTAGATGATATTATTTTTGCATCCTCTGATCCATAGTTGTGTGATGCCTTTACAAAGTTGATGCAACAGAAGTTTGAAATGAGTGCCATGGGAGAATTACAGTTCTTTCTGGGTTTGCAAATCAAACAAAAGGCTGATGGAATTTTCATTCATCAGTCCAAATACACAAAAGATCTTTTGGAAAAGTTTGATTTACAAAACTATAAGCCCTGTTCTACTCCCATGTGCAACACCACACAACTTAAAGTGGTTGATGAAACACTTTACAGATGTATGATTGGGTCCTTGATGTACTTAACAGCTTCTAGGCCAGATATTATGTTTGCTACATGTGTTTGTGCTAGATTTCAGGCTGCACCTAAAGAGTCTCATTTGATTGCAGTCAAGAGGATCTTTAGATATCTGCAAGGCACTCCATCTCTAGGTTTATGGTATTCTACTAGACATTCTGGTAATTAGTTGTTTTTTCTGACAGTGACTATGCAGGGTGTAAGTTGACAAGAAAGTCCACTTCTGGAGGATGCCAATTCTTAGGCAACTGCTTGATTTCTTGGTAGAGTAAGAAGCAGACCTCAGTTGCTACATCAACTGCTGAAGCAGAGTACATTGCTGCTGCAAGCTGTACATCTCAGGTACTCTCATACCATTGACAAGATCAGTGATCTCAAGTTTGATGGATTAGAGTGTAACGCAGCGGAATAAGAACAAGAATTAGACAAATTATAGCAAGAATTTGATATTCGTATGCATTAAGAACAAATACGGTTGTAACGAGAGAATATATTTCTGTGAAAAGGAATGTTTCAATAATATCAAATGTTTCTGCTCAATCATTCACCGATTACAATTAGGCTGACACTCCTTATACAGAGTGCAATCACTGCTGATATCATGGGATAGTGACATCTGGCAGATTTATTACAAAAATAACTAACACTTAACAAACTACTGAAATGTTCACAACTACTGAGAACATATCAGAGAGTGCTAAGCACAAAATATAAAACTACTGATGCTAAACTACTGAAACTAAACTAGTGATTACAAAACTACTGAAAAGCAAAAATATAAAACTACTGAAAGAAAAACCGTCACAACTACTGAAGAAGACCTCTTCAGCTGTTGTGATAACGTTTGATACTTGGTCTTCAGTACTTGTCTTCAGCACTTGTCTTCAGACTGTCTTCAGCACTTGTGTCTTCAGACTTTGTCTTCAGCACTTGTGTCTTCAGACTTTGTCTTCAGCACTTGTGTCTTCAGACTTTGTCTTCAGCACTTGTGTCTTCAGACTTTGTCTTCAGCACTTGTCTTCAGACTTTGTCTTCAGCACTTGTTTCTTCAGACTTTGTCTTCAGCACTTGTCTTCAGACTTTGTCTTCAGCACTTGTGTCTTCAGACTTTGTAATCAGTTGTTGTCTTCAGCTGTTGTGGACTTCAGCAGTTGTTGTGACGTCTGTGGGACTTAAAGGTTTTTCTGATCCGGCTCATTGGTTCTTTTGGTCCAACAAACTCCCCCTGAACCAATGCAGCCAAAACCTTTAACTTTATTGAGGTCCCATTTATTGTTGGCAAAGACTTCTCTTGATCAGCTTCAGAGAATCGGATCAGCACAGGCCAGGAAGAGGTTTCTAATCATGTGTTTGGCTAAGTATGGAGGGGAACTCTATTTTGGGGAATCTGGACATAGAGTTGTGATCCCAACCATGAAACCTACTTCCCATTTACGAGTCTGTAAGACTCACGAACACAGGCCTCAAGGAGAACAACCTGTTCCTTCTTGGAGAGTTCTTCTACTCCTCCTTCAAAGAAGAACTCTGGACCATAGTACTCAGATAGGTACTTTACAATCCTGCCATTCTTCAACTCCACAGTAGTTATCTCCTTATAGACAAATTCATCAGGATGGGTGCCCTCAAGGAGTAACTGGAGCTCATTCTTCTTAATGTCTTCAAGCTTCTTATGTAATAACCCCTTTTTGATCATCTTGTTTTCCAGTAAGGCTTGAGGGGTCATTTTTGATTGATGAGGCTTCTTGAATTCATCGAGTATTTCCCAAGGTGAGACTACAATGGCCAACATGATTGTAGAGTCTATTGTTTTTCTAACCTGACCATTGTATCTATGTGGAATGGATCTTTTGTGTATTCTAGAGCTCACCTTGGGGTCTGGCCATACTCTCACTCTCTCTTTTTGGTACTGAAATGTGTGTCTGAGAGTGTACAGCCTCTGAGCATGCCCTTTCATGGCTTGTATAGATGATGACTGGGGAAATTCCTTGTCAACCATCTTCAGTAGTTGCTCATCGTGCTGCTTCTGCTGTTCTTCATCTTCAATTTTGACTTTAACCATTTCCCTTTGTGAGTCAGGTGTGATCATGAGTTGACTCCTAGGTTCTGGCACCCTTAGATCAGCAGAGAGTGGCAGACTATCATCTTCATCATCTTCTTCTTCATCTTCTTCTATCCTCAGCACCCTTCTCCTCCTTCTAGGTGCATCACTGGATGATGGTTGGGTTGGTTTTTGTGGTAAAGGAATTGGTTTTGAGGGTTGAGGATGTTTGGATTTGAGTTTTGAGATTGGTTTGGAGATTTGAGGGGTAGGCTGTTTTTGAGTGGGTGATTGGGAAGGTTGTTCAAGCATTTTGGTTGTAAGTTTGGCTTTTGTGAGTTTTGCCATTTCAAGCCTTTTCCTAGCTCCAACCTCATCAAGTGCTTCAATAATTATCCCCTTATGAAATTGCCAGACAAACAGATTCCGGTGGCTATAGCCAAAATGCTGTCTCTGGTCCATGAACGAATCTCCATCAGTGATCTTCCTAAGTATTTGGCTATGAATCGAATCATGATCTCCAATCTCTCTTTCTCCAGCACACTGTACCCAGCCCATCTGTTTTGGATTTCATTTACTTCCAACCTCCTGATCTCACTGTCTAGTTTGGCTGTATCAAAGTCTTGCTTGAAGAGTTGCTCAATGATTTTGTCCATGGATCGGCTGTGTGCTTCATTTGCATCTTTTATCAGCTCCTCCAAGGATTTTTCTTTAGCATTCTTTTGATCACCAGCACTTTTCTTTCTTTTGTAAGTGATCAGTTGTTGTTCCTTTTCTTTCTCCAACTCCTTGGTTTTCTCTTGTGCCTTCTCATCCTCAGTTCTTTTTCTTTTCTTTTCTTTCACTGTTGTACTCTCCCCCTTTTTGGATGCATTGGTTGCAGGGGTTTGTACCGCAGAAAGTTTCTTGTGCACAGCATCATCAATGAGTGGTTCTAGACTTGAGGAGATCCTTCATTAATGGCTTTATGAACAATGTCATTGATGATGGGAGTGATGAGAGGTAAGGATTGTTGGAATGCAGCAACCATCTGCTCAGGGGGGTTCTGTCCCTGAGAGATAGTGCCAGAGGCAGAGGCTGGAAGCTCAGTGAAGTGAGAGGGTGAAGTGTTTGGGGGACCTTTGAATGAAGGTGCCATCTGTGGGTTAGTGGGGGCAGATGGACTTACATCTTGACACTTCTTGGCAAGTAGTTCTTGTAGTCTGCTTACCTTAGCCTCCAGGATGGTGTTGTGGGCTAGAACATCATAGAAAAAGCCTAGGTCATCATCAGCAGATGTTGAATCACCTGGCCTCCTGCTTGTAGCAGGATGTACATGCACCGGGTGTAGACCAGTTTTAGCATGTGCCCATTTTACTTGGAACTGGGGACTTCCAGCCTCAGGACGATGTCCTTCATCAGCTGTTGCCTCTGGTGAGGTCTTAGCTATGTTACCAGCCTCAGTCTGATCATGTGCTGATTCAAAAGAGGTGGCAGCCTCACCAGATGTTCGTATCTGCATATCCACACCAGGAGATAGAACAGTTAAACCCTGGTGCTGTGGGTTGTCAGAAGCATGTTGATCCTCGTCCTCAATTGCTGTGGTTCTCCCCTTTGTTGGTGTTTGTTGGGGAGGAGGAGAGGCATGCAGCTGAGTCAGCACGTTTGCAATTATAATGGTTGGACTTTGGGGGGCATTTGCATGGGGAGAGGGGATAGAAGCTGATTGCATCCGGGGAGAGGAATGCTCTTCAATGATAACCTCCTCAAGTGAGAGAGGTCTCAGTAATGTGGTTTCCCCTGAAGTGGTTGCAACAGGATCCTTTTGAGAGGATACATGTGCGGTGTTGGCTGGTAGAGTCTCTGATACTGCTGGGGGGTTTAAACCAGCAAGTATATCCTGCCTTGGTGGTACAGGAGCATCTTCAGGGGACTCATCTCCCTGAATAGCTGTTTTGGGGCGTTTGGTTTTTGGTTTGATGGAAGCTGTGGGTTCCCTCTGCTTGGGTTTTAGCATTCGAGCAGCTTCTTTGAGAGTGAGGTCTGAGTTGTGCCTGGAGTATACCTCAGCCAAAACAGCTGGTGCAGGGACTCCAAGGCCAACAAGGCCATCAGATTTTAGTTCATTTAAAATAATGGCCATCAGAAACCTGGGATATAATAGCCAGCGGTTTGCCGCAGGTTTCTGAGCCAAGTTCTTTATTTCTAGAAACACGATTTCAGAGAAATTTGGTGGTTGGTGTTCTAGAATAGAATACAATACCTGTTGCCATTGGGATGACATTTGATCCCAAGAGGATGTCTTTGAAGCTAAGCATACATTTACCATGTGAAAGATAAGCTTTTCAGCATCATGGTAATGTTTCTCCAGAATGGTTGTAGCCGAAGATCACCTTCATACCCATTATTGATAAAGGACATATCCATTGTGCCCTTTGGGTATTCAGTCACAGTGGTGGAGTCATGTAAGTGTAATGCCTGACGAATGATGTCGGCTGTAACAACCACTAGTTTCTGGTTGATGAGGGACCGAACAGAGAGTTGGCTAGTAGACTCATCAGTATGAACAAAAACATTTGACCAGAATTGACTGAGAGATTCAGGGTAGATGGTTGGATTCAAGAGAAAGGCTGTGCGATATGGGGAATCCACCATTAGGTCAATGGCATTATCAAATTTGTTCTAGAAAGCCGACTTGGTAAGGTATGCAACGCAGTTGTGTCGTGGTTTTAGGCTCATGGTTGCCATTTTTGGAAGTATGAAGGTCAGAAGAACGGCTAATGAAACGTTTTAAGAAGAAGACAGGTATTTATAGGGTGGGATAGGAAAAGGCTGAAAGAAAACTACTGAAGGTTTTGGTTGGTCATCAGCTGTTTGAAACTACTGATGACGTGGTACTAATCTTTAGAGGTTTAAAACGACTGACAATGGTGGTGTTGTCATCAGTTGTTATAAAACAACTGAAGGCTTGGTTTTGACCATCAGACGTTGAAATAGCTGAAGTCTTGGTGTTAACCATCAGTTTGTGAAACTACTAAAGGTCTTGTTTTGACTTCAAATGATGTAAACTGAGGACTTGCTGTTTGTCATCAGTAGTTGTGAAACTACTGAAGACAGTGGTTTTGTCATCAGTTGTTGTAAACAGCTGAAGATTTGGTGTTAGTCTTCAGTAGTTAAACTACTGAAGACATAGTTTTGGCTTCAATTGTTTTAATGAAACAGTAGTTGTATAACCTGAAGAGAAATTTCTCATCAGCTGTTTTCGTCAATTCATAGCTTTTCAGCTGTTTTAGTCTGACCTCCACACTTACTCATCAGACTTAGATCTGAGTTTCAGACGTTTCATTGGTCATCGGTACTTATCTGCATTTCTGACATCAGTAGTTGTAGCTACATCAGCTGTTGTGACTACATCAGCTGTTGTAACTACATCAGCTGTTTTAACAAATAAAGTACTTGAGTACTGAGAAGTTACTTAAGCTCCAGTAGTTTTAAAACTTTTGAAGGGAGGATAACTTCAGTACTTATATATGACAATAATAAACTAATGATCATCAGTACTTGTGAGCTTAGATCATCAGTAGTTGTCACTTATTCTAGCTGTAGCATACCAAGCCTTAGCACTAGGTTTTGGAAAGTTGTGCTATCCAAGGGCTTAGTGAAAATGTCTGCAAGCTCATGAGCACTAGGAACAATTTTGGATCATCAGACATTTTTCAAAACAATCTCTAATAAAATGGTGTCTGATTTCAATATGTTTAGTCCTAGAGTGCTGGACAGGATTCTTGACAATAAAAAGAGCTGAAGAGCTGTCCATTAACAATGGGGTCTTAGTCTCTGTTATGCCATAATCCAATAATTGGTTTTGAAGCCAGAGTACCTGAGATGTACAGCTTGCAACAGCAATGTACTCTGCTTCAGCAGTTGATGTAGCAACTGAGGTCTGCTTCTTACTCTACCAAGAAATCAAGCAGTTGCCTAAGAATTGGCATCCTCCAGAAGTGGACTTTCTTGTCAACTTACACCCTGCATAGTCACTGTTAGAAAAAGCAACTAATTTACCATAATGTCTAGTAGAATACCATAAACCTAGAGATGGAGTGCCTTGCAAATATCTAAAGATCCTCTTGACTGCAATCAAATGAGACTCTTTAGGAGCAGCCTGAAATCTAGCACAAACACATGTAGCAAACATAATATCTGGTCTAGAAGCTGTTAAGTACATCAAAGACCCAATCATACATCTGTAAAGTGTTTCATCAACCACTTTACCTTTCTGATATGTATCCAGTTGTGTGGTGTTGCACATGGAGTAGAACAGGGCTTACAGTTTTGTAAATCAAACTTTTCCAAAAGATCTTTTGTGTATTCTAGAGCTCACCTTGGGGTCTGGCCATACTCTCACTCTCTCTTTTTGGTACTGAAATGTGTGTCTGAGAGTGTACAGTCTCTGAGCATGCCCTTTCATGGCTTGTATAGATGATGACTGGGGAAATTCCTTGTCAACCATCTTCAGTAGTTGCTCATCGTGCTGCTTCTGCTGTTCTTCATCTTCAATTTTGATTTCCAAATCAAGTCGTCCTACTTAGACACACTTGTGATTTTACAAATATAAGTGTTTAGGTGACCTTTATCCCACAAATATGGCAATTTCATCTCAACTTCACAAGTTTCTACATTTATGGTTAGGTGACCTTTATCCCATAAATAAGTTGCAAGTGAATTGAGTGTTGTTTAAAAGGATGGTGTTACACTTTTTTGAAAAGGGTTTTGCGGTTCTAAAATCTAGTTTTTAGAAAAACCTTTTATACCATACAATTTGTATGCATTCAAATGCATGGTATTTTATGAAAAACAATTTTCATGGTTCCTTTTAATAAAACTCATTTTTATTAAATCATTAACCCTTATTAAACTCATTTTGTTAATTCCTTTATTGATATTAAAGAACCAATTTTATGCTTGTTATATCATAGTTGTTAAACAAGTTTATCAAGTTTCAATTAAAATGTCAAACACAACCAAAACAACCTAACATAAAATATAAGTGCATAACCATAGCCAACTATTTTGACCACACTTGCTTGCCATATCAAGTGTGTCAAGAGGTCATTCCTAGGGTGAAACATGACACAATGTTGTGTTGATGAACTCCCACTTGAACTGCATCCAAATGCTTCAGGTATCCCTTTTGTGTTGAGATTCCACCACCATCTTTAGGCACCTTCTTTGTCTTACAAATCAGCCCCAAAATGCTTATTACATAGAAAAAACTTAATACATTTTTTCTAGGAAAATAAAGTGCAAACTAATCTTTATTACATACCAAATGAAACAAATAAATTACATAGCCTTTATTATAACCAAATGAAATCACAACCACAAACATCAATCACATGGTCATGGCTAGGTTTTATGCACTAAAACACATCCAAATATGTATTCAAAACCGAGAATGGCAGCCCCTTTTGAACCCAAGTTCTCGGCCAAAATAAACCAAGAACAAATGGATTTTTTGTCCCAACAAACACACTATCTCATGATTTTAATTTTTCAAGATCCTTACATGCATATAAAAGTAATATATTGAAAAACAAAGGGACTTCCATGTGTGAAATTTCCAGCCCACTTTTTATTCAAAAAGGACCTGAAAATTTCAATTTTTTGAAGCATGTATCCATATAACCGGCTCTGGATGCCATTGATGGGTTTTGTAGATCCTTACCAAAGTCATATTAACCATTTATTATGTAAAACGCAGCGGAGTTAAGGTAAAAAACGTGAGTCTATGTATCATATATACTTGTTAAAACAAAACCCAAGACAAAGATCTATTTATATGGAAGAACATACTATCAAAAAAAACAACACCCAAGAACACGTTACTACCTTTGAAACATGGAGAATGATGCAAGAAAAGGATGATGTTTGAAAGCTAAGACTTCAATGTAGAAGCCCTCAAGAGATGATACCCACAAGCCCTTCCAAGACACCTACTTGTTAGGTAGTAAAACACGAACTTGCTACTCTTCTTGTAGATCCAAATCTACCCAAAACAAAACTGAATTTTGAGGCTTGCAAAGCTGATTTTCAGCCAAGAAGAAGTAGGAGAGAACTTGCTTGTTGTGTGTGTGAGAAAAAGTCTTCTATGGAAGAGCGTTAGAGTGGGTTTATTGTTGCATGAACCAAGACCAAAAGGAGGATTCTCAAGGCCAAAAGGGGCGGTCGAATTGACCCCCAAAGTGGGTTTCCCTCCCATTCTCTTTTATAAACTGTAACACTCTAACCCTTTTATTTTAAACTAAAACAAACCCCTTTTAATTTTATAACACTAGAACACTTTCATTTGTCATTGTTTAACTAACTTAAATAATGAAACAAATGATTTCTCATGAACAAATCATCTACATAATGTTGTTCATTTATAAAAGCAATGTTTTAGAAAACCCGTTTTCTAAATTGGTGCTAATATTTATTTGTATGATGTCATCAACGAACAAATATTCATTGGTGTTTGTTTGGCTTGTTATTGGGTATGACCTGACTTGGATCATAACGTACTAACCACATCAATCTTATATGTGTCTTGGGCATATAAGATCCAACAAAGTGATATTTTCTTAGAACTTTTAAATTTGGACCTTTTTAGCAAAGTCAAATACATTACTCCCATCCCCACACTTAAAATTCACATTGTCCTCAATATGATTAACATAATCAAGATCGTGAAAGGGTAATGAAATAACTCCCCTAAAAATGATGAAATTTGTAGTTGTGTTTGGTTGGCCTCGCATTGTTAGAATCCTCGGTATTACCTGAAATATCACCAATTTATTAAAAGCGTTAAAGTACTAAACACACAAAATAAAAACAAAACGACATAAATTAAAAGATAGATTGGCACAAAACAACTATGTCGTGTCCCTGAAAATGATACGGTTTTCACGGGTTTTGTGGGAGAATATCCCCCACTCATGGTACATTCGGTTCCTCATGTACGTGACATCGTTGCTGAGGTCATCGACCCGGGAGTGCAGACTTTCGACTCGGTTGAAGGTTTATTGGGCATATTCAAATGATCGCCTTGCATGGTCGCTGGTTGTTTGTATTGATTCGTAAAGGTCTAACATGGTCGGGAATTTCCTTGTACATGAACTTGAAGATCCCGCTCCGGCTCCTTCTGGCTGTATTGGCATGTCAAGATCCATAATTATTTCTTCGGGGTTCGCCGGATCCCAGATTTGTCCCTTCTTATCCATGAATCTTGGCTGCCATTTGGTAGGATTGTCACCATGTACATACTTGTGCAAATGCTCAAGTCTAACAGTCCTGGCATCACTCCTTCAGTTCCCTTAGTGTTATAACCATAGCTCTCGTATATGTTCAAAATCCAGCTTCCTCCAAACATAGGTGTTGGAGCACCTACAATCGCATTCCTAGCAAAAAGATTACAAACAAATACCCAATATTACATGGAAACTGATTAACCATACAATATAAAATGCACAAGTCCCTCAAGTTAACAACTCCCTCACTTTGACCACTAGCTGTTGTGGAATGACTAAGTAACCAATGAATGTATCGCAGCAGCGGGTCTCGTATCTGACTGCTTTTTGTTTTACTCGAGTTGAACCCTCCAGTTCCAATCCGCTCCCAAATGCTTTCCTCGTTGCCCCACTTTCCTCGTCTTTACGTTCCTCGTCCGGGAAGGTGTTGATACATGTATGTCCCTAGATCATGATATGTGATGTAATAGATCTTGTTTGGTATGATTGATGAAATGATATTGATTGTTTGTTAGTTATAATGTTTAATGTTTCATTAATGAGTTGACCTTGAATTGGTTAATTAGGTTAGTGATTGCTTGAATGATTACATATAATGTTTATTAATTAATACATAATACATTCAAACTTAACATAATAAAGTTCCCATGCAAATGGCTCATGCGAATGAACCATATGCATGAATAACTTCACACGATTGACTCAGTCGCACGACTGAACCAGGAGACTGGATCAGTCGTACGATTGTAACATAAGATTGGCTCAGTCGCACAACTGAACACTCAGTCGTACGAATGAATCAACCGCATGGTTCAATCGCACGACTGAACTAGACTAATGATTCAGTCGCACGATTGAATAACACCAACCTATAAATACAACTCAATTCGTGAAAAAGAAAAAACTCTCGATAATTACGATTCCAGACGTACCCTAGCCGTCCAGAAACCTCTCAATTCGTTCTCCAAGTTCATAGAACACATTAGATCGATTCCCAATCGATTTCTAACGTTAGTTTCAATTCTTGATTGATTCTTCGTGTGTTCTCACTGATTGGATTGCCAATCAAATAGGATTCCGCACTATTTGATATGGTTTACACGTTAATCTCTAGGTATTTCGGTCAAATACCAGGTCTAACAAATGGTATCAGAGCCATTGGTTCTGATTACGTGTGATTCAATCAGAGTTGATAAAAAGTTTGTGTTTTTGCACTAAAACACAATCTTTGTGTCAAAAGTGATCTTGGACGTTCCCTGCTCATCAAAGTTTGGTTTCTACGGACTTAGGCAATTCAACCTTGCGAAAGTTCGAATTTTTACGGCTAAAACACGTTTAACCTAGAATTTTCGCATAATAGCAACTTCAGTCGCACGAGTGAGCCATTCGCACGACTGGACTCATTCGCATAGCTTAGTCGCACGATTGGACATAGTCGTATCTCCATTCGTACGATTGAACCGTTCGGTCGCACGGTTCATACGCATCAGATTCATTCGCACGACTGAGCTAATCACTTAGTTCAGCCGCACGATTGAACCAGTCGTATAGTTCATACGCACGACTGAGTGTTCATACGCACGCCTAGTCCATTCGCACCCTTCAGTCGGCCGACTCAAAATTGCTTATTAGACTTAAAGTTATTTAAAATGGAAGATCAAATGTCAGCCTTTACTGCTGGGAAGGACTCTAGGATCCAGAACCTGCTGTTACTTGAGAGTGAGGTGGGTAATCATAATAAACCAAAAGCTTTTAACGTTAGATGAGTTTCCCCACTGGAAACAACGTTTTGAGATCTACCTCAATGGAGTGGATCCGAATCTATGGGAGGCCATCGAGATTGGATATAGTACCCCGTGGGAGCCGATGGAGTAAAGTTAACCTTAGGAGGGATGACAGACGCGCAGAAAGTCAAATATAATGCAGAGAAGAGGGTCTATGCATTGATTACACAGTCAATCCCTAAAGAGATATTCCACCAGTACTCAGAAAATAAGCAGTCCAAGAAACTATGGGATGAGCTAGAGAAGAGGTACGACGGGAATGCCTCGTTGAAGGCTATCAAGGCTAAGGAGTTAAAGAAGGAATTCGACAACTTCTCATCGATGGAAACGAGAGTTTGGACGATGTTATAGATAGATTCTACCATCTGATGAGTGAACTGCATACACATGGAGTGGCTACTACCATGGAAGAGAAAGTTAATAATTTTGCAGACGGATTGCCTGAAAAATGGGTTTCATTCGTGTCTAATCTTAGATAGAATGGAATGCTGTCAAAACTGGATATTAATGACTTCATTCTGAAGTTGCGAGAAGAATCACTTAGAATGAAGTACAGAGCTCAGAAGTCTACGTACAATCAAAATCCAGCTTTATATAATGCCACTCCTCAAGCTAAGAAATCTGGAGCACCTCTTCAGACTGCATTCGTGTCTAGCTCATCGAGTCCTACACATGCACCTTCTTCAGGTTCAGAAATGTCAGGGTCTTCGTCTACCCAATACATTGGATCTGAAGCAAATGCTACTAGACTGAAGACCAAGAACCTCGGTAATGTGACTGTGGAAGTAGCACGGGAGCACATGGATCTATTAGCAGCAATGGTCCATTCCTATGATGAACTTGTTGCTGGAAAGATTGGAAACTGCCATCTGGCAGACGAGGACTACGAGCAGGTGGACGAAATGGAGCTTGAGAGAATGGACATAATGTGGCCTTAGCAAGTGCTGTCCGGAGGGCGAAGAAGTTTGTGAAAAAGACTGGACAGAACTTGGTTGCTACTAAGGATACCACCTTTGGCTTCGACAATAGTAAAGTGACCTGCTTTAACTGTGGTGAAAAGGGGCACTTCAAGAGAGAATGTGTGAAGCCAAAGAAGACTGGGAATGGGAACCCATTTTCATCCTTCCCTCGTCAGACAAGCAAACTACCAATTCTACTTCCTCAACAAGGACTCAAAAGCCTTGACTGCTCATGATGATGAAGGACAGGATTGGAGTTTTATGTTTGTGTCACCAGGGGAATCAAACATTGCAAATGTAGAAGATATTGACAGTGATTCCGCTAGTGAAGTAGATCTAGCAGTTGAGGTAGCAATGTCACATAATGAAGAAGCACTGCAACCGTGGTCAGTTACAAGCCAAAAGTGGAGACTACCATGTCAGAGACAGAAAAGACAGAAGCAAAAGAATCAAAATCATCTCATACTGCATTGATGGCAAACGCTTCTGAATCTGCTCAGGTAAGTACTACTGACACAATGTTTAATAATCATGCTTGTTCTGACTGTGATGCCTTTAGGAATAGCATAGATGCTAAATTTGCTAGGTTATTAGATCATAATGATAACTTGATAAAAGATTTGCATCTATGCACTGAGGCTAATAGGGTACTAAAACAAAATGAGCTCAGTTATAAAGAAAAGATAGACCTTTTGACTAAACAGCTTAGGGAAACCGAAGTAGTTGCCTTTAATCAAGCTAATGACATTAGGTATTATCTAAACTCCCTAGAAGACACTAAGAAACAAAAGGCAGTCTTAGAAGTAGAAGTAAATTCACTAAAACAGAAACTGCATAGTTGGACTAGTTCGTCGCACATAGTCCAATACTTAGTAAAAGAAAGGAACAACGGGGAGGGACTGGGTTATAAAGTGGTTCCGCCACCACCTGAGACTTTGATGAACACTAAAACTAGACCTTTAAGTAGTAATCCCATCAAGGATCATGTAGTGTCTACTCCTCTTGTTAGTGATCCAGATTCCTTATGTTCATCTATTGACACTGGAAACAAACAAAAGGAGACCACTTCAAAGGCAAAGGGTAAATTGCCTTGTGTTAATCTGGAAAAGAAATTTGAAAAGATTAACTTAAAGTCAGGTTCTAACAAAGTCAAATCAGAACCAAAAAGGGCTTCTAAGGATAATCTTTCACATACTTCAAGTCAAAGACCAATTAACCAAAAAGAAAAGATGTCAAACAGGTTAAATCAGTTAATTTTGTTAAACCAGTAAACACATCAAAAGAACCAGAGTCAAAACCTAAAGTGAGTGATATTACTAGAGTGTCACACACGTCTCCACAAAGAAAGTTTAATCATAAAGTTGATAGCAGGGTGTGCTACAACTGTGGAGAATGTGGACACATTGCTTCCTACTATACTTATTATCAGACACCTAGGAAGAAGATTGAACTTCAGGACTCAAAACCTAAGTCTTCTAAGAGGCTCTTTAACTCCACCTAGAAGAACTAGTGAACAGAAAGTTCAATCCGTGAGCCAGTCGACTGTGTATCACAAACAGCATTGCACAAATCTGGCCTATGGAAAGAAAAGTCAACCTCTGTGGCTGATAATGATGACAAGAAGGAACCTGAGCTACCCTCACCTTCTAAGGGTCAATGGGTTGAATTTCTGATGTGTGATGCCTCTGGGAAACCCAAGACAGTAAAGGCTTGGGTTCCTAAGCTAAACTAATACTTTACCTTGTATGTGCAGGTTGTTCAATACAGTGCTGAAACTAACACGTGGATAGTAGACGTGGAGCATCCAGGCACATGACGGAAACATAACCCTCTTATCAAATGTCAAACAAATAAAAGGAGGGCATGTTTCGTTTGCTGGTAACAAGGGAGGATATATCACAGCTCAGGGAGAAGTTGGAAATCAGAAAGTTAAGTTTGATAGGGTGAACTACGTCCAGCAACTTCAAAACAACTTACTCTCTGTTCACAAATATGTGATAAGGAATTTAAAGTCATCTTCGACAACAAGAGTGTTATGTACTGAAGAAAGACTACGTGATCCCAGAGGACCAAGTTTTGATGACTGCTTCAAGATATAAAGATCTTTATGTCTTGGATCTGTCAACAGCTTCTACAATGGATCATGAGGTTCAGTCTTTTCTATCCAAAGCTACTGAAAAAGACTCCATCTCCTGACATCGGAGAATGGGACACATCAATCAAAGGAAGATGAATCACTTGATTCAGAAGGATCTGGTGAGAGGCGTAAATGTCAAGAACTTTCAGCTTCCTGATTTCTGTATAGCTTGCAAGAAAGGTAAACAGACAAAGAAGTCTCATAAGGAAAAGAAAGTTAATTCAATAGACCTTCCCCTTGAACTTCTACACATGGATCTATTCGGTCCAGTCAGTACAAAGAGCATTGCAGGCGACCTGTACTGTTTTGTGGTCACCGATGACTACTCAAGGTTCACTTGGGTAATGTTTCTGAAATCCAAATCAGAAACATTTGAATCATTCAAGGAGTTGGTAACCACACTGGAATCTCTCTACAAGCTGAAAGTTAGACAAGTACGCTCAAACAACGAAACGGAATTCAAGAACCATTGGATGGAGGAATACTGCAAGGAAAAGGGGATTGTACATCAATTCACTTCTGCTTACACACTTCAGATGAATGGCGTTGCTGAGAGAAAGAACAGGAGCTGATAGAGACAGCACGGACTATGCTGGCAGACTCGAAACTGCCTATCCAATTCTGGAATGAGGCAGTGGCAAATGCATGTTATACACTGAATCGAGTCCTGATAGTCAAGCGTCACGGAAAAACATGTTACGAGCTACTACAAAGACGCAAACCAAACTTGAGTATCTTGAACCATTTGGGGCGCCGTGCACACTTCTGAAGAAGACACAAGAGGGTAATTCAGCGAGAAGGTAGATGTATTCATCTTTCTAGGATACAACATACCTAACAAGTGAGTTTACAATAACTCAACAGGTCTAGTAGAAGTTTGGTGTAATGTTGATGTTCAGCGATTCACCACACCGCCTACTGGCAAAGGACCCGCCTACTTCTTTGACTATGATGGATTCTTCAAGTCCTTCAACATTCCTCTCTCTCCCTCGGATGACGAATTAGCTACACGAATGATGTATGATAGCTTGAATCCACTTACATCTAGCTCACAGGGAGAATCATCTACTCATTCAGGGGGAGTAATCGACGACTGTGACACCTCCTCTGAAAATGAAGCTGAAGAAGATACCTAGAACAGTCAGGAGGAACAGGTTCCAGCTCCTGAAAGTCCACAAGCATCTACCAGTGGTGCACCTTCGACGTCAGAGCCTCAAACTCCAACTACCTCAGATGAAGAACCAAATGTTCATCATCTTGGCTCTGAGGTAGTTGTTCCTACTACTCCAGGATCACGTCTAAACGTTTATCATCCCTTAGACAATGTCATTGGGGATGTCCGATCAGGAGTACAAACCCGAAATCAGCTGTACTCAGCTGACTATGCCTCTGTTATGGAAAAGGGATATATTCATGATGGTGCCTATCGTGTTTTGTCTCACAGGTTGAGCCAAAATATGTTAGTGAAGCACTAAATGATGAGGCATGGGTGAGTGCAATGCAAGAAGACTTCTTTAGTTCAAGAAGTTAGGTGTATGGTCTCTGGTTGATAGACCTAAAGGTGCTAAGGTCATTGGCACCAAATGGGTTTTAAAATGCAAGAAAGATGACCAAGGGGTCATTATCAGGAACAAGGCTCGACTGGTTGTTCAGGGATTTCGCCAAGTCGGAGGGAATTGATTACAATGAGGTATTTGCACTCGTGGCAAGGATGGAAGCCATTCGTATCTTCCTTGCCTATGCATCATACATGAAGATTAAAGTCTATCAATTAGATGTGAAGAGTGCATTTCTTCATGGGGAAATTAGAGAAACACTTTATGTCAGTCAACCTAAGGGATTTGAAGATCCTTATCATCGGGATAGAGTCTACAAGCTCGACAAGGCTTTATACGGGCTTCATCAAGCTCCAAGAGCTTGGTATGAGAAACTCTCGACTCATCTTGTGAAACACGGCTTTCGCAGGGGAGTCATTGACTGCACGCTGTTCATTAAAGAAAAAGATGGTGACCTACTGCTCGTACAAATCTATGTTGATGACATAATTTTTGGTTCAAAGAACGAAGAGTTATGCAAAGAATTTGAAGCAGTTATGCAGAAAGAGTTTGAGATGAGTGCTATGGGGGAGATGAAGTTCTTTCTCGGGCTACAGGTGGATCAAACACCAAATGGGATCTTTCTACATCAGACCAAGTACGTAAGCGACATTCTCAATCATTTTGACATGGAGAATGCATCTGCTGTAGGTACTCCACTGGCTACGAATCATGACATAGCCCCTGATGAAAATGGAGATCTTGTGGATGCCACGATGTACCGAGGAATGATTGGATCCCTCATGTATCTCACTGCCTCTAGACCTGATATCATGTATGCGACATGTTTATGTTCTAGATATCAGGCTAAACCTAAGGTCAATCATCTGATCGGGGTCAAAAGGATTTTTCGCTATCTAAAGGGTACACCCACACTTGGGTTGTGGTATCCTCATGATGATGATTTTGAGCTCACGGCGTATAGTGACTCGGACTACGGAGGCTGCAAGATGAACTACAAGTCTACATCAGCAGGGTGTCAATTCTTTGGGAGAAGATTAATTACCTGGCAGTGTAAGAAGCAGACATCGGTTGCATTGTCAACCTGTGAAGCCGAATATGTTGCTGCTGCAAGTTGCTGTTCACAAATCATCTGGATTCAACAGCAAATGCGGGATTACGGTTTAAAGTTCCATTCTACTCCTATTTTTGTAGATAACTCTACTGCAATTGCAGTAACTAAAAATCCAGTCCAACATCCTAAGACCAAACATATCGGTATTAAATATCACTTCATACGAGATTGTTTCGAAAAGAACTTAATTGATGTGGTAAAAATTAATACTGATTTTCAACGCGATGACCTCTATACTAAAGCCTTTGATAAACCACGTTTTCAATATCTGCTAGAGGTCAACGGAGTTAAAAAGAGAAGTGATGTTATTCCTGATGATGATCATGTGTAGTCCGATGTAGTTTAGTTAATTTTTCTTTTTTATTTTATTTTATTTGTTTATATTAGTCTGTTTAAATTAAACTCATGTTATTCTGCTGTTTTATTAAAATCCTAAAATAATTAAACCAGGTTTGATTTTAGTATTTTAGGGGGAGAATAAGTCAGCAAGCAACATTAAAAAAAAGGGAACCGAGGAGAAGGAGTGGAAAGCTGATACAAGGTAGATCGTATCTGTGATACCGATTCAAACCCTTTGGAATATGATAGTACACAGGAACAAGTCAAGAGGGACTTTAAAATCCTAACCTAGAAAAGATGAAAAAAATTCAAAGTATAAGTCTGTGTAGTCTAAGCAATATAAAAGGGAAAATGATAGAAAAACTGGTAATTACTAAGGTAACACAATGAGAGTAGACCTAGAGGCTGCTAGACCACAATTGATATGTCGGTAGATTCAACACAATAGATGATTAGACCGGACTGGTGATCTCAAGATCAAACTAAGTTGTTCAACTGACTGTGGGCTTCCATCTTATCACTGGTTAACACAATCAATAATATTCCAATAAGGGGTAATGAGCATGTAAACGCCACAAATGTGTGCGGATGACCATAAATAGAGCAAAGCATGAAAAAAATGAAAGAAAAATGCTATCAAGCTAATGACCTATGTTGTTGGTGCATTTGGTGCAAAATAAAAGCTGCTCTAACAAGGAGATAGGTTGTGTGCCTCTCTGCTGTGCGATGGCACTGACCTGAGGATAAGCATAACCTAGATATTCTAGAATTCATTGTTGTTTGCCGCCTCTTTGTTGTGCGATGGCACTGACCTGAGGACTGTTTCTCTATGAAAGATCTAAGAATAGTCTCTTCTTGTAACAATACCCGTAGACCGCTCAAAAGCTCCTGAGGGATGTTGATTACCATATAAGTGTGGGATCCACAAATGTTCGTTGAATTAAATAAACCAAAAACAATCACCGGTTTGAGTCAAGAGTCTGTGTATGGATTTAAGTGGACAAACATATTGACAATCATTGTGGCTGCAATTCTTGAAAGTTCAAATCAATGTGGTAATCTAAGAGTTCCAGTATGATTCCCTAAAGCTGCTGATGACTCTTGATGAACACCAAGAATTGAGCATCGAAAGAGTTTGATAACAAGTCCCAAATGATTTGATGTTTCTGTATGATTCCAAGATTGAATTGGTCCAGGTGTGGTCAATCTAAGTTGAAGATTTCGATTCCGAACCAAATCCCATAGATTTCCATCTTAGGGTTTTATCTCTCACAAAAAGTCCAAAAAAAAAATTTTATTTGTGTATTTAGTTTAAGTTTCTAGTTTAATCTTTTAGTGGGTGTGTCTGTCGGACTACATCAGGAAATCAGAATGGAATTAACTCACCTAAAAGGGTCATGTCTGAGATGGCCACATGTTTTTCAAAGTTTAAAAAGTCCGTCAGAGGTGACAACGTGTTTTAAAAGAGTCTCGTCGAGGTGACTGAATTAGTTAAGAGCTTATAATGTTATTGTCAAAAGATAAAAAGGTCTTAAAAGTAAAATGTTCAAAATGACTGTAAACTCACTAAGTGTGACCCATTCGCACGATTGGATCATGGTCATGGACCAACTATGCGAATGGCTCCCAATCGGCCGAATGGACATGAGAATGATCCATTCGACCGAATAGAAGGGGGAGAATGAAGCAGTCGACCGACTGAGGCTCAGTCGGTCAACTGAAGATGCGAATGAAAGAGACCGAATGAGGAAGTCGACCGACTGAGACTCAGTCGGCCGACTGAATGCGATTGACTTGGCCAATCGTACGACTGAGACTCAGTCCGCCCGAATGAGTTGAGCGAATGAGGCCAGTCGGCCGATTGAACTTAAGTTCAGTATTTAAGGCCTCAGTCGATCGCATGTTCCTCATCACACCAAAATCGCACCCAAATCGCATTCTTCCCGTTACTCTGCCAAAAATTGCTACAGATCCTGACTTACATTGTTGTTGAGTTTCTTACATTCGAGTGACGATTTTACAGGTACATTACTCTTGAATCTTACCAAAATCAGAAGATTACCGAACCTACATAAGAGACACTCGATTGAATCAAGACCGAACTGTGAAATGACCTAATCACCTACGTAAACTAAGCAAAATGTTAAAATTAAGTTTAATAGGTTATTAGTGACAAGTAGGCGAGTCTAATGGACCATTAACACTGTTAAATGACTTAAATTGGTCAAGATTCGACCCACAGGCGATCGAACAGTGGGGCAGCGACTGGTCATTCGAATGAACTCCAATCGCACGATTGAACCTTGCGATTGGGTCATTCGGCCGAATGAACCACCCGAATGAGTTCAGTCGGCCGACTGAACTAATCGAAGACTCAGTCGGCAGACTGAACTCAATCGCATGTCTCAATCAACCGAATGAACTCAGTCGCACTTAAGAACAACCGAATGACTCCAGTCGCATGATTCATTCGCATGAATGAATCAGAATGGAAGTGAAACACTACACTTAGAAATGAATTCTGATGTATTATGTACTAATGATCATGTGTTTTGTGTTTCAGGAAAAATGGCTGACAGATGTCTCTTAATCCAAAGCACAACATCTGTGCCCATTTGGACCACACAACTCGGAACGGGGCCAAGTTCTCCGAGATTATAGCCTTCCTCAAACGCTCACGGATACATAAGGCTATATCTACACCGTGCACGCCTTACAAATCACTACATCAGGCATTCTGGGAGAATGCCTCAGTGGATCGCTCTCGTGAGCCATACAGCATCCGAAGCACCATTTTGGGTCAAGCTATAGACATTACCGCTACAGACATCCAGAGAATTCTTGAGTTTGGGGATGACTCCACTCACCCCACTAAGTTACATCCTTTGACAGTGAGAGGGTGTTTCCTCCGAATCAAGTATGCGGGGGACATTAACTCGGGGGTGCTAAATAAGAGCAACCTGTGCCCACAATACAAATATCTGGCACATGTGATTCTTAAGTGCATTGCTTCGAGAAGGGGTGGTTTTGATGACCTATCAGATCAGATACAAAATGCCTTCGTGGCTCTGGTGCTGAACCACCCTTTCAGCTTCTCTAATATGATCTTTGCTTATTTGGTAGAGAACATTGAAACAAAGGGAAAGAAGGTTTTTGTATGTATCCAAGGTTCCTTCAGATGATATTCAATGAGAAGCTGCCTCTGCTCCCCAAGGAAAGTCACGATGCAGTGACTTTGGAACTTATGGATGACACTACATTGGGTAGGATGGTGGTGTACCGGGGCAAGCAAGTGAAGCCCCAGGCAAAGAGGCTGATTGGCCATTTAGCAGATGAAAGTTATGTGGCACCTGGGAGACGCCAATGGCGTCACGAGGACAGTGACTCCGACGTGGAGCCAATTGTCCTACCTACTGATGATTCAGATGATGTGATAGTGGGGATGCCGGAGACAATATGCCTGTTCCACAGAGAGGCACTACGTCTGATGTCGTGCCTCCAGCATCCGCCCCGGCTGCAGAAGTTACCGAATCAGCTGGGTTTCATCATGACTTTGTCCTTGAAACAGAAGTAGAAGAAAAGAGTCTGATGATGAGCCCCTCACCAGGACTGTGGGAAGAAAAGTGGTTCCCACAGTACATGGGCTTCGGGTAGTTGGTGAGCACCAAGAGACTCTGGAGAGATAGAGACCGACCCGACCTATGTTCCAGGGTCAATCGGAAGGGCAGGAGGGGGAGCATCCACCTCGAAGGGAACGAGGAGAAAACGGATGGCTCAACCCCATGGCAGAAACCAAAGAAGAAGCCCGTTTGACCTTCATCACTACTACCTCAGCTACTACAGCCACTACCACCACCACTACCACCTCTTCAGACACACCATCCACCACCATAGCCACCACAGCCCCCACAGCAACCACAGACACCACCAGACCTACCACCACAATACAGATCCCAGCCACCACTACATCATTCCCCCCTCACTCACCACCACTATCATCCCGACCTGACCCGATATTCACCACAGCCACCACCACCACCACTAGCCACCAAACCGAGCCCTCAGCCTATCCCTCATTCACTTACAGATCACCTCTACCTACAGTTACGGTAGAAGAATAGTTGTCGGCACTAAACAGAATGGTAATGCGGTTGCTGGCTGCCGATGAGGAAAAGGCCTCCCAAATCCGCCAGCTTACTGATCTGACTGCTGCACAAACTCACCAAATTGCAGAGCAGGCTCAAGTGGTAGAAAGACAGGCCCGACAGATGACTGCCCAGAGCAACGAGATAGCCATCTCCAAGCTCAAAGCATCACCTCAGGGAAGAAAATAGAGGAGTTAGAAAAGGCTAAAAAGACCATTTTGCTAAAGCTGAAAGGATCGAAGGAGGAGCCCTTAAAGATAAGGGATGGGGACATAAATGTTGATGATGATGAAGACGATGATGATGATGAGACTGAAACTGACGAAGAGAAAACTGAAGAATGCACGAAGATGAAGACACTGACGGGAGAAGCAGCTGAATCTGTCTCAGTCCAGGCAAGAGAAAAGATCAAAGAACAGACAAGATCAGTCAGCTTCTGCTTCTGCTTCTGCACCTTCACGTGATGACCGAGTATTCAAGATAAAAGTAAATAGTAGATTTTATGTATTTATTTACTTTTGTATTCTGTATTGAAAAACCATGTATTAAATGTTTATATTAAGTTAATGCATTTCGTTTGATAAATTACTAATGATTTGAGTGTGAAATGTGTAAATCAAACAGATCCAATTACAAAAGAGATGAGTTTGATATTGCTCCCCTTCAGCAGGTCAAGTCTCAACTCACAATGGTTCTTGATCTGCAAGGGATCGTCAGAAGGTCAGTGAGTTATACCCCTGAAGAAGGGGAAATAATTCACGATCTATCAAACGAGCAACTGGCAGAAATTTTCAAGCTCAATCCTGATGAAATAGTGAAAGATGCTCCGACATGTAATGCTACCTGTGATGACGAGCTAATGACGTTGATGAAATAGAGATAGAAGATGTCACTGCAGAGCACTATCCTCAGTATGCTGACAAGGAGGGCAATGTGGTTCCCAATCTGGCTGAATCCCTTGTCGGTGATACATTTGAGATGTTAGACAAAATGGAGCAAGAGTCAGAGAGGCAGAGGGAATGGCCCAAGCCGCAAAGGATGATGTTGATATCCGTAAGACTGAATGGGCTGAATGTTTTAAAGAATTTGAGCCCAACGTGCTGCACCGAAAAGGGATGCCTACACCAAGCTCTACAGAGTCAAGAAACATCTTAAGGTGTCAGGCAGGATTATAGCATGGGCATATTTTGATGATCTTAACGTTTATGCCGTTAGAGGGAGAAGGGCATAGAGTACTTTATTTCCACATGATCTAAAGACTCTACCAGGTTTTGAGCTAAACCAGCTAGCCAAATTGAAGCTGTTGTATGCTGACCCGAGAAAATGTCAGGCTGGTTTGAGGCTGCCCTAAAGAAAGAGTACCACACCAGGTGGATTAACTTCAGACCTCAACAACCTACAAGGTATATTAGAAGGTCTGAGATGGATGCCATTACTGGAAAACCAAAGATAGTGTTGAAGTGGAATCCTCCGCGCACAATGTCAAGAATCTCACTCCGGAAATGACAAAGGATTTCACACCACACTTTAAGTGGTGTACTACAATTGGAGAACAGCAGAAGCGGTCATAGTCCTAAAAAAAGAGGGCCAAATGGATACAATTAGAGTATTCGATCTGATGTGGCTTCCAACTTGTCGGAAAATGATGTCTATACACTTTACAAGTGGCCTCTGTTCTATGATCCGCAAGATATTGTACAGGCCCTCCAGTTCCAAAATGTCATAAGACTTTGCTTTGCGTTTAATATTCACGCGGGAGTCACAAAAGAGGACAAGTACAAGAAATATGAGGAGGTAATGAAGAAAACAAGATATTAGAGAGATCTAGGTCCAAGGGGGAGTTTGTTGATACATGTATGTCCCTAGATCATGATATGTGATGTAATAGATCTTGTTTGGTATGATTAATGAAATGATATTGATTGTTTGTTAGTTATAATGTTTAATGTTTCACTAATGAGTTAACCTTGAATTGGTTAATTAGGTTAGTGATTGCTTGAATGATTACATATAATGTTTATTAATTAATACACATACATTCAAACTTAACATAATAAAGTTCTCATGCGAATGAACCATACGCATGAATACTTCACACGATTGACTCAGTCGCACGACTGAACCAGGAGACTGGATCAGTCGTACGATTGTAACATAAGATTGGCTCAGTCGCACGACTGAACACTCGTCGTACGAATGAATCAACCGCATGGTTCAATCGCACGACTGAACCAGACTAATGGTTCAGTCGCACGATTGAATACACCAACCTATAAATACACTCAATTCATGAAAAAGAAAAAACTCTCGATTAATTACGATTCCAGACGTACCCTAGCCGTCCAGAAACTCTCAATTCGTTCTCCAAGTTCATAGAACACATTAGATCGATTCCCAATCGATTTCTAACGTTAGTTTCAATTCTTGATTGATTCTTCGTGTGTTCTCACTGATTGGATGCCAATCAAATAGGATTCCGCACTATTTGATCTGGTTTACACGTTAATCTCTAGGTATTTCGGTCAAACACCAGGTCCTAACAGAAGGTATGGTATGCCGCATTCCAGATACTGCTCCACCCTCCATTTCCTGTTCATGTAATCCTGAGATAGACACCGAACAAGCAAACGGATGTTTTGTGCCAATGTCCAACAAGTCTGAATGAAACTGCATTATTATCCCAAGGATCAGAGTCTTTCATG